>CAHIKZ030001891.1:1525000-1662500 GCA_903632075.3 Acanthosepion pharaonis | reverse complement strand
GAAAAATGCATTGTAAATGATTCTATTGGAAAAATAATTTGTAAATTATTTTATTGGGAAAAGGTATTGTAAATGATCTTAGTGTAAATGCATTGTAAATTATTTTATTAGAAAATGCCTTGTGAATGATTTTATTAGAAGAACATATTGTAAATGATTTTATTAGAAAAATGCATTATAAATGATTTTATTAGAAAATTATTGTAAATGACTTTTATTAGTAAAATGTATTGTAAATGATTTTATTCGAAAAGGCTTTGTACAAGATTTTATTAGAAAGATTCATTGTAAATGTTTCTATTAGAAAAATGTATTTTAAATTATTTCATTAGAAAAATGCATTATAATTTTTTTTTTAAATGTATTGTAAATTACTGTTTATTAGAAAAATTTGTTGCAAATGATTCATTAGATAAGTGCATTGTAGGTGTTTAAATTTGAAAAATGTATTGTAAAGGATTTTTTATTAGAAAAATGAGTTGTAAATTATTCTATTAGAAAAAACAGTATTGTAATTAATTTTATTAGAAAAATGCATTAAAAATGATTTTATTAGAAAAATGTATTGTAAATGATTTTAGGACAGTACCGCAGTTTGCATGTGGAAATAACGATTGTCAATGGAGAGGAATTTAGGTAACCCTGAATAGGCTATTACATGTATAATTTTAGTAATTTCGATATTTCAGTATTTTCTCCGTATTTAATAGATTAGTATTAAAAATACTATGTATTCTTCTCAATCTCTCTCAAACTCACACACACACACACACACACACATATATATATATATATATATATATATATATATATATATATGAGGAATAGAATGTAAGAACATCCTCAGGAATAATTAATCGCTTTTTTATCGGCTTTGTTTAGTTTGAGGCCGCGGCACATTGACGTCAGTTTGCCATTGAAAAATATCATGTCTCAGGTTTTGCAGCTAACGACTGAGAAGAGCCAAATATAGAGGCAGATTTCAAGTGATGTAGACCACGTAATTGATGACGCTTTTATGAAGGGCAAAAGAAAAAAGAAAAAAAAAACAACGGACTGTCTCACACACTCTAATCTATCGATATCAATATATGCCACTGTATATACATAAAGTTTCCCATATATCTAGATATGTGTGCGCGTGTTTGCGTGAAAAGCTTTTAATTCGCACTTGCGTGAGAAAGCGTCTGTAACTATACATAAACGCATATTTTTTTTTTTTACTCTCGCTTCTTCTACGTCTCGTGTCCCTTCAGCACGTGGACGATCGTGGCTCTCCACAACTTTTGTTGAGATGTTGTGAGTTTCCCGCGTGTCGGTGTATGAATCAAGACAAACACAGTTGTAGAGGAAAATACTAGTATATTTGTAAAAGCAATTAACAATAGAGTGATTAGTAGAACGAAGGTTGGTTAGTACGAAACAATATCCAAAGTCTATAGTCCAACTGTAGGTAACGGGTAAGCTTATCTGGACTACTGTCGCTGACGCTCTTTGACGCTCTCTCGTCCTCTCTCAAGAGCTGACTTATATAAGAGGGACAAGTCAATTTCTAGTTATAAGGTGGGTGCGCCCCAACAACTTTTTAACTCTTAGTAAGGTTTGTCTTTTCGCCATAACTCCCAATCTCTGTTTTGCTTGCGAGGCAGTTTATTCTTTGTTACCTTCTATTCTTCTTCTTCAGTATTTCCTGTGAGTGTTAAATTCTCCAAGCCCTCTTTCCTAATTATATGTGCCCCAAGAAATTTCAACTCGCTCTTTCTGATTCTAAATATAAGCGTGCTTTTCCTTTCAAATTTCCTTAAGGCTTTCTCGTTACTTACATGTTCCATTCATGATACTACCTCCCTATATAAAAATCAGCTAGCATAAACACGCGCGCTCTAAACTATAAAAGTGAATGTCCTAATTATTACAAAATAGCTATTATACGAAGCTTAATAAACCGTGAAAAAGCAAACTCTTCAACAAGGAAGACTTCCTATACTGAAATAAAAAAAATACTAAACAAACCCTCATTAATAATAACTTTCTTAATTACATCGTTGATGAACAAATTAGATGAGCTGTTGAGAATATTAACACAAATAAAAATGAACATAATACGTTCTCAAGTAACTGTAAACATATCAAATTTCTACACCGTAATCAAATGCTTTCTAACTATAAGCAGGAGGAAAAAATTCTAAAAAGACTCATAAAAACTCATAAAAGACTCATAAAGACGCATAAAATATATACCACACTGATCCAAGTAAAAAAATAAAATTAGTTAAATACTATACTAAATTTAATACAATCAACATAGTCATCCGTAATAACACTTCTCCGTCTTATAAAAGAACAACATCATATATCAATCTAAATGTCCTCTGAGAGATTGCATCGCTGATAAAAATGTTAATTCGTACCTTGGTTTTACAACAACGATGATGATGATGACGAGAACGCTTGTTTCACTTGAACGATCATAGTTCAGTTTCAGAACATTTAGAGGAACACCCATGTCCACAATTTAGACAGATACTAGTTGAAAATGCATCAGTGCTTCAAGATAGTAACGAGCAAAAACTTAAAATTTTGGAAGCTCTTTATATAAGAGAACTGCGGCCAAAAATGAACAAAGTCAGTTACGAGTATAACAAAGAAAAAAGTTCTTAAATGTTGGTAACAACAAAGTGTTATATAAAAATACTAAATTAAAATACTGCAAATAAAAATTCTTTTAAAAAATTCCGTAAGTTACCTCCCCTGCAAAGAGTTAAAAAAATATTTTGAATTTACGGTGTTAACTCATAATGCATCCATATGCAACCCCTGAAGATAGTCTCAGATGAAATTGAATGTACTGGGGAAAAGAAAAATTATTTGAAAGAAAATTTTGGAATTTTCCTTAATCGATTTCCTACAGCCACCAAGAGATTAATTCGTGGACTTAAAAGGATCGAAACTAAAATAAATAGACATAATACGTCTAAATAAATTTAAACAAGCATGGTTGAATGAAAATATGCTCCTGAAATATATATATATATATATATATATATATATATATATATATATATATATATATATATATTCTGGGTCTGTCTGGAATCATATGCATAAAAAGTAGACAATCTATGGAATCATCGGTAGCCAACTCTGGCTACCGATGATTCTATAGGTTGTCTACTTTTTATTTAATATTAGATGGCTGGAACATTTTTGAAAAAAAACCTCGTGTATAGGAATGTGTTTAGCTTATCTATTGCCATGTAAATTGCATATTATGAGAGGAGGAGGTTCGCGTAATCGGATTACAATTGGAGAGCGTTGTTTTCAATTGCAAATTACATTCTGCTTTTCCCACAGACCAGATTATAAGAGCGGCGATGGGACAAGTTGCAGTTCATATTGAACGCTCTGATGGTGCATGAGCGTCAATCAGGATTTAAAAACGCCCCTGTTTTTCTTTTCTTTTTTTTTTTTTACTTTGAATTTCTGACGCGTCGGGCGATTTAACTCTTAAATATGGAACTATGTTAGTGAAACACACATATACACCTATTTTAACTAACTTACTAACTATATATATATATATATATATATATATATATATATATATATATATATATGTATGTATGTATGTATGTATGTAGCGTGAGATACAGAGAACTACACGTATATTAGCTAAAGGTACAATTATGCGTGTGTCTGTAGGTGTGTAAAGTCTATCAGTGTGAGTTGAGTAATTATAAATACTGAATCATATATTTCACTTATATAGGTGTACTTTTTACAAATATCTTCTCTGAATAAGCACAAAGACACACGCACACACACATACACACACATAAATATATATATATATATGAGCATATATATATATATTAGATGATACACACACATACACACATCTCTCTTTTAACTCTCTCTCTCTCTCTACATACCTATCTATCTATCTATCTATATCTATATATATATATATATATATATATATATATATATATATATGTATGCTCTTGTTTTTCGTTCTTCGTTCGCAATCATACAAAAGATATAAAAGATACAAAGATATATATATATATATATATATATATATATATATATATATATATATCCCCATATATTCAATATATATATATATATATATATATATATATATATATATATATATATATATATATATATATATATATATATATATATATATGTATGTATGTATACTGTTGCTGCTAACCCTTGAAGAATGAATTGACATGCCCGCTTGCGAATCTCTGGATTCGGGAAGCTGAAGGTAACATAAATCAGCTAACTGACAAACGTTTACTCATATGCAGCATATATATATATATATATATATATATATATATTCTTTATATAAATTTGTGTTTGTACAACTATAGTACAAATGACTAGACAGTTACGTTTACTCGATTGATGTATTTTGCATTCTTTGACCCTATAATGCATGCTATGAATTTTTGTTATTGCAAAGTACCCTTATTGAATTTCATTCATTCTTTGTGACAAATGGCCTCATCACTTTTAATTTTAGTAGTTCGTTTATATTTGTGGTACTATTTCCAGTGATCAGATTATGCCGAGCCACCGTCAGTTGTCTTAATCCACGGCGGGATATTTCTGGATTAAATGAAAGGTCTATAAAGGAAGAAAAAAAAAAGAAAGAAAAGAAGAAAAATATCAAAATACGAAAGAAAAATTAAAATCAAACTTTCCGGTATTTCGACAAACCTTTGGTGTTCTGCATAATTTTGTTTTTATTCCCAACATATTTATTTAAACATCTGGTTGACATAGATTCTTTCTCGGGTGTCAATTTCTCTTTTATTACGGCTATTTTAGCCGGGATACTGTACACATTTTTCCTTTCGAGTCAATTCAAAAAAAGTAAAGCAATATATATATACATATATATATATATTTTGGTATCCTTTTATATATATACGATCGCGTGCATACACAGATATGAAAAATATACCAATATATATATATATTTTGGTATCCTTTATATTATATATATATATATATATATATATATATATATATATATATATATATATATATATATATGGTAATTCATTACTGTAATATGTCCTCTCTCCCAGTTGCTGATAGTGTAACAGTTACCGACTTACCGACGCAGAAAAATAAATTCAGTGTCTGGCGTTCAATTCCCGCTCGCTTCTGTTTATTGCACCAAGCGCTAATGCCCTTAGGAAATACATGTATCCATTCTCATTTAGCTTTAGGTTAAATATCAGGGCAGAATGGGATTTCACTTGCCTCTAGGAAGCAGGAGAAGACAAATTTCAAATCCATCCTGAAGACGGATAGGCTCCGTCAGGCAGTCTTGTCCTAGATACTCCAATGCAGCTTACGATATAGGGTCACCTTTTGGTATACTTCTGAGTTTCATTCGACAAACCTTTTTTGCGCCCTATCAATTTAGCTTTATTTGGGTTTGCGTCATATGTGTATGGGTAATACAGATTTGGCCTAACAATTTCCAGGACGGAAAATGGAGTCAACAGACCAGGTTCAAATTTCGACTGATCTACATTGTGATCACTTCGCACAAATGACCTTGGCAAAAGCACTAATGTAACTATCCCTGTTATAAATATTTGGAGATATAGTCCCTACTAAGTTTATGTAAAGGACCACGAAAGTCACATTTAAAAATTATATCCAAAGACAAGAAGTCGGTCGAAATTAGAATTTTTTCCAGTGCGATATAAACCCACACACTCATGCACGCACATTAAATTCCAAGCCTTACAAAATCTTAACAAAGTATTAAGAGACAGGAAAATTTTGTTAGAAACAAAGATTAGAGCACGGAACTGCTATATAATATATATCCTTCTATATAGCAGTGAACGCGGAACAACTTTGTCACAGATGAGGAAAAGACAGCAGGTAACAGATATGTGGCGGTTTTACAGAAGGCTGCTGAAAATACCATGGACAGAACATGTAAGTAACTTGGAAGTTTTAAGGAAAATGGAAGCAAATAAAACACTTGGAGAAAGAATCAAGTCACATTTCTGACATGCATAATAGGGCTTGGAGAATTTGACACTCACAGGACATGCTGAAGGCGAGAGGTTAGAGGAAAACATCAAGTAACCTAACAAACAAGCTTTTGTAGATGGATGGCAGAACAGTGTCGGCAAAGGATGTTCAGGAGACAAACATTGCTGAGTGCTATAAATGATAGGAAGTTGTGGAAGGCCGTGATTGCTTACGGAGTGAGCATCCGTAAAGGAACTCAAAATATTCTACAGAGTATATCACGGCGAATATTATTTAATTAATTGAGAATATGGCGGGGTAATGGATAGCGGCTCGGATTGAGGAATCGGAGAGCCAAGTTCGAATTCCAGTCCAATCCATTACATTCACTTACGTGCTAATACCTTTGGAAAGGTATGAATTCTCTTCTTCTCTCCCCAGCTATGGGTAAATAGCAGGACAGACTGGGTTCTATAGCAACTGGTCCACCGCAGAAAAAATGGCAACCTACTGCGGGGAAAATATATTCAAAGAAAAGAAGTCGGTCAAAATTAGAATTAGATACATGATCGCCTAAGCGTGTATCACGCATGGCATTGACTTAATAATAATATCGGCAAATATTTCATGGCGCCTACTGAAAGATTCAGGATGTGGAATTAGTGGATATTAAACACATCATATACCTTGGAGTATGAATCAGCTATAGTAAATTAAATATAGGAGAAAAAGTAATTGAATTGTGCCAGAGGTAGTGTTGTGGCTTGTTTAGGGGCCAGAAAGAAAGACACAGAAGACGAAGGTAGGTTGAACAAGTATATTGAAGATATATACAAAGCAAGAGTGTTAGTAATAAGTAGATAGAGAGGTGTACGTCCGAACAGTAGGTTAACATTGCGTCTCCGCTTCCCCAACCGATTGCCCTACGACTCCTTTCTAGAAAGTCTCCACAGTTAGTATTTATGAGAGGAGGAAGAGTTCATTCTACTGTAGGAGGGTTTACCACAACAGGTAGTTTCACCCAACACCACAAATTGCTACACAACCAAAACATTAACCTGAAAAATTGAGTCATGTTCTTAAATAGCCTGGTTAGATCAAGACGTTCATATGGATGCCAAACCTTTTCAGAAATCTCTAAACTGCCAGATGTATACAACCGCTTCCTAAGAAAAAAGGGTTTTAATCAGGTAAATCCTGAGGGTCTTGGCAAAAGTCACCCTCCTCTGGACATCGTGGATTGGCGATACAGAATAGCCAACAAATAACTGTATCAAATAACAGAAACCGTACCATTTGAGGACTGCAACAACTAAAATATATAGCACATGTAATTCAAAGAGAAAATAATAATCTAGTCAAGATGTTAAAATTCCACACCACTTCAAATAAAAGGTCATGAAGGAAACCTACATCAATACTGAAAATTGGAATTGAGAAAGTGGTTTTCCTAAAAAAAAAGTGTCTTAAAAGAAATATTTTATAAATTTCAACTAAAAGCAGTATCGCTGCTGGGTCAATGCATGGCAAATATTTCCTTATAGGGAAACGACTAACATTACGAATACCCTTATCATGGCAAATATCTCTGTCATTATTTTCAATAGCATCTACGTATTGTCTTTAATCACTATCTAATTATGGAGTGGCAATAGTAGTTTAAACTATTCTTCAATTTGAATCAATTAAGAAAGAATATTGGTATTTATCTATTAAATTCAGATATTGTGTATTTGAAAGTATATATTTATAAATAAATAAAAAAATAAGTTGCAAGAATCAATTTCATACAAAAACAACGATGTCTAAATATCGAACGCCCCCTCTCTTTTTGCATATGAGAAGCTGTAGCAGAAATCTTTTAAAAGATATATAAAATGATATTAGCTCCAAATATCATCTGATTTTGAATAAAGGCCGAGACATTGAATAACATCCACAGCTGGAAAATCGGTGCAATTTACTTTTTTTCTACTCAACTTTTTACTGGTCAGTAAAACCAATATTAGGCTTAATTGGAAAAATCTAAATTTGTTCTAATTAATCCCTACACCGAAATATTTGATGTGTTTCGTATTTATTAGTTCCACATCCTGAATTTTTATTATGAATTAAATGTAAGTATCATCACTGCTTTCCTTCCATTCCGAGATCGTGGATGTGCAGGTGGTGTAATAGATAGCGGCTATGAATGAGAAAATCAGAGATCGGAGTTCGAATTCCGGTTGGGTTCACTACATTCACTTACGCGTAAATAACCTTGGGAAAGATATGAATCCTTCTCCTGCCTTAGCTGTTAGTTAAATAGTAGCAATTGTATCTTGAAAAATCATTGTTGCTCCCAGAATGTGTTAATGCACTATTCATTCGCAAAAATTCATGCACTTTAAAATATATTTCGACTTTAATAAACTACAAAGGATTGGTAAACCGTAAAAGAACAAAGGAATCAATCAAGCAATTCCAGATCATGATTTCCGTTTTGAAATGGTTTACGTACAATACACGAAAACAGTATTCGATGACAAAGCAGACAATAGATAGCTGGCTTAAGAACCCAAAAGCCATGCACAGTTAACCACATATTGATGATGCGTAAGGATTTGAGCCTCACACAAATAAAATCCTACAAAGAAAAGAAATGATCTAACAGATAATTTTTCACCCGGTCGATCCGAATAACATTTTAAAAGACTGAATGATAATCCATATATACAGTAAAATATGATACGGCATACGAATACATATACGTAGAAGTCATATCAGCCCCCACCCATATATGTGAGCATATATATATATATATATATGTCAGCCCCCACCCATATATGAGAGTATATATACACTCCTTCCCGTCTTTTGAACAGTAGTAGAAGTTAATCCCTTGTTTCCTGTTTAGGATTGAGTTTCCAGAACCTTTTTCTAATTTCTGCTCATTTTCTTTCACTCCATAAGCTCATTGCATCTTAGTTGCGTTATCGCCTCGATTGAGAGAAAATGATTATAAACAATATATATATATATATATATATATATATATATATGGGCCAAAATTCGCCTGAAAATGAAATAGAACTAAGGCTTTTAATTTAATTATATAATTAGATTTGAAGTTTTTAGCTTCAGTTTTTGAAACATGATAATTCCTGTGTAGCGAAGGAACCATATTTTAAATCAGTTAATACACACACACACACACACACACACACACACACACACACACACATATATATATATATATATATATATATATATATATATATATATATTAAATTAATTGATTTAAAATATTTTTTTTCGCTACACAGTTCTAACCATGTTTCAAAAATGGAAGCTGAAAGCTCCGAATTTAATTTTGTAATTAAATTAAAGACATTAGTTCCATTTCATCCTCAAGCGAATTTTGGGGTAACTTTTAAAATTACTGGGTTTTAAAGACACAGCAAAAATCATAATTCATGTTTCCAAGGTTACAGATGAATCCACTTTTACTAGAGACAAGGGGTTTCTGCGTGTTCATTATGCCTGTATTTTGATGTATCAGTTATTAGTTACGTTCTGGTAGGGGTAGGGATGTATTTTTCAATGAAATCTGACATCCGTTAAATGCATATCTTACTGTTCTTTCTTTCTTTCTATATATATATATATATATATATATATATATATATATATAATGCGATGTGCAAATTTTCGCTGTTTTATATCTTTAATTTCGCGCATGCACTTTGTTTTTTCATTTTGTCGACTGCACAGTATAGTAGGATCAGTTGGGCACCGTGTGTGAGAAAAGAGTACCATGACCCAATTCGCTCCGCCAAAACTTTGTAAACCGCATACTGTACGGCTTGGCATTCGCACCAGAAATTCCAATACGGACATTTCAGAGTGTTTGAGTGTCAATCTAACGCCAGCGCAGAGAACTCGGAAAGGGTTGGATGCGACTAACCATGATTAGGAAGGTACGGCAGCTCAGAAAACCACGCTGCTCGTTCTGATAAGAAAAGAACTCTTGAAAAGAAGTTGAGACCTACATTAAGTGCCTTGAGGAGGTAGTGCTGCCCTGGGTCAAGAGGATGGATGCTGGAAGAACCTATATCTAGCAACACGACTCTACAACATAGCACATAAGCAGGAGAACACAGTCATGGCTGTCAGACAATTTCTGAGACTACATCACTCCTTACATTTGGCCACATAACTTCCCAGATTGCAACCGACCTTGATTATTATGTGTCGAGGGCAGTTGAGCGAGAGTCTAACAAAATTCCTTGTAACATCGAAGATGAACTGAAGGCAAGGATTATGGCAGCATTCACTATATTAAACAAGGATACCGTTCAGAAGGGATGCAGGAGATTCCGAAGTCGTTTGGAGCCGTTTTTGAAGCCAACGGCGATTTTATTGAATAAATTTACTCTTTAGTATTTTACGAAATTTTTGTGTAATTTTGGTAAACATATCTGTTAAAATGAGATGTCTTATATTTTCATTTTTGTGTTATCTAGACAATTTATCCATAGCTCCCTGTATATATATAATAAAAAATATACTTTTTAAGATATACTATATTTATGAGTTGAAGTGCTCGATATTAGTGAGAGAGCGTATGTAAATATAAGAGTGGACATTGAAGTTAACACCCAGAGTCGACAGTCAGTTTCATGCTTAAACGCATAAACAATTGGTTGACGATTGCTTTTAAGCGTGAAACAGACTGCCACCGCTTGATGTTGACCTCAATATCCACTTTCATATATATATATATATATATATATATATATATATATATATATATAATGACACTTATAATGTTTATATGCAACATATGATTTATACAAATTCTTATATTCAAAGTCCTCAAAATATACAGTTTATACAATTTTTATGCAAAAATAAACTTTATTCATCAAATATTTTGATCAATATATATATTTAATTCTTCTAACACAAAAATTATTTAAGCATGACCCAATTTCTTTTCATGTGTAATTTTCACATGAAATATCTGGTTTATCCATCGTCCTGGGTAAGACGATAAACTACATCTGCGTCCTGGGTAAGACGATAAACTACGTCCAACAGCAAGGCCTCTGATCAGGAGGCTTTTGAGGGGCTTCGAACGACCTCAAAATTGCTGGTGTTCCCAGGTCCACCCTCACCCGGGGTGGTAGCACCTGTTAGGGTCCCAGCTATGGGCAAATAGATAACACCCAAACTTGTGTAAAAATAGGTTTTAATACCAGAAATACTTTGTAATAATAATAATAAAAAATTATTACCAGGAATAATTTTTGAATTATCAGCAATACATAAAAAAATGCCAGCAATACAAACAGATATACATTTTTTGAAAAGAAATATTACCAACTATAGATTTTTACCAGAAAAAATATTCCCAGAAATAGATTTTTGAAGAAAAATATATTACCAGCAATAAAAAATTTTGTCGGCATTAAATAAATCATTGAGATTGATATGCCGTAAACCAAACCAAACCAGACTAAACCAAACCGGTTTATCCAAATTCCTATATTCAAAGTTTTCGAATATACAGTTTAAGAAATAGTATAAATATAAGCTTTTAATTAAGTTTTCTCTTCTTCTTCTATGTGCCGTACCTCATCAGGACGTTGGCGATCATGGTTCTCCACAATTTCCTGTCATTTGTAGTTCTTAATACATTTTGTCTGTTTAATATCTCTCCTGAACCTTGTTCCGCCATCCATTTATTCAAGCTCACTAATTACGTTATGCGTTGTTTTCTTCTGTCTCTCTTGCCTCCAAACTGTCCTCTGAGTACCAGATTTTCTAAGCCCTCTTTCCTCATTATGTGCCTTAGAAATTTCAACCGCCTCTTCTTGATAATCTGTATAAGTTTCCATTTTCTTTTAAAATTCGTCGTTACTCAAATGTTCGTCCATGTTATCCCCAGCATGCTTCTGCAGAACCATATTTCTGTTACTTCAAATATTTTTTGTATCTCTGTGGTGATTGTCCAAGAAAAAAAAATGGATAAGGAATAATTATATGTTCTCTTAGCGTTATTTTTTTTAAAATCCAAATATTATATAGTCAGTGCGAAATTATAATTTTTTTAAAATAAACCTACCAGAAAAATGTGCAAACACCCAATACGAGACTTCTTCAAAAATCTGATCCAATGACTAAACATCAAATTTTTAAAAAAATCCTTTCTTGGTGGTTGGGCCCTCTCGGATATTAACAGCATATATCAGTACTTCTTTTCCGTATCACCCCAAGCAAGGCAGTACAGCCATTAAAAAGCAAGTGGTTACAGGGCGTGGATCCGACCTGGATATGACGATAAACTACATCCGTGTCCTGGGTAAGACGATAAACTACATCCGTCACCAAGGCCTCTGTCCAGGAGGTTTTGAGGAGCGTGGAACCAGCTATTAATTGCTGGGATTCGCAAGTCTACTCTGACCCAGTGTAGTGGCACCTGTTAGGGTCCCAGCTATGGGCAAATAGTTAACCCCCCAAACTGGAGTCAAAACACTATGAAAGTGTAAAAATAGGTTTTAGTACTAGCAATACATTTTTGTAAAAAATTATTAACAGCAATACATTATTACCAGCAATACATTTTTTAAAAAATATATTACCAGCAATACAATTTTGATAAAAAATATTACCAGCAATACAATTTTGAAAAAAAAAAATTACCTACAGTACATTTTTGCGAAAATATTACTAACAATACATTTTTGGAAAAAAAATATACCAGCAATAAAAATTCTGTCGGCATCAAATGACCCATTGAGGTTGATATGCCGTAAAACAAAACAAGCCAAAGCAAACCAAACAAAATAAAAAAACAAAAAAAAACTTCAATGCAGGAATTCATCGTAATAGGTGTGATCATTAAAGAACTGTACCAAAAAACAGAAACTACATCACTTTTGGACATTCAACAGTAGCAAAACTAAAATGGATAGCACATGGAATTTTTAGATAAAATAACGACCTAAAATCACGATGACGTTTCACATTACTTTAAATTAAAATCTTATCGGCATTAAATAACCCATTGAGGTTGGTATGCCGTGAAACAAAGCAAAAAAAATCAAACCAGGGTGTGGATGAAGAACAGACAAATTAATAAAGGGTAAAAAGGGAAAAGAGTAATCAACAAGACAGGGGATAGTGATTGACATTGCGTTTAATGTTTTACAGATCAAAGTTGCCTAGAAAGCATAGAACCGAAAGGCAAGAAGTGCGATAAGAAACTGTTATTAATAGACCTTCACGGCTATATCTAGCCAATTCAAATGTAAATTGATGAAGTCTATTACTGCGCTGAAATTCATACAGTCTAGGCACTAGAGTGAAGAGCTCATCCGAAAATTTACCATGAAAGTATGTATTTTTTTTTTTAAAAAAAAGACACAGATAGGCAACCTTACGGCGGTAGGCAAGTGACTGAAGCCGAAATGCCAGATCAGGACCAATAATATTATTGATTCTTTTTTTAAATCTTATCAAGAAGCTCCGGGTAAATAGAAGAGGCATCGGACCATATATGGCAGCAATATTATAAGCATTTAACAAGATAAATACAATATACAAGCGTTTTTATTTTATTATTTAATACTTTTATCACGCAGGTGCGGTATATACATTGGGAAATAAAACTAAAGAAATCAGTGATCTTTCTTATCTTGTACAAATGGTAGATCGAAACCATTTTCATGGTTTATAATTGTGAGAAATAACTATTTCACGTCATTCAAACTCGGTAGCAAAAAAAAAAAAAAACGACCGATGACGCGTGTGTGTGTGTTATGTGTGTGCGCACGCGCGTATGTGCGTGTTGAAACACAGAGATGAGAACGAGGCTCCGCAGTAAACAACGTGAAAGCCTGATTATTTGCACAGAATAACAAATACATCGAGTTCTTTACACAATGGCGTCAATTTTTCTCGACACTGACGAATCTGAAAAGTTTGTTAAAGAGCTTAGCAATGCGGAGACTCGGTTTCTACCGATTGTTTTATCATGGAACAAAGACTCATGACAAATACGCCAAGTTTTAAACATGTCTGCTAAACAAGAAAACAAAAAGGGAAGCTTATTTACGCGAAGAGCTAGATATTATTGTATGAAATCATATATATATATATATATATATATATATATATATATATATATATATATATATATATATATATATATATATATATATATATATATATATATATATATATATATATATATTTATTTGTGTGTATTTCATCGTGTGGTAATGCTTAATGACTGTGTTCTACAAATGATTATAGTGGGATAGTGAGGGCGATCAAGCTAAAATGGGTGATTCAATCTTGTGACCTTGTGCAAAATAAATTTAATAAAATAAAATAAGTCGAGTAAATACAATTAAGTGTGACATTGATAAACAATAAAAAGTGGTAGTGGTTAACGAGCTAACGCTTACTCCACTTCATGCAAAAACACACTCTCTGTCTGTCTGTCTGTCTGTCTGTGACACACAAACACACATATATATATATGATAAAATATAGTTTTAACGTATGCTATATTTATGTGTTAGTGCTCAATATCTGTGAGAGAATGTAAATATAAAAGTGAACAGATGCGACAGTCAGTTTCATACTAAACGAAATCATTAGGCCAGATATATATATATATATATATATATATATATATATATATATATATATATATATATATATATATATATATATATATATATATATATGTATATGTATATATATATAAGATTGTAAATACAATTAAGTGTGACATTGATAAACAATAAACTTATTCTCCCGAGGGGTAATGGTTAACAAGCTAACTCTGTTCACTGCTTGTAACGCTTACTCCACTTCCTAAATAAAGAAACTCCCAAGCTCTGTCTGTCACACACACACACACACACACACACACACACACACATATATATATATATATATATATATATGATAAAATATAGTTTTAACGTATGCTATATTTATAGGCTAGTGCTCAATATCAGTGATAGTATGTAAATATAAAAGTGAACAGATGCGACAGTCTGTTTCATGCTAAACGAAATCTTTAGGCCAGTTTTATATATATATATATATATATATATATATATATATGAAATGTGCAAGAGTTCACAACTGACTCATTATTAAATTTAGGGACTAAATAGACAGACAGTAACTTTTTTTTTACAAATGATAGAAATGATTATACAAACATACACAGACTCTTCTTCCTTTCCTCTATCACTCCTCTTTTTTCTCGCTCCGACTCTGAAACCCTTTGCGTGCTAGTGGCTTCCCGCCTTGCTTGGAGTTGAATGCTTTATATATATATATATATATATATATATATATATATACTACCAGTCAAAAATATTTGGCAACCCTCTAAACTTTTTATTTCCCATCATCAAAGTGTTATTTGCTATAAAACAAGTTAAACACCACAATTATTTTATTATACTAAATACAAGTCTTCCTCAGCCACATTAAATACAACTTAAGTAAAAAAAAGAAACACACAAAAAACTTCTTAAACTTTTGATTAATCAAAATGACCCTTTTTGGCCACTATCACTGCTACACAGATTCTCAGCATTCTTTCCACCAAAGACTGCAGGTAGAGTGAAGATAGTTTTGCCCAGGTTTCTTGCAAGAGTTGCCAGAAGTGAGCCGCATTTGTGGCTTGTTTAGCTCTGACATTCTGTTCAAGTTCATGCCACACCAGTTCAATGGGATTTAAGTCCGCTGATTGCGCCGGACAAGACATCAGTTAAAGGACGTGCGGTTTCTCTTTGCTTTTAATGGCCGAGTTTACTTTTATGCTTTGGGTCATTATATTGCATGAGTACAGCTCCTTGACCCGCAAGCAGATCTCTAGATGAGAACACGTGATGCTGCAGTATGCTGTGATAGTCGGTCTGATTCAATTTGCCTGGTGGGAAATCCCTTACTTTGCAGTTGGTGTGATACAACTTTCACCATCTCTTCGCTGCACATGGACCCTCCTATTTGACCCAAAGATTTTGAACTTTGATTCGTCAGTCCAATGGACTTTCTTCCACTGCTCTATTGTCCAGTCTTTGTTCACCTTGACCCACTGGAGTCTTTTGACATTGTTTTGATTCCTCAACAATGGTTTCTTGACAGCAATTCTGCGATATAGGCCAGCTTCACAGAGTCTTCTCCTCACAGTGGATGTTGACATTTTTTTCACAACATTGGTTCAGTTGTGCGATGATGTTTAGAGTAGTCAGCCTTCTGCCATGCAACCTGGTGACTCTGATGAAATTGTCCTCTGCTCTTTTTGTTGCCTGTTGGTCTACTAGTTCTACTTTTGGTCTTGTATTGTCCCATTTCCTAATGTCTCCTAACAGTATCATCCAATGTAGTTCTGGTTATTGAAATTTCTTTGAATATTCTTCTTTTTTTAAAGTAATAATATCTTCTTATGTTCAAGTATAAGTTTACGTGTTTTGGGCATTTTATTGAGAAAAAAGTTTTGATCCAGAAGAAAGTTGCAAAATTTAGGTTTTAATTTAAACAAAATAAGAATAACAGATTTCACTACTGGACAAGGTACATTGGCAGCATCGGTAAAACAGGTAGTATTTAGCAATTAGTAATTCAACAGAATATAGTCTATTGTGAGTTCAAATGGTGGTATAATGTAACTTTTGGCAAACTTTTATTCATGCTCAGTACTAAAGAAGAAAAAACATAGCTTGAAATCAATTTTTTCAAAAGATATCTGGTTATACTAAAGTCAAAGTTACTAAGGAAGACTTGCATTTAGTCTAATAAATACAACCATTGTGGAGCTTAACTTGTTTCATTAAAAATAACACTTTTAGGATGAGAAATAAAAAAAATTTTGAGAGTGGCTAAATATATTTGACTGGTAGTACATACATACATATAAAATAGAACGTCTTGAAAAATGGTCATTACCAAGTAATTTCGAAGTCCGGGAAAACGAAGAAAAAATAGATATTAAAAGTTAGAGAATCTCTCTTTCTTTCTCTCTCTCTCTCTCTCTCTCTCTCTCTCTATATATATATATATATATATATATATATATATATATATATATATATATAGCAATTTTTTTTCAATTCAAATATTTTTTTTTTAAGACAACGGGCATTTTATTTGGTTTAATTTTATTGAACTTTTCAAAATTAAAATAATCATTCTCAGACAAGAATGAAAGTACAAAAAATATGGTCCACGCTTTCGACTTTCCTAAGTGATGATCAGAGTAAGTAAAGATAAATGGCAAATTACGTGGAACTACTGAATGTTGTGACGTAAGCAAAGAGCGTTGTGACGTAGGCAAAGAGCGTTGTGACGTAAGCAAAGAGCGTTGTGACGTAAGCAAAGAGCGTAAATGAGATGTCTTTTAGTGTGCGGGCTAGCGGAAGAATCCTGAGAAGGATTATTTTAATTTGGAAAAGCCGATCAGTAAAATTAATCGAAGCAAAATGGATGCTATCTATAATAATAATAATAATAATAATAATAATAATATATATATATATATATATATATATATATATATATATATATTATACGTTATATTTATAGGTACAATTTATTTAACTTAATGTTCTGTTTTCAATTAAACAATATTAGTTACTTTTACCGGCATGAATGTTCAAGAAATTTCGTAAAAAATATGTTTTCCGACAGGAATCGAAATTGTATTCCTATACGGAAACCGTTATTTGATCTGACGTGCTGTACTATTTAGCTACAGAGAAGCGTCTGGTTAGAACGCATATTTTCTACAAAATTTCTCGAACATTCAGGCCGGTAAATGTAATTAATACTGTTTAATTAAAAACGGAGTATTTAAATAAATTGTATCTATAAAAAATAACGTATAAACAGAAAATATATTAAATAATTGTCGAAGAATAATCCATTTCATTATATGTTGTTATTGTTTACGTTAAGATACGTTTCATGAGGAGACATGATCGATCGAGAGATTTTTTTTTATATACAGTAATTTGAAATTTGCTAACTAGACGCTTCTCTGTAGCTAACTTGTATAGCACGTCAGATGTATGTAATTAATTAGTGTATTGACAAGAACATGATTATCTTAAAAGTTATGCATTGGTTATGTAAAATAAATGTTTTTCTTCATTAGGCCTCGAGTTTTATCAATCTATCTAGCTATAACCATCTACCTAGTCTGACTTTTGTGCATTTCCTTGGGTGCCGATAAATATTATACAAATCTGTAAGTGATTTGCGCCGCCTTTATATAATTTAGCAACCATCCAGAGTGTTGCTTTACTGTGCATGGGTGAACAGATATTCTCTCTTGTAGTCACCCAGTCGGCAGTGAAACTATTAAGTGTGTTTGTGTACTGTGTGATTGTCGCATTTATATGTGGTTGTACTCATTCTCCATATCGTGAAAATACATTTTGCTTAAACATTGCATGACACCTGTTTTATCTCCTCTGGCTTCTGGCTTTTTTTTTTTTTAAGTTATACCGTTGTTAAAACGCCATGGGCGAAATTAAGAATAATGGAATGATTCGGGTGATTTCTATATCGAAGGAAGATTTTTCAAAATGTTTTGAAAAGTAAAACTGATGCAGCGGTAAAGACTTATATCCTAGGTAGGCTCTATTTTTCGTGAATATTAAATTGATACAATATATTCTGCAAAGATATTGTATATAGAAAGATGGCTGAATTCCGTTTTAGATGTCTACTTACCTTTCCATGAACAGACACCTATCAGTCGGATTACATTTGCGTGTTTTAAACTTTTGAGAAGGATGAATTCTGACCACAAATACTGGCGGTGAGTTCCTGATGATCCGTCTAAAAGAAAAAAAATATAAGGAAAAATATTTTATAAAAATATTTTATACATGATGTTTTCTGTTAACTTTAAGAGTGTAATAGAATGGCACACGGAGATTTTAATCTTAACAATGGCAACATTAGAAAGTGATGAAATTCATAAATTAACCGATATGTAAGCATACGCCCACATCACATTGAAATGCCGGTTCCCGTACGATCACTGAAGTTAAGCAACGTCCAGCATGGTCAATACCTAGATGGGAGACCGCTTGAGGATACTAGGCGCTGTAAGCTTGGGTGTGCAGCTGGTATAATGAAGAATAACTCGGAATTGTTAATCTGATAAGCGAGTTCTTAGGGAAGGTATAAATCCATCTCTGTCACCAGCTACGGATTAATTAATAAGACTTGTATCACTAAATCTTATATCCCCCCAAAAATAAAATGAAATTGCGTAAAAATAGTTAGATTTCGTCATTAAATAATCCATTACAGGTTGATATGCCACGAAACAAAAACAACCAAACCAAAATAACTTATTGGGGAGTTTGGTTTTATCTTCTTAATTATATACTTACTTTTTTGTTTATTTCAATGGTTTCATAGTTTTAATATTATCCTAAGTTATGGTAAACAAATTTAGACCAGGAATGGTCATTTTTTCACCTGCATACCGTCCTAAAAAGGTATTGATATTTGCGCTGATATGCCGTACCGTAGCCATTTCTCTCCCTCTAAAACGTATTCCTGAAGCCGTCTTTATAGAGAAAATTTTTTAAGCTTCTATTAGACTATGAGATTTTATGCTAATTTGTAAGTACAGTTCGATATTGTGGATTATTGCCAGTCAATATCAAGAGATCTATTCACGACTGCCCTGGAGTTTTCTACTATATTCAGACCTAACAAATGAATATATATATATATATATATATATATATATATATATATATATATGGTACAAGCAAAAAGATTGGGTGCGACTATGAATTTCTTTAAAAAACACCTTGAAATGAGATATATTGTTTTTTAAGTTAATGAAAAAATGTCAAAATTACCTAGTCTTAAACAGTGAGCACAATTTTTGGAAATTATGACTTCCTCAGTTTCCTGACCTCTCTCCGACTGAATTAGTATGGAAAGAATTGGAAGGGTGAGTTCGAAGAGAATGCCCAAAGAGTGAGAGTGAGCTTTTGCAATGTTTGAAGAATGCATGGAAAGTCTGACATCTAATTGCTTTACAAAATCTGTTGGATAGAATGCCAAGAATTTATAAAGCAGTAATTAAGGCAGGTGATAGTTACATTAACGCTGTTGTATGATTATATTTCTATAGTTGATGGCTACAGTTGTGGTGGAGCATCGCTTGTGCATTCGGATCCCCCCTCCTACGATTACAGAAGTCAAGGGGATGATGATAATGATCATTATGATGCTTATTTTTTGTCAAAATAAAAGTAAATACACTACTTAGAATGTTATTTTTTACTTTAAAAATACTAAAATATCTCATTTTAAGATGTATTTTTAAAGAAATGCATTGTGGCACCAAACATTTTTCCTGTAGTCTTTAAAATTAATTTAGTATGGTTATTTTACACAGATGAAAAAAAAAAACTACAACGTAGAAAAATTAGATCTATGAAAAAAATCATATAGGGCACATTTTTTTTCAAGGGCTGTATAAATATTTCAATAGTAACATGTTGGTTAACTTAGATGGTTATCAGGACATGCCTTACGTATCTGTTAATCTCAAAACAAGAAGAGATGGCAGTAAGGATGTGACAAATCGGTGGGGGGTGGGAATCATGTTTGGAGTAGTAATGTTAAACCAGGTATTTTCAGTCGATGTTACTTTATTAAAACGATGTTTGGTGACATGTATTGACTTTTAGGTACATTTGCACACTGCCTTGAATGAAAACAATTTATTTTGCGCATTGCCTTGCAGAAAAAAAAGTATTATTTTGAAAGAAAAAAGAAATACTGCGCATTGTTTTGAAAGTTAGTATTTCATTTACTCATTGAATGGAAGCAGAAAAATATATGTTGTACATTGCCATACCATTCCATTCACACATGGACTTGCAGGAAATCAATTCCTTTTGCGCATTGTCTTGCAGGAGGACAAATAAATTATCACATTTTCTTCATGGAATTTTTTTACGTAATGTGTTCAAAACAATTACTTTGTGCATTGATCTGCAGTAAATCAATTATTTTTGTGCAATTTCTAGAAGGAAAATAATTACATTCCCGCATTGTCTTGAAGGAAGGATGTTCATTTGCGCGCTGTCTTTAAGGATTACTTGAAAAGAAAACAATGTCTTTTACCCATTTTATTGCAAGAAAATAATTGTTTTGAAAATTACAGTAGAAAATAATTGCGTCCATTTTTCACATTATCTTGACGAAAAACAGTTCATTTTACCCATTGTCTTAAAGGAAAACAGCTTTTTATGGACATTATTTTGAAAGAAGACAATTCATTTTTCACTTTGACTTGAAGGAAAACAGTTCATGTCACGCATTGTCTTCAGGAAAAATCATTTTGAGTACTTTTGTCTTCTGCACATTGTCTTGAAAAAAATCAATTCCTCTTGCAGATTGTCTTGAAGGAAATCAATTCCTTTTGCGCAAAGTCTTGAAAGTTATCAATTAGTTTCTGCATTGCCTTACAGGAAATCTATTCTTTCGCTAATTTTCTTGGAAGAAAGAATTGCATATTGCCTTACAGGAAAATAATTACTACTGCACACTATCGTGAAATAAAAAACATCATTTACGTATTATCATGAAGCATTGACAAAACAATTTCTTTCATGCTTCATTTTTATGGAAAACAATTGTTTTTAGCATTGTCTTATTAGTAAACAATTAGATTTTTAAATTGTCGGCGGGAAAACACTTGTTTTTTGCATTGTCTTACAAGTAAACAATTAGATTTGAAAAATGTCGACAGGAAAACAATTGTTTTTTTTTCGCATTGTCTTACACACAAACAATTACATTTGCAAATTGTCTTACGTGGAAAATAATTCCCTTTGCCTATTGTCTTACACGAAAACAATTAGATTTGCAAATTTCCTTGCAGTAAGAAAAATCTTTTTGCGCATTGTCTTAAAAGAAATGAATTTCTCTTGCGCATTGACTTGTTGTAGAAAAAACATATTCACCCATTGTTTTGAAAGTAAACCGTTATTTCCCATTGTCTTACAGGAAATCAATTCCATCTGCGCATCTTCCTGGAGGAAAATAATTGATTTTCTGTGTTGTCTTTCAGTAACATTTTTGTTTTAAGAAAATATTACTTTTGCACTTTTTCTGGAAAGAAGAGAATACTTTACGAGCGTTTTCTTACAGGAAAACAATTCTGTTGTGTATAACCTTGAAGAAAAACACTTGGATTATAGTCTTGAAAAAATACAATTATTTTGAGCATTGTCTTGAAGGAAAACATTTCTGTTGTGTATTGTATCGAGCAAAAACAAAAACATGCATTGTCTTGAAGGAAAATATGCTTTTTTTTCTATTTTGCTCATTGTCTTAAAGAAAAACAAACCGTTTTAAGCGATTGAAGCTTCTGAATGAGATGAGCTTTTTGGAGGTTGTACAGCGCCTACTTTTGTTATTTCTGTCTGTAGCAATTCGTAATACACAGTACAAGAATAAAACAACTACCCAGACATCATATTTTCTTGATAAAAAACAGGCTTTTTAGATTCTGATTTGGATCAGTTAATGGATAGCTAGCAGACTGGATTGCCATACCACGCCCATTTCGCATCGCATGACTGTAATCAATTAAAAACAAAAAAACAAAAAACAAAAAACAAACAAAAAACGGTTCATTTATTTTGCATGAGAGAAGGGACACAAATAAAGTGATTTGTTACTCTTTGTTTCGCTTAATGAGTTTCTATAAAGTATCAACTTCCCTCACATGTATTTTTTCCGATGCAAAGTCTTAATTTCGTTGATTGTGTTGAACCTTAATGCAAACATTCAATACTTTCAAAATGGATTAGATTATATTTACCAACATCAAAGCTTATCATTCCTCCCTTGCAAGGTACATCTTCAAATAACTCATTTCCAGATAAAAAGCTCCTAAACCATTTAAAAACAGTATCGTCATTAACTCCCTACAACGCTTGGATTTAAGCTTTGTGTGGACATTATTATTATAAATAAATAAAAATGAAAATATAATAATAATGACTATTAGAAATCAAATAAAATGTAACAAATAACATGAAAAACTTATTTAAAATAAATAAAATAAAAATAATAAAACTCTCCCATCATGCAACAAAAACTGTTCCTACGGGAAATACGTACATCCCGACAAAAGACGTTGAATTCAATCTCTTAGCTAACAAACTTGGGACAGTCAAACATACGTCCAACATCTCTCTCTGTGACAATACGAAGTAACTTCTTCCTTTCGTTACATGCAACCATGAAACATTTGTAACCAAAAATACACACACCAGTACGCATAAAAAATAAATTGTATGATATTAATGTACAAATTAACATGTCTTTACTGGTATCACTGCGTATATTTATTTCCTGTAAAATATGCTTTTATTTCCAGTGAACACGAAGGCTATTCCTGCTGCTATGATGTGAGTGAGCCAACAGGTTCTACTGGCTCTCTCCGCTGTATTTGTTTTAAGTCAGAAATATTTTTGTAGTGACAATTACCGTATGTATCCGTTCAGTGAACGGCTAAGATATCGCTTTTATCAATATTCGAACGAAAAATATACGTGTGCTTTAAAAAAGTAATAAAAAAAAATTCCGCCCTCAAATATAATTTCTACTTTTCATTGTATTTCTTCTTTCGAAACTTACCAGGAGCAAAAAAAAAAAATTTTTTACGCAACTAATTGTTCTTTTGTATTTACTGTACATAAACGGTGTGACTAAAATGAACATCATGCTTTTAAATAATAAAAATATAAAATATTGTAAAATCGACATTTCTTAGTTACGTATTTCAAAATGCAGTTTTGTGGGACTACTTTTCAGGCCTATATATCTTCAGGACTTTCGCATAACTTGACTTTGACCGAAACTTACTAGTAAAAAAAAATTAATCGTTACAATCACCTCCAATTAAAATCTTCATCTCTTAACTCATGTACCTATTTGGGTTGTATTGGTGGATTAACATGTATTAAAATACATGTTAATCCTTATTGGTTTATGTAATGTTGAAATCTGATTTTATTTTACTTGAGTCTATAGGTAAATATTGGTTGGTTTTATACTTAAGTCTACTGGTAAGCATGTGTCGATTGTATAGTTGAGTCTATAGATAAACATTGCTAGTGTGAAAGACTTGAATTTACAAACAGTAGTAGAGTTTGATATGGAACCTGTAGGTAAGCATTGGTTAGCTGTATTATTGTGTTTATATGTAAAACAATTGCTGGAGTTTGTAGCTGAGTTTATAGGTAATCATTACTCGGGTTTATAGGTGAGACTATAAATTATTCCAACTCATAAAACTACTTGCTACTTGAAGTAACACCAATCTTGGTGAGGCTGTAGCTCTGTACTCCACACGTATCTACAGGTTCAAACGACCGAATCTCAAGTATAAATCACTACTGGTGTGTACATTCAATGTATTAATAAACATCTTTTTGGAAGGCAAAAATTTGCTTGAGTATTTCGTTAGAATAAAACAGCCCGCATGCTTAACACGTATACAATGATTTATTCACGATATATATATATATATATATATATATATATATATATATTATCTTGTTTTGATTTTGCTTCTTTATATTACTAGCTGCCCCTAAGTTTCATCCTGAAAGTTCAAGAGACTGCAAGTTAAAAGATCATGATGTTGGTACAAATGGTTGCGCATGCAGCTGCCATTTCCGGCAACATTTTTTTTATTAATTGCATGATGTCATATAGTAGTTTAAACGCAATTTTCTGTCAATCTCTCTCTCTCTCTCTCTCTATATATATATATATATATATATATATATATATATTTGCGTATTTATGCAGCAATCCTTCTTTCATGCACATTTCATTGAATACGACAGACAAGGTGCTTTTATTCAGTTTTTTTCTCATATAATCAATTTCTCATATAATCTAATAATTTTTTTTCTTTTCGGATGATAAATTATATAAAAACTGTCCGAATGTTCTTTTTATCCAAGCGCTTTCGGCTATACATTTAGTCATTTTCAACGCTTAAATATTTTAACTGTTAAATAAGAAATAGTTTGTTGTATGTATGTCTTATAAAATGTTTTCATTTTTTCAAAATACGGTCAAGATATTGTTTCCTTGTTCAAAGTTAATATTATTAAGTGTTGTTTTTTTTGTTTCTATTAATAAGGCTTCCATTACTTTTAACGTTTTTTTTACATGTAGATGATGCTATTATATTTGTGTTGTCAACAAGTATGTTACGAATAGTGCCCATTAAGGAATTGCATTCCTGATCACTCAAAATTCGTAAATAATTGTATAGGCCACACTACAACATATTGACACGCAGACTCACTCTACACCTTCCTGACCATAGCTCAATTAGATCTCATTTAAATACTCATGGAGACCTACCGGATACTATTTGTAACATACTTGTTGACAACACTAATATATATATATATATATATATATATATATATATATATATATATATATATGAAGATAGCTTAGTGGTAGAAACTCTGACTGATCGTTTGGGTTTAGCTCCGAGCTTGAGGTATTCGGATGTCTAGTCGCACTGAGGAGCTGTGATACAGCGAAACAGTACTGTCTGCGAATGACATAATTTAGCTCTTGAAAATATATTTCAATTGAGTACTGTTGTGTGGTAAGCTAATTCTATAAACAACAGCCACCTGCGTTAATGCAAAGCTCTTCAGTAAAATGAATTGAACACTCCGGTTGACTGGCATTTGTTTACATTAGTAAAATAATACGCTAGATTTAGTTGTTTCTCTCTCCTGTCGAATGAAGATAGCTCAGTGGTAGAAACTCTGACTGATCGTTTGGGTTTAGATCCGGGTTTGAGGTATTTGGATGTCTAGTCGCACTGAGGAGACATATATATATATATATATATATATATATATATATATATATATATATATATATATATATATATATATATATATATGTGTGTGTGTGTGTGTACATATATATATATAGAGAGAGAAAAGAGAAATTGCGTTTAAACTACTAAATAATAAAATTAATAAAATAAAATGTTGCCGGAAATGACAGCTACATGCGCAACCATTTGTGACTAAAACTGGTGTGACTAAAATGAACATTATGCTTTTAGATAATAAAAATATAAAATATCGACATTTCTTAGTTACTTATTTCAATATATATATATATATATATCGTTGTTATCCATTTTCAGGAAGTAAAATAAATGTAATCTTGGCCGGCAAAAATAATTTATTTTTTTAATTTAATTATTTTATTTCAATAAGCGGACACGAATAATTTAAAAAATAAAATAAATTTATAACTGAATTCTATAATTTTAGGCCCAGTGACATTAGTTACAATCTTATATTGCTATCATTCGCGATTTCACGTTACAATTCAGTCAAGCAGAGCTGAAAAATGTACCGAATTATTTCAACAAATGAAAAAATAGGTTTTCTGAATTTATCATTATTGATATTATCATTGTGTTTTGAAAGCTCAACGGACTGCAAATTAAGACATCATGATTGTTGGTACAATTGGTTGGGTATCTAGCTGACATTCTTAGCAAAATATTTCTTAATTGCATCATGCCGTATGATTGTGTATCGTAATTTAAGCCCCCATTAAAATGTATAAGTTTATTCACAAACAAATCGTATGTACAGTTAAAACGTTTAATCATTAAATTGAGAGTTTGAAAACTAGAATTTTGTCGCAGGCATAAAATTCAGTAAACTCAAAGAAGAACTCTCCAAATTTGAAGAAGAAATCGTTGCAAAATCATTATTAATAATAATAATTTAAAATAATTCAGCAGATGATGTTATTTTATTTATTTGGATAATATTCTAATGTTTGTATTAAACATTAGAAAATTATCCAATAAAATAACATCGTATGCTAAAATATTTTAAATTATTATTAACATGTTTGTAGAACGGGTATTTGGCTAGTAATAATAATGTTAAGATTCTTACTTCTTGCTATTTTAACTGTCACTGGTGTCTGAACATTTTGATTAAATCCCTCACACAACTTGGCACGAACAAGAACACCAAATTTTCCATCTTGGTTGTTTTCTTCAAACAGAATATTCGTTCGAGGTATTTCCCAGGGACCAGCCAACACCTGCAATAGAAAAAGTCGTTAAAATTAGACTGACATCAATGTAATTAGGAATTTGTTGCAGAATTGAATGAAGACTAGTCTTATGGCCACTGTGATCTCAGCTCCTATCACAATTGTCCTTAGCTGAGAACCAGGCTGACATCAATCTCGATTCGTTGAGTCACTTTGAAATCGTTGTTAGAGGCACAATGGAAGAGAGGTTTTATGGTTCAAATGAACCAAAAACTGTTCCAGTGCTAATCGGAGTCAATTACAAACATCGAATAAAACAATAAGTTTGCTGGATTATTTTTTATTGTTAATATAGACATTTCTCTCCTGTTCCGCTGGACATTCAATTGAACTTATAATTTTGGCATCATGATAAAAAGAACTTTGGAAAGGTAAGTGCCTTGCAGAAAATGTTGTTTATACAGACATTTTTAGAAAAGGGAGAGAACTTTTATGACAATTTAACTTTTCTCTGTTCGTAGGACGTGTATTAGGCTAGTAAAAAATGTAAGCAAACATTTAAGAATCTTCAGTATTAATTCTTGCGTTAAAATGAAGTAACCGAATACTGGGTAAAATCTTAATTTGATTATAAAATAAAATAAAATGTATATATTATTTGTGTGTAAAATTGTTTAACATTGTTGTTTTTTTCGAAAACTATAATTTGTATGTACAATATATGAATTTGTTGGATGATACATTTGATGACATTCACGGGACATTCATGCTTCAATGACTATAGTAAAATGAATTTAATTCTCATCTTTGGCCTTAAGTTCACTAAAAGGCTAGACTTATGCAGTGTTTTTACGTTTCACTGGGTGTCTCTCATTTGTGTCTTTGAGATCTAAGCTTAGTAAATAGTAACTGACATTTTTTTAAACTGGAATAAACCCGTATTTTCACCCATGCTAAATATCGATATGTAAGTCTAGATAATAAAACAGAATTTCGAATGTTGATATTCAAAACAATATGACATGGACGTTCATATGAACTGCATTCTTTAGTTCCACCAGTTCAGACCTTTACAGCTAGAACTCACCATACTACAACCACGGAGTCGAATCATCCACATTTCCTCCGTATTCCATTTATAAGTAGGAGGTTCCACCCAGGTGGCTTTTTTTTTTACCGATGATCTCCTACTTTGTGAGACAGATATCCGCGTAGATGCTTCCCAGAATATTACAATGTTAATAACTTCATGTCAAATTTTAATCGTTATCTATCCTCCATATCTTCATAATCATCACTTCCTTCTATCACTTCTTACATCTCTACCTCACCTCATTCAGCAACGCTCTACCTTGAGTGGCTCTTGGGTTTTGTACTGAGTGAATTTTAATATTAAAAAAATTTATAAAGAGAAATGACAGCAAGTATTCAACAGCAGCAGCAGCTGTATGAGAAAAAGAGAAATGAGCGCAGTCAAGCATAACAAGTGTCAACAGCCGCCATCCTCAACAGGCAAATTATGTTTAAGGTTTCGCTGTCCACAGAGAATTTTCCTAGTGAATTAAAGCGTTGGTTCATTTATTTGGTGACATAGTACTTGAAGGTTCAATCTCTGGTCCGTGCAGTGTATAATTGGACTCGGTGGCAACTAGGGCGAGAAGTAACTGAGCTTTACTAAAAATAAGAATTAGACGATGGGCAGTGGAACGAGATCAGTCTACCACTGTAGAATAAATAAAGTTTTCAGTTCGAAATTCCCCGTATAACCGATATAAACCTGCTGAAAGCCGGAGTGCACAACGACCGAAAGCTTGTGATAACAACAAAGATTTGGACAATAGCCTGAATGTCAATAATAGTGTAAAATCAACGATCTGTGCCAATGTTATGGCAATTTACCGACGCAGGCATGAACTCTCCCAACTATAAATAGGAGCAGGTACTGCCTTTTGTAGAGGGAAGTTTCCAGCAGTCAGCTCTCCCAATCGGGCCGAACATTCTTGCTGTAACACTCTCATTTGTATTACTGTTTCTGTTAATATATTTCTTTAACTCAATTCCTCTCTTGTGTTTTCCTTTCTAGCCCTAACAAGGCAACACACACACACACACACACACACACACACACACACACACACACACACATATATATATATATATATATATATATCAGTTAGAAGGTTAGAACTACTATATATACACATACATATATATAAAGTTTAGAACTACTACATATATATATATATATATATATATATATATATATATATATATATATATTGTTATAGTAATTTACCCACGCACGCATGAACTCTCCCAGCTATAAATAGGAGCAGATACTGCTTTTTTTGAGAGGGAAATTTCCATCAGTCGGACCGAACATTCTTGTTGTAACACTCGCGTTTGTATATGTTTTTTATTAATGTTTCTGTTAATATATTTGTTTAACTCGATTACTCTCTTTATGTCTGATTTCTGACCCTAACAAGGCCCCAACAGCGAAAGACCCAAATAACTCCCAACATGACACGTCTGAGTGGGGCTGGTGATTGAAGGGTGTTAGTTGATCTTAGAACCCCTCTGTAATTTCCAATACACACCATTCAGACAGGTGCTGGCCCTGACACTGTAGCGTGGTCTGATTCAAAGAAGTGTGTCCTCCTAGTAGAATCAAAGGTATCATCGGAGGAGAACAAGTGGAAGGTGCACGAATGAAAGAAAAACTGCTACGAATCACTGCGAACTGATTGCGTAAAAAAAGGATGGACGCATCATATGCTACCTATTGAGGTCGGGTGCCGTGGATTCCTTGGGCCGTTATTCGTTTCCTTCCTTTTGAAAGTGGGCATCACTGGCCGGAACCTAAAGCGTGCATCGTCTCCCGACCACAGCTCAACAGGCATCGAGTATGGTCAAGATCTAAAATAAATAAAGTTAAATAAAACCATGCTCACAATATAATGCTACTTCCGATGTGACACACATCTGTTTACCTTTCATTCTACGTCGTTAATGACCATCGCTACGAGCGCGTTGAGTATTTTAACGCAACGTTGAAAATTTCAGTTGCAGTTGTAAAAAGAAATAGCAAGAGACTAACACATATGCAAAAACAATACCTTGTCCAGTGGCAAAAGCTGCTGGTGGCACCAAGGGTGGCAGTGCCGCCTTAGCAACCGAAATAGTGTTACCGCCTCTGGTTGGCAGCTAACGAGGGCAGGGTATCGCACGGGCTTTCACACGTTCTATGTAAGGAAATTGAGTAGTGTAAAAAAAAAACGTTACCTCAAAAAATATTATTGGTTTTTCTTCCTTTCCGTCAGAATCTAGCTTTATCCCGAATTAAACAACTCTGAACGAATACTAAAATATCAAATAATTATAATAAAAGGAATCTTAGCTGAAGAAGAGAAAACAGGAAGCATCAGAGATGTTGTTCTACAGAAGGATACTGAAAATACCATGTAATGAACATGTGAGTAATGAGGAAGTTGTAAGGAAAATGGAAATAAAAAGGATGCTTAATTTACAGTCAGAAAGAGACAGTTGAAAAATCTTGGCCACTTGGTGAGGAAAGATGGCTTGGAGAATTTGACATTCACAGAACATACTGGGGCCAACAGGGACAAAGAATCAGTAATTAACCTACTTAACAAGTAAATAAATGTCAGAACAACAAGTGGGTGTTGATGGTTAATAGAGAAACCTTACTAAAAGCTACTAAGGATATGGAGAGCCATGATCACCCACGTTCTGGAAGAACACGACACAGAGAAGAAACATTCATAAAAATCATGAGGAATACTTTTTCAGCCAAACACGAGCATGAAAGTAGAATAATTTCAGTTCTCCCTGTAAGTACACTGTGGTAGATCACTACTATTGATTGACTGATTTTTTTTTACGGCTTATCAACCCTTTGCAGGTTATTTAACGGCAGGCACTAGAATATATATGGCAGCAATATTCCATGTATGGATGAATGGTAGATTTGTAAATGTGAAGGATGGACTCAGACGAGAATGACCTTCTGGTGCCAATCAGAGAAAACCAACTTTCCTTGCGGTGAATGCATCTATTGAGTCAATGTAGTTGTTCCACCTCAGGTCAACGGGAAACGTGAGATGAAGAAGGCGCAGTGTGTCGCTTTTGTAGAGCTGAGCATCAACCATGCTGATAGTAGGAAGGGAAGTTTCTCTAAATGACAACAGTTTTGGATGCATTAAAATTCACGAGCCATTTCCTTCCCCAGTCAACTAGTGATTGGGGGTATATAGCGATATATAATTTTATATATCATCAAACAGTTTTAAAAAAATAGTATGATAAATTGGAAAAAAGTTTTTGTGACGCGATTCATCCGTTAGGATTATATCGGACTGGGCTCTGTTGATGTTGCCACGTCTACGCATGCGCATAAAACGAGAGACGCTGGTAGTTTCAAAATTTTCGAAAGAATATTTTTGAAAGAATATTTTTTTTCTATCTAGTCAAAATCATCTGTATTCTTTTTCTTTTTCTTCTTACTATCTGAAATTGTGACACCATAAAATCTACCAAGAATGGTGATATATTTTAAGAGATTGGGCGCAAATTTACCGTAGCTGAACCAGCAATAAAGTCACTTTCCGGGCATTTTCGTCTTAGTGAATTATTTTCTCTTTTAACCAAAGTAGAATTCCCTATGTCAAAATTGTGGTCAGGTTCTGTTGTGGACCCAGAATAGGTCCGAAAGAAAACTCAAACTCGTTATTTAGTTACCCCCCTCCACGAGGGTTACATATGGCACAAGGCCGGTTTAACGTGGGATCTCCGAGCCCGTAGGCTCGGCCAAAAATAACCCCTCTTTGAACCCGCATAAAAGGGTTCAGGGGTAGTCTACCTCCCCGAACGAGACTCTGCCCTTCGGTGGAGCCTCGTCCGGGTTCTTCTCCGCCCGAAAGCAGAGAGTTCGACTGTTTAGCTGTCACAGGTCAACTGTAGACAGCCTCCTCGACAGGCATATTCTCCCCGTATATATAGTAATAGGACGAGTCCATTTAGTCCATAAAGGTAGGTCCCATAACAGTTTCTGTCATATAGGAAGAAAATGAGTAACTACGGACACTGAGGTTCGAGCGTGACACTCTGGACATATGAATATATGTTTTCCGCCGAGGGTATACATAACAGTGTCAGTGGAGGAAAAGGAAACCGTTCCTTCCTAGTTTCTTGAGTCTAATATTATTTACAATTACAACCTTCAGAATGTGTGTTTATGCTGGTTAAGTTGTTGGCGAAAATATATAATTTCTGGGCCAGCGGCAATGCATGGCTCTCAATGTCAGACTGACCTTGGGATAGCCTGGGCCTTACAACAGACTGAAAAAAAATATCGGAAAATATATAACCTTACAACTGATTGTTTTTTGTCAGGCCTTCTTGAACGAGCTGTAACATTTTCTGCACATAATAATAATAATAATAATAATAATAAATAGAGATATTGTTCCTAATTGTTTGATACAAGTCAGATTTCCATGCATGTTGCAGTCGCCATGTACGGGTTGAAAAATTGAGGGACAATAATCATATTTGGTAGTAGTATAAATTTTACCAGTGTATATATATATATATATATATATATATATATATATATATATATATATATATATATATATATATATGAAGAAATATAGTCTTAAGGTGTGCTATATTTATGGGATAAAGTGCTCGATATCAGAGATAGAGCGTGTAAATATAAAAGTGAACATAGAAGTCAACACTTAAAGGCGACAGTCTGTTTCATGTTATATGCAATCGTCAGGCCACGTGTGCTGTTATTTTCCTCGGCTATTTATACATATACAATTATATAAATTAAATAAAAACAAGCAAAATAATTTAACCTAAATAAATAAATAAATAAACGACTTCCGGCAAAATAACCGCCATAATAGACTACCCACAATGCACCACTGACCCGTATATGTATAAATAGCCGAGGAAAATAACAGCACACGTGGCCTGACGATTGCATATATCATGAAACAGACTGTCGCCTCTAAGTGTTGACTTCTATGTTCACTTTTATATATATATATATATATATATATATATATATATATATATATATATATATATATATATATATATAAAAAAAAAAAAAAGACATTTTATGTTTTTTACATACAAATATTCAAGTAAATGCTCTGTTTTTATAATAAACAGTATTAATAACATTTACCGGCCTGAATGTCCGAGAAATTTTCATAGAAAATATTCGTTCTCCGACAGGACTCGAACCTGTATCCTATACGGAACCGTCATTTAGCCTGACGTGGATTAACCGATCGAGCCACGGAATGTATAAACATAAAAATTGTCTCAAATTAATTGTCGTACTTTGTCCATTTCATCATCTGTGACGTCATTTGTTTACATTTGGATACGCTTTGAGCAGATATGAATGTATGTGAGAGATTCATAGAATGTTGACGTTTAACAACAGTAAAATCGACCTTGCTAATCTAACGATTCTCCGTGGCTCGATCGGTTAAGGCACGTCGATTCCTAAGAAAAACCGAGGGTGAAAGTGAGAGTGCGTGAATGAAAGAGTGAAAAAGAAACAGAGGGAGAAAGCTAAAACGAAAGAGAAAGAGCAAGAGAGAAAGACCGAGAAAGGAGGCATCGTGATAGAAAGGAAAAAATCGAGAAAAAGTATGCGACAGAATTCAATGTTTAGTGTGGCTTCGCAGTTATTAACAGAACAAAATAAATAATAGGATCGATTATAAACACACACAAAAAAACATCGATTTTAAATATATTGATGAAAACGTTGTTCACTGGGATGCCACAAAATTCGAAGAGCAATCGAAAATCAATTATTCTTAGACTGTAATGTTCAGTTGGCCTTAATGTTCTTCCATACATTTATTTCTGTTATAAAAGTAAAATTTCTGCTGTAGAAGCTGAAAAGCGTTTGCTAAGTCAGTTTTTATTAATCAGTCAATTGGGATTTATATCAGCGACTTTAGAGCTTGCCAAAATTGAACTGTCACGATATTCAAGGTATTTCTTTTTTGTGTTCTCGAGAATGTTTTGTGCGAGTAATTAGATGGATCGGCTGGACAAATTTTATACAAGATAAATGACAAGGAAGACTTGTGCTTTGTGGTTCCAGGCCTCCATAGCAAAAAGAGATCAATGATACACACATTGACAAACACGCACACACACATAAATATAGTGTATCGATTTTTCACGCAGAATTGATATTTTCGACGTGAGCATATATAACAAAGTATATCACACTAAATAGATATTCATCGATTAATATCTATATTTGATATATATAAACGTATAGCAAGTGCTGTATAGGCTTATAAATTTTCATAAGACTTTTATACGGTGTATATCAAACCAATATGTTATGTACATATATTATTTATATCTCTCTCTCTCTCTCTCTCACACACACACACACACACACACATATATATATATATATATATATATATATGTGTGTGGGGGAGGGCAAATAGATGATAAAATAGAAAACGTTAGTGAGAAGTTTCGTTTCTAGAAAGGACTAGAAAATTTTATTGCTAGAATCAGTCCAACTGGAGAAAAAATGCAAAAGAAAGCAGGCTATAGTTTATATTGAGACTTTAAGAATATCGAAACGGACAGCCTTAAAATTTAATTTTTGACGTCCAGTGTCTTTACATGTTAACTTCAGTTTTTTCAGGTTTTTTTTTTTTTTTCAGGTTTACAATTTTTTTTTAATTTTCTGATGTTTCATAATATTTAACAAATAAATAAGCGTGCCATGTTTAATGAATGTCAGTTATCTCCTGTTAATTTTCCCTCTGAAAGTACTCCACTGCCTTAACCGGTTATTGAACTCACACTCTTTGGGTCCTGTCACTGGATCTAACTAACGCTTTTATCCACTGTGCACAGTGGATAAAGGTATTAGTTAGATCTGATAACTGGTATCCATTAAACATGGCACGTTGAACTAGAACAGTCTACCCCAGTGAGCAAAATAAAGGGTTCAGTTCGGCATTCCAAATAAATAAGGATTTTGCGAATCCTGCGGTTACATAAAACCTATGGTAATTCCCTATTGCCTGGGTAAATATTTGCGCTTAACAACTTTAAATGAATATTGAAATAGCAATCATAAGTATGAATGAAATTCATTATTTTAAAAAGTTAGAGGCTACAAATGATCAGATTTAAAATAACAAGTTTTTCGATTTCACTCAAGCAGACGTTAAACAAAAGAAGGCGTAATTGCCTTCTCTATTTTCTCTTTCTTTCTTTCACTGAAACCAAACAGCGTCGCTGATACATCTTTTCTATCTTTCCTCGCGACCAAAGCAGAATAGTCCATTATTTATGAGGTAGTGCCACGGCGTAATGGATGCAATAATTACGCAAAGAAGGAACAATAATAATAATAATAATAATAAAATAATAATAATAATAATAATAATATATAAATAAATTCGTTCACTCAGCTTTTGAAATATCTCAAAGAGAAAAACATTTTTCATTAGTATCTCTCTATATATCTATCTTTGATATTGTTTATATATATATATATATATATATATATATATATATATATATATATATATAGAGAGAGAGAGAGAGAGAGAGAGAGAGAGAAAGAGAGAAAATCAAACCAGGCAACATTTTTCCACTCTTCTGTTGACCATTCCTTATGATCATTGGCGAATTACAACCCCAGCAATGTCTTCTGCGGCTGTAGCTCATCTGCTTCAAGGTTTGACATCTCATGCGTTCAGAGTTGATCTTCTGTATACTTCAGTTGTCTTTCGACTGTTGCTATTGTTCATACTATTGCATGCCAGTGACCATATTTAAATGACCAAATCCATTAAATTACTGCCGCGTCATTGGGTGATTGGGAAAAATACCACAAAGGATCACTTGATCACGTGTACTTAATTTAGACGCCATTGCGTGTACACGAACACACACACACACGCATACACACACACATATATATATTGTGTGTATTTAGGCAGCATTTTTTCATTCATATATGTTTCATTAAATAATATAGACAAGTGTTGTCTATTTATTTTATGTAAATTCTTTTCATAACGTCTGATAAGCTTCATAACATTATCATTAAACGAAGAAAGAAAATCACAATATTGATCCATCTGGTTATTCTATCTGATTTAAATTGGATGTATCAAGTGTATGATATATAACTCTTATATACTCTACCTATGAACACAAATGCGTATGTCCCAATCCTCATAGATACGTTGGGCCCTGTGGTTAGTGTGTGTGTGTGTGGGGGGGGTAATCTGCTGTCTAAGTAGTGCACCACTAACAGTGGTTTACCTACTTCACGCCGCTTGCGAGTATTGTATATTGTTGGTGTTATAAAGAATACCATTTCATTTCAAACCTCCGTTTTGGTTATTCCTCATTCAGTAACCCTTTTCTAGGTTACGACAATAACAAAGTATCGAATGAAGACTGATGATTTTGGCAAAGATCATCCTTCAATGAAGATTGTCCACTGGCACTACAGAACCACAAACAAAGAATAAATACCAAATAAGAGAAAGCACATCACTTGAGGAAGTTCAACAGCAGCAATCATTAAGATGGATGTCACATATAACTCGATGAGAAAATAATGACATGATCATGATGTTAACGTTCAACACTACCACAAATAAAAGGTTAGAACGGAAACCACCATCAATATTAGAAAGAACAACTGAACTTTTGGAAGGTCAGTAGTTCTCGCGTAAGTTTGAGCCGTACTCAACAGATACCAGCTAGAAATATTTACCAGCCTCCCCACGAGGTAGGATGTGAGACAAGGCCGAATTTAATGTGGGGCAATCCGTAGTATCAGCCAAAAGTTCCCCGTAACTCAACATAAACGGATTTGGGTCTGTCTCTCCCCCGGACGAGACTCTGCCCTTTGGCAGACTCTCGTTCGGGTTCCTCTCTGCAGATCCCAGCTAGAAATATTTATCAGCCTCCCCACGACGTAGGATGTGGCACAAGGCCGAATTTAATGCGGCGTTCCCGAGCCCGTAGGCTATGCCAAAAATTCCCGTAGACTCCGCATAAACGGGATCGGGACTGTCTACCTCCCCTTCGGCATAGCCTCGAACGGGTTCCTCTCTGCCCGAAGGCAGAGAGTTCGACCAGCACAACTGAAAAAGATTTCAGTTAGTATGTTTGCCAACCGCACCACGCGGTCGGATGTGGCACAAGGCCGAATTTAGCGTGGGTTATCCGAGCCCGTAGACCCCGTAAAAAACGGGGTCGGGTACCACCTCAGACGAGACTCTGCCCTTCGGCATAGCCTCGTCTGGGTTCCTCTCTGCTCAGAGATAGAGAGTTCAACCATCCAGCTGAAAAGATTTCAGCTAGTTGGTATTTACTGCCCCCCCACTAGCGTAGATGTGGCACAAGGTTGAGTTTAACGTTGGTCTTCCGAGCCCGTAGAACCCGCATAAAAGATATCGGTTCAGTCTACCTCCCCGAACAAGACTGCCCTTTCGGATAGTATATTTAGCCACCCACCACGAGGGTTCCATGTGGCGCAAGGACGGGTTTAACGTGGGTTCTCAGAGTCCGTAGACTCGGCCAAAAAAATGCCCGTAGAACCCGCATAAACGGAATCGGGTTGGTCAAACTCCCCGAACGAGTCTCTGCCCTTCGGCTTAGACTCGTCCGGGTTCCTCTCTGCTCAGAGACAGAGAGTTGACCGTCTAGCCGAAAAGATTTCGGCTAGTATATTTAGACCCCCCAGACACACAACGAGGGTTGTATGTGGCACAAGGCCGGGTTTAACGTGGGTTCTCCGAGCCCGTAGGCTCGGCCGAAAATATTCCTATTCGAACTGGTTCAGGGTCAGTGTACCTCCCCGAACGAGACTCTGCCCTTTGGCGGAGCCTCGTCCGTGTTCCTCTCTGCTTAGCCAAAAAAGATTTTAGCTAGTTTCTGTAGTCCGTTGACTTACAAATACTTATAGATAGTTACTACATATAGTGTAGTCACTCATTGGGGTGACAGATTATTTCATTACATCATAAGAGAAAGTTTTTTATAAATTTCAACTGAAAATTGTACTAGCTTCTCGGTTAATGAGTGCAAAATATTTCCTTGTAAGGAAACGATTAATATTACTATTAACATTAACATTAGTTATACACTCCTCGCCTAGGCGTGCAGTTATTTAATGATTTGAAAAGTAAATCCTGTTTCTATGCGATTTACAAAAATTAAGATTTAAGTCTGTATGTATTGTTGTATTTGCACAACAGTTACTAATATTTTCAGTTAAAATTATCATACCCCTGGTCGGTTGAGTTAGTTTCAAGGTTCGCATTGTTCACGTTGAATTTAATTTAACATAGAAAGCCCATTACAGATCTATTGATCTTCAACCTACAATTGACGGAAACATTCATAGTAGTAATAAGCTGCTCTGTTAATTGTTAGCGCTTACATTAGAAGCAATAGCTAACACACATATTTAGTATTTAAATCTGAATGCTTGCCCGTAAATTCTCCTCAAATTCTACTCTTGACATCCGGAATACCTCTACCTAATTTCACTTCTAGAAGTGATTTCTCTGTTGAGTGATATGCATGCTTCCATGAATTCTGCTATCATCTCTAACCTAGATCCCCATAAGGCATGTGGACTCAATGGTATCCCTGTAATAGTCATTAAGAAGTGTGCTCCTGAACTGGTTACTGTTCTCTCTAAACTGTATAATAAATGTCTCGTTGCTTCTTGCTTTGCTGCCTGTTGGAAGTCATCATCTGTTATTCCAGTTTTTAAGAACTCTGTTGAGCCATCCGACCCTTCCAACTATCGGCCCATTAATATTTTACCTCCTTTTGGGAAACTTAGGAGGCCTTAATCAATTCTGAATTGGTTCATCATCTCTCATCGTATGGTCTTTTAGCAAACAAGCAATATGATTTTCGTTTCTCCAGGTTAACTGCTGATTGACTGACAACATTTGCGGAAAAAGTTTATCATGCTCTAGATCAGTGGATCTCAACCTTTTTTTACCCATGGACCCCTTTCCCCTTCTTTTTATCTTGGTGGACCCCTTCATAGCTATTGGACATAAGAACAATTTTCTATTCTTCACTAATATAAATTTTAAGGTTTTAATTATCAAAGAAATAGTATACGATTAAGCTTTATTTTTAAATGAAAACTAATTTAATACAAATAAAATATTCTACTATAATTATAATAATAATTATTATTACTATTTTTAATTAACACAACAATTGAGTTTTGCCTGTGGACCCCCGGAAATATTACATGGACCCCTAGGGTCCATGTAGACCCCGGTTGAGAACCACTGCTCTAGATAAAAACAGTGAAGCCCCGTCTGTTGCATCGGATATGTCTAAAGCCTTTGACAGTTTCTGACACTCAGGTCTTCAAGCTGAAAAGTTACGGTGTCTCCAGATACTTTTTTCAATTGATCAAGCCTTTCCTATCAAATCGTGAAATTAGGGTTATCCTAAATGGCCACTCGTCTAGATCTTTTCGTAAAAAAGCAGGTGTAGCTCTGGGGCTCCATTCTTGGTCCTACTGATGTCATCTCTCAACGTTTTATCTACGCTGAAGATATAACAATTTACTCCTGCCTCGATAGTAAGGCTTATCCGTCTGACAAGGTCAAAATGGCAGCCGATGTCCAAAACGACTTCAAGTCTGTAGTTAACTGGGGCCCAAAAATGCTTGTTAATTTTAACGTCTCCAAAACTAAACTTCTCTCTATTAATCATCTGAGGGACCCCTTGATGCTTTCCATCAGTCATGGAAAGTGACTTATTGCCTTTTCTCTGGTTTACGTTTTCTGCCGATATGAAGTGGAAAGACTATATTGAATCGATTGTTAGGTCATCTGCTATGAAAGTCGGTTCACTATGTAGGGCAAAACAATTTTTTCTCCAGAATCTGTCTTACATATATATATATATATATATATATATATATATATACATATATATAAGTTTACCATTCGTCCATGTTTAGAATATTGCTGCCACATATGGCCCGGTGCCACTGATATCTACCCTGAGCTCTTTGATAAAAGACAAAGAAAAATCAGCAATATTATTGGTCCTGATCTGGGGCATAGTTCACAGTCCCGGTCACTTTCCCACCGTCGTAATGTTGTCTCTCTATGTCTTTTCTATAAATATATTCATGGTAAGTGTTCGAATGAGGTCTTCGCTAGGGTACCTAGAGTTTTTTGGGTTTTTTTTTTTTTTTAATTTAAGAGCAGCACTAGATTGTTATCGAGCTCTCATCAGTTTACAGTTGGGCTAACATTCTATGCTGACATTTTCTTTTCTCGCAATTCTCGCTTCCGGCTCCATGCTTTCCAGCCAACTTTAATCTGGGAAAATCTAAATGCAATGTCAATCGATATCTATTGTCCACTTGATTACTATCTTATTTTTCTGTTCATCATTAATGCTTCTCTTTCTAATTCTTTCACGCGCTGTAAACCTCTTGTGTTTTAGTGACATTACTGCCTTGCTTTGGGTGATTCGGATATACAAAACACTATTTTTACGAATATTTAAAGAAATGTTAACAAATATCTATGTAAACGAACCTGCCTTAGAATTCTATTTAAAGGGTTAATATCGGAAGCTGCTTCTCACGAGTTAGTTTCTCAGTTGGATGTTATGTCCCATGTCCGTCTATGCTAAATTTAAATATTTGAAGCCAAAATGTAGTTCTAGTGAGGTATGCTGAAAATACTACAGACTGAGCATATGTGCAACGGACAAATTTTAAGGAAAATTAGAACTAAATGGACACTTATTCTTACAAATAAAAAGTGATAGCTGAATTTTATAGGCAAATAATGAGGAAAGAGTGTCTGGAGAATTTAACATTCACAAGGGCATAATCACAGCAAAAGAAGCAAGGGAAAACATGGAGTAACTTTCCTAACGAGTTTATGTGATTGGATCATAGAACGAGGACAGAGATGGATGGTAATGAGGTGAATGTTATTCAGAGCAACAAAAGACACACACTTATGGAAAACCATTATTTCCCATCTTCTTAAGGAAAACAAAAACTATTTAAATTCATTGTCCGTAGAATGATGATTGTACAGCAAGCCTAAAAAGACATTGCTCATAACTTCGACCCCGAACTCGTATTAAATAGGCTAAACTTAACATCCTCATAGCATCACCTATCGTAGAAGGAGGTTAGATAGTCTCATTCGCTAATGTTATTGAGTTATCACGAAATCGCTACAAATTAATGGTCAAGCATTAATGGTCAAGTAGTTCAAATTTGCTCAACATATCGCCAATCTCCAAGTGTCCACTATTATTTACTAACGTCGACAAGTATGGTGCACAACGTAAGGTACGAATTCTGTACTAAATAGTAATAGTCAACCAGACTTACCTCGTAAACAATTACTCATACCAAGTGCACTACCTACTTTAAAAGTTGTTATTTACTAAAGTTGGATTAGGTCACTACTATTGGGCACCTAGTGTGGATCGAACTAATGGTCAATCAAACTTGTCTCTCAAACCATTACAGACACAGACTTGCCTAAATACTTGAAAGTTCCTTATTTATTATGCTTAGGCTAGTTTTGGCACAAGGCCAAATATATACAGGGCGCGATCGATAACTTGTCGTCTAAATTACGCAGAAATGTAAATAACGCTGATTCATTTTAACAGATATATTTACCAAAATTACACAAAAATATCTTGAAATACTAAAAAGTAAATTTATTCAATAAAATCGCCATTGGCTTCCACCACGGCCTCCAGTCGGCTTTAGAATCTTCTGCAACTCTTCTGGACGGTCTCTTTGTTTAAGTTGGTGAATGTTACCATTATTCTTGCCTTCAGGCCATCTTTGGTGTTACAAGGAGTTTTGTTGGTTTTCGCTCATCTGCGCCCCACACGTAATAATTGAAAGGTTTGCAGTCTGGAGAGTAAGGTGCTCAGATGTAAGAGCTGATGTGGTCGTAGAAATTGTCTGACAGCCATGAATGGGTTCTTCTGCTTGTGTGACATAATGCAGAGTCCTGTTGCCATAGTTTTTCCAGCAGCCAACCTCTTAACCCAGGGCAGCAGTACCACCTCAAGGCACTTGATATAGGCTTTCGTGTTCAGTCTGGGGCCCTGTGAGAAAATGAATGGAGACATAACGTCGCCATCACTAATGATCACGCCAAACACCTTCGTAAACACCATTAGACTCACCCAACTCTTTCCGAATCCACTGCACTATCGTAAGATTGACACCCAAACGCCCTGAAATGTTCGTATGGGAGCTTCCAGCGCGAATGCCAAGCGCTACGGCATGCCGTTTCCAAATTTCTGGCGGAGTGAATTACGTCAAAGTGCTATTTTTCTCATAGACGGTGCCCAACTGACTCTACTACACTGTGCTGTCGACAAAACCCAAAACAAACAACGGGCATGTGCAAAATTAAAAATATAAAATGGCGACAATTTACCCATCGCATTCTGCCTGGCACCCAGTGAAGACTGAACTCATTACTCAGTAATAATGGTTGACCATACGAGTTCGCTAACCATCACCCCACACTAGGGCGCCACTCGAAGGCCCTTGTCAATGAGTTTGACTTATGGACTTATGTCACACAAGGCTAATCTGAGTAAATATCCGTTCTTAGGTTCGAACTCTGTGACCAGATAGGTAAGAGATCACATGCGAAGATGTCGGAAAAAATGGCGATCGCAGGATATCGATCTTTTTGCGTCGCATAGAAAGCACCCCGAAAGCTACATGTCTCTCATTTCATAAATCTTTTAAGTTTTCTCTCTTTTTCTTCCCCTTTCTCGACGCCCCTGTACCTGCATGAACTCATTAATCTTCACATCTCTGATGACATGCGCATGTCTATTGGATTTAACAGAAATGACACAAAAACCTTGCACTGACCCTGGTCAAGGACAGAGTGTACGAGATCAATTGCCAACAATGCGTCACAATACACGAGTCAGACTTTCTAGAACTTACTGGCGTCAAAAGATAATGTTCTTTCTTTCTTTCTTTCTTTCTTTCTTTCTTTCTTTTTGTTCTCTATACATCAACCACGGTGGAAAATTGATGGGCACAACATCCCGAGTGGGATTATCTTTGGACATCATTGTATTACTTCCTCCCAACCGTCTTTTCATAATCGGCCAGTAGGCAATGACGATATCTTTCGTTTTTCTTATTTGTCTTCTTTTATTATTATTATTATTAATCTTTCTTTTTCATTATCATTGATTTATGTCTGTCATTCTTTATACTCTAAGCCAGTTAGTCAGGTGAGCGTTACAATATATGAAACCCTATAACCTTGTGATAGTTAAATAACCCATTTCATGGCAAACATTTGCATCATTCAAGTTAGCCATTATCATCTACCGTCCGACACGCATCTGTTGGAGACGAACGCATTGTAATCAAAATGGAACCGCCTGGGGGCTTATGAAGCTGAGAGAATCATAGATTGCCTTGTTGGATAAGCTCAGCGATAAGGTTAAAAATAAGTGTCGGGATTGCAGACGAGGAGACTTGCTGCCCTTCTATCTAGAGCAAAAGAAATACTGATTAAATGATGTCTCATGATAAAACCGATTTGTATTGCAAGGGATGCCAAATCAGCGTACTGCTGATATGTTTAAGTGATTTCTCACAAGAAGACTTCTTGAAATCTAAACTTATTTTAAACGAGCAAAAGAGATCATCAGATGTTTTTTTGTCGCAAATAACGCGTTTCAAATACTGTCGGGAGGACATTGTTAAGCCACTACTTTGTGATAGTTTTAAGATGCTCCATGAGTTATAGGTTTTCTGAATTAATTGACCACCTGTCGAAATCAAACCTTATTGAAGAAACCTATTGGAAATATTCTAAAATATTTTACTATTGTATATATATATATATATATATATATATATATATATATATATATATAGAGTATAATAATGAAGTCAACACTCAGGCCTCTGAGTGCTGACTTCAATATTCATTTATATTTATATTTACATACGCTCTATCTCTAATATTGAGCAATTTTATCCATAAATATAGCACATCTTAAAACTATATTTCATCATATATATATATATATATATATATATATATATATATATATATATATATATAGGGCTGAATGTTAAAATAAATATACAGTCGAGGTACAAATAGACTGACATATAGATTTATATATAGACTTATAAATAGAATAGCATATAAATTAACCAAAGATTTACAATACTGACAAATCGTACAATTAAATAATAAACTCCTGATAATTAGGTGTTTCTTATCAAGTTTTCAAAACCTCTTGATTAACAGTATATTTGGTCTTTCCTTGTGGGGTATGAATAAACAAATCCTTGGGATTGCTGACACTGCTACATCCCACATAAAGTTGGCCATGCGAGAAAACCGGTTCTGCAAGGTTAGGGCCTACCACATCCAAGCCAGTTGTGTTCTGCAAACTGATTCCGTCAGTTATTATTTCCCTCAAATCAGATACCATATTCCCAAAAGTCAAACTGACCTTGCTATCCTGCTCGCAAACCAAAGTTCCATTACCAATATCCAATAGTTGCTTAGAAAAAGCACAAGCTTCCTCATCACCACTGAGCTGCCCTCTCACGTTAGTTGTGAGTCTCAGCTTTTTCACACTTCTCAACAGTTAGGTATACTTTATACTGGCGTTTACATCGTCAGCTCTTGTCTCTTGGAATCACTGGAAGAGTTTGTCTAAAGTCTCCCGCAAGCAAGACTGTTAAACATCCCATGAGCCGTGTGTTGTGTCTAAGATCCTGAAGTACCATGTCAAGACCCTCAAAGGAACACTTATGGCTCATTGCCATCTCATCCCAGATGATCAATACTGAGGAGTTTGCCTTTTATAGAACCACGACTAATGTTGCAGGTTGCCTTTTCTTTCTTGGACAGGTCTAAAGGGAGTTTGAAGTACGAATGAGTTGTGTGGCCAGCATTTAGCAGAGTTGCAGCTTTTCCACTCTATGCCACTGCTAGAGATATTCATGGCAAACATTTGCATCATTCAATGTTTCATTTGGCGTAGTTTAGCCAGAAGTAGGTTGTTGATAAATTTCTTTCCAATTCCACATGCGGCATCGAGGAAGAATAGATCTCCCCTTTCATCTTCAATGCTCTAATAATCTTGTTATAAACATTCATTTGGCCCTCCATCATTTTGTGTTCGTTATCAGTTATATACGCCGTCATTTACTCGGTGTCATAGCTGATCTCCCGTATGTATTCAATTGCGAGATTTTTTTGCTGACTGCTCAGGTTGAGAAAGGCCAAATATGGCAATTATTTGGCTCTCAAAACTTGCACTTAGATCAACTAAGGGCTTATTGTAAATGGCATCATTGAACGTGATAATTTCCGCTAAGGTTTGCCTTTGAATCTTTCGTGGGATGTCTTCTGCCATGTTCGTTTTGTGGCTTGCCCAAAAGATGAGAGGCTCACCCAAGCCACATGTCATCAACATGATGGAAAATAACTCAGTTGATTTGGTGCTCTGCTGACTGTTTCCTTCTTCAGTTTCTGGTCCCAGTGGGCATTGTCCTCCAGTACTCCATGTTTGACACAGTATGCTCTGTAGGCCGTACAGACTTTTCAATTATATAGGTCAGGTCTGTGAATGATGTAGGACCTCTGATAGTGTGCAGCAGCAAATGTGGAAAGAAACACTCCTACCGATTGGGGTGCACAGTGTACACCCGCACGATGGTCCCGCTTCTGAAGACAGCATCATCTTCCCAGCCCTCAACTTGTGCTCCTTGCTCACACCTGCTCCATCTGTTGTGTGCCCAGGTATCGTAGACGGGAACCTCAACATACAGCAGTGATCGGGAAAACAGGTCACTTTGGCATAATTTGAAGAAAGCTATGAAAGTAGTTTCTGTTTTATTCTCGAGAATTATCTTCTGTGAAATATAGACGCTGGCCATTTTCAAGATGAACATCACTGTTGGATGCCGCTCGTGGATTTCGAAACACGGGATGCGCAACATTGCCTCGTTAGAGGAAATATATTTGCCCAACTGATAGATTGCGATGATTACACATGCGCACAGCAGAGGGATACTTGAAATTTTAGATTTTTTTAACAGCCGAATTCATTTAAAGTCTTTTTCTTTGTCTTTCCATCACTTTTTAAAGTAGCTATTCCATACTGTTCATTCCTGGCTGATCTTCTAATATCACAGTGTGGAATAATACCGACTTACAAAAGTGATGAAAAGACAAAGAAAAAACTCTAAATGAATTCGGTTTATAAAAAATAATTTTATAGATTATAGATATAGATTTCAATATTGAATAGAGTTAAAGGCTTAAAAAACAATTCTTTTTTAAAATTTTTGAATTCAGTTTCACTTTTCGTAGTGATTCGAATTGATATTGTTTAACTAAATCGCCGTAATTAAAAGTAAAACTTAACAGGGAAGGGTACATAGCTCATGCCGATTAAGCACCATTGGATTTTTAAGAAGGATGTCTATTTCCACAGTTACATTTTTTTATATACAATGGGTTTATAGCACGAAAGTGTCCTTCAAATAGGTTGTCATTCCACAGACAACGACCACAACCACGATATGCCTTTTTAAGGGTAAGTTGAAATATGAGAATAGGTAAAGTTTCTGTTCGCAAATAAGCTCAAATTAAATGTTATTTTACGTTTAAATTATCAAATGAATCGAGCCATTTTTTTTGTAATTAACAAATTGTAACCTGACGAATTTAATGGTGAAATTTGAAAGGAATTAATTTTTTGCAATGTAAACAAACTACGGAGACGATATTCAAAAAAAGATTTCGCTGAATTAACGTGTTAAATAAAGATTTAGAAAATAGTCTCTGATTTGTTCAGATGCTGTCTCCTAAATTTTAAAAATCGAACAAAGGTCCATATCTGTCTGGAATTTTAATCTTTATAAGAGTTATTAATTTCGTAACCCATGTTTCTTAATTTGTAAAAAGTCTACGAGACCAATTATCTCCCTTGCTTAAATACAATGAACATTTTTAAAGCATTCTGAATGTAAAAATAAAGAAAAAAGTGTGCAAGACAATAAGAAACACTACCTGCCAAAAAAAGTGAAGTTTTGTTGAAATCGGTTGAAAATTGTAGGAAATCCGATCCCATATATAAACGAACACACACACACACACACACACACACACACACACACACACACACAACCTGGATTTTTATAATAAGTATAACTCGATATGAGTTGTCCCCCTTTCATTCTCGCGATGCCTCTTAATCGTGTTTTCAAATTGATTTCGTGCAAAAACAATTGTGTTTTTCCAATTTTTGGCGCTGTCAGAACCACCGCAAGGTAATTTTACATAGTCCTCTGAAGTTTTGTTGAAATCGGTTGAAAAATGTAGGAAATCCGATCCAATATATAAACGAACAGATACACACTACCTGGGTTTTATAATAAGTATTATATATATATATATATATATATATATATATAGACAGTTTTCACAAATACCCTATATCCACAGAAGGAAATACTTGTACGAAGGCAAGAATGATTTAATAAAATGTTTAATAGATCTTTGTCAGTCGTCTTCAATGAAATTTCTCTTTATCTATCTATCGATCCCTATATCCAGAAAATGAAATGCTCGGAAGAAGGCAATAAAAATTTAATAAAATGTTTAATAGAGTTTTGTCAGTCGTCTTCAATGAAATTTATAGATATAGATATATATTTTATCTGTGGCTGTGTTCAAATTTGATATTATTGAGTTTCCATTTTTTTTTATTATTAATGCCTTCATTATTTTTAGCCGTTTTTCCATGTGAATGTGGCTATTATGTTCGTATTTACCACAAGTATGCTGCGGACAGAAGTTGGTAGGTCTCTGTGTGTGTTTAAATGGCTCCAAATGGCGCTAGGATGCGAGAGAAGTAAAGTAAGTCTTCTTGATAAGCATGTAGTTTTATGTCCGATTTAATTATGATTAATGAATTTGTTTTCATCAGAAACGTAATTCAGTTAATTTAATATTCAGTTAAAAAGAAAAAAACAAACTTTGATAATGGCTATCAAATTAGCCGAAAGCACTCGGATTCATAGAATATTTGAAGAGTTCTAGACAGCGTTTGTCTAGAAAAGATAATACGTACACGGATGCATGAAAAAATTAAAAACATGCGTAACCGCATTGCCCTGTCATTCAATAAAACTTGTATGAAAGAGAGATTGCTGCTCAAATACACAAATATATATATATATATATATATATATATATATATATATATATATACAATGAATCATTCATACAAAAAGTAAATTAGTAAAGTTTATTATATAAAATAGCGAAATCACTTCGCTAACTAAATTTTAAAGGTGCATTAACCCACTAACAACTCGATGAATGTTATGATCCTTGTTTTTTAAACTTATAAACTGTATTAGGTCTTCCTTAAATATACAAGTACTTTCGACGGACTCTCCGGTCATTATCAGGCATGAAAACTATACACAAATTTTAATTTATATATATATATATATATATATATATATATATATATATATATATATATGTGTGTGTGTGTGTGTGTGTGTGTGTGTGTGTGTGTGTGTGTATTTCGAGAGAAAGATTTGTTCTTATAAAAAGCCATTCTTTTTAATTTCTTATTTACCCGCCCTCGTACCTGGGTACACATCACAAATATGTTTCATTTTTTGTTCCGCGATTCTGCCTTTATGAAATCTATACAGCATAAAATTGGGACCGTGTCATTTAAATCTTTGTCTCACACACGATTAAATGTCATCATAAAATATAAACGATTCTTGCAGATGTTAGGATTTATTTACCTCCCCAGGGGAGTAAATGTGACACAAGACTGGATTTAATGTGCGGCTCTACACTTAAATTAAATCCAACCTTGGGATTGTTTAGTGCCCCGCAGTCTATGCCACAAAGGCGCCAACCTGATCTATGTCTCTCCACTTTTGATACAATGGGGATGTGCTGTCTCAGAGTTGAAATCTCCAGAGACCAGGCACAATCGCTTTAATTTTTTGCCGTCTAGCTGGAAGAAATAATATGGCCGATCTAAGCCTCAAAGTACCGGAGATAGCAGAGGATTTAAATTAAATCTTGGTCACTTTGTTTACTATTTTATCTTGATTTCATTGGGATTTGTGGGTTTCAAATTTGCTTATTTTAAGTGCGATAGTTGCGAACAACGTAATATTTGTCTTGTGATATATAAAAATATGATTAATTTCCCATGTCACGCTTTATGACATAAACAAATTGCAGATGTCAAAAATCGACTTGAAAGATTTCTCTTTTGCAAAATAATGTAATATAATCCAAGGAAAAGATGTCAGTTGCAGAATTCTAAGTTACAATGTATAACATAAGATCGAATATAGTCTAATACAGAAAAATTGCATCTAGCATGAAACAGACTGTCGCCTCTAAGTGTTGACTTCTATGTTCACTTTTATATATATATATATATATATATATATATATATATATATATATATATATATATATATGGTATTCCATTAACTAGGACTGATTTTAACTGTGTATTAAGTTTAAGCGTCTAATGATTTTTTTCTTATTCTTTCAGATTTAACAACTTAAGTCTTTGGTAATTTCAACAATGGAAAGATTAACAATCAAAGAACGTGTTAAAGTTATCTAAACCTATTACGAATATATATATATATATATATATATATATATATATATATATATATATATATATATATATGTATGTATATTGGGCAAAGTGGAAAAAATTTACTTCTTGACGCGTTTTGTCCGTCAGGACCACATCGGACTAAATTTGTTACGCTGATAGGACTACACATGTTCACTACAGAGATGCTAAGAATTTTATTTTATTTTTTTTTTATATCAGCCGAATCCATTCAGAATTACATCACTTTTGTAAGTAGGTATTACATACTGTGATATTAGAAGATCTTCCAGGAATGGTGAAATATTGTACGACCCAGGGCGAAAATTTACTCTTGATGACCTTGCGATAAATACACTCTCTAGATATTTACGTCGTAGTGAATTATTTTCTCATTTGATTAAAGTAGCTTATTTTTAAGCGGTCAGTCTCGTTATAATGGCCAACGAATTTGATATTATTATTTTATTATTCTTTTGCATCCATGTAATTTTTTTTTTACATTCCTTGAGGTTTCTCCTATGTATTTTTTGTGACAACTATTACAGACGATGGACTAAACTCCTCCCTCATGTTTTAGATCATTGTTTTGTTTAGTATTGACTAAGTCTTATTGTTTGGGATGTAGTAGTTACAAATTTTATTCCGAGTTTAAATACATTCTTTTCATTTGTAGATGCGACAGAATTAGTAGGCAGGATAATATATCTTTTTGATTCATTGGGTTTCTCTTTTTTGCTTTGGAATATTTGGGGGCGGGGGCCTTTTGCTCCGAATTGAATATAAAATAATTAGAGTACAGGAAAAGTTTGAAAGAGTTTTCAATATATTTCTCCTCTTCCTGTAGATAATCCGGGCTGCATATTCTTAATGTTCTTAGGTAGAATCCGGTGATTATGCCGGATTATATTTTGCTTTTATGTAAATTTATAAGGTTGTTTTGTCGGTTGATTTCAGGTAGACACTGAGTTTTAAACTGTAGTTTACGCGGTGTAGCTTGATATCTAGGACGGGTAAGGAAGTATGTTCTTCCATTTCGAATGTAAATTCCATTGCGTGTTCGACTTTGTTTAGTTGATCTACTAGGTCAGATTAATTAGTATCACGAGGATATATAAGTAGATCATCATCAATATAACGGAAGTAAGGACCGGATTCGAGAAATTCCAAGATACATGCTATCACTCCACTGAAAGAGGATCCCATTGGTAATTCCTTTTTTATTTTTATTAAATATGAAGTAGAATCAACTGATGATGAGACGGCAGATTTTTGTTATTTTAGCTGTTCATGCAGAGAGCTTTATCATTGATTGTGTTAGATGCCTTTTTAAGAGATTTAAGCATTGTTCAACTGGGACGTTTGTGTGGAGGGATTTTTATATATAGACTGGCCATGCTTTTGTCAGTCATGTTCATTTCCCATAGTTTTTTCAAAACGAGGCTGCCTGACGAAATGATTGGTCCAAGGAGGTGGGGTTAAAATTTTTGTTATTTAGCCAGTTTATGGGGGCGTTGTCTACTTTTGAGATAATGGGAAGAATTGGTATACCAGTTTTGTGGGGTTTTAGGCGGACGATAAAGTTTATGTATTCTGAGGTGATATTCTGTGTATATACCACGATTTGTTTTCATTTTTAATTTGTTTCCCGATTTCCTATTAAATTTTATAGGTATGGATTTTTTGCAAAACAAACATTTCGATATAAAAGAGCTGACCAGAAATTGGTAAAAATATAATATGGCACAATGTTTTATGCATTTTAACACATTTTTGCTACATTCGTAATTAATTTTGTTGAGTGTTGCTTACTTAATTTTGATATACAGGGCCTCGAGAGTTTGAAGTTTTTGTTTATTATTTTCATGGTGTAGTACATTGGTGTTGTCAGCAAGTATTTTCCTATATTCTGAAGGTAGGCAGGAATGTGTTTTAGATGTTGTGCAATAGAACTTGTATCCGACAAAGTCCAAGACGTCGTGATATATATATATATAACAGTAAGGGTTTCTCCTGTTGATTCAACCTCTAAGAGCGCAAGAGATCTGATTACAACTGAAATTCTCGACAACCCACACAGAAGATTATAGTGATAAAGTCATGTATAAAACCAGTCGCTCTTTCCAACAGGACCGAAGTCAAAGAAATGGTACACAATATAAGTCTCGAAAGAGTACACGTCATGTTTGAATTCTCAGTCTTTGACTACTTGGTCTCTAGAGTTTATAATCAAACAAGGTTTTACATGTCATTTAATCCTAGTGGTCAAGAGCACAACAATTTCTCCTGTACAGTGGGGACGCAAGTTCGAATCCTGCTGGATAGCACATTCGATATATCTTGAGTTTCAAATTCTCCAAGCCCATCTTATGATGTGTCCAAGAAATTTTAGCTGCCACTTTCTGATTATGATTAAAAATTTTCCTTCTTCGTTTTTTAACCGTTAAGTTCATGGAAATCTCCTCATCTTCTCTGTAGCAGCACAAGCGCACGGTGGAGTAATGGACAGCGAGCGATTCGGATTGAGAAATTTGAGAGCCGAGTTCAAATTCCAGTCGGATCATTTACATTCATTTACGTGCTAATACCTTTGAGAAAGGTATGAATCCTCTTCTTCTCCCCCCAGCTATGGTTACATAGCAGGACAGACTGGGTTCTTTAACCTTGGGTGGCAACCGGTCTAGGAGAAGTAACGCTGAATTCAAGACTGTATGTAACAAGAATCGTTCGCATTGGCTCGATGATCCCGACTGTGGTCGACAAATGATAATGAGCATCACATTTCTGCTACTTCGAGTACTCCTTTCATCTGTGAGGAAATTGCCCACTAGTTATTACCATACTGGATTATTCATATTAACAGAAAGAGCGAAATATTCCACTAGATTAATGTTAGAATGAACATATTTGACGCTCAACCCATAAATGTTACTGACACCTATTATATGCAAAAATTCCAAATTACCATTTATTCAAGATCTAACAGAATTATGTAATAGGAAAATTCAAATCCTTCCAAAATTCAAATCCTTCCAAAATTACATTGGTACTTTGTTGAGAAAGATAAAATTTTCTTGAAGGATGTCTTCTGTAGTTGTGGAACGAAATGGTAAGGATATAGTTCAAAATGATAAGTATATGGTTCAACCCACCGTATAATAAAAATATAAGAACAAATATATAAATAAAATATTCTTCACACTCATGGACAAAGGCTTCCCAAAATCAAGCAAACTGTACTAAATATTCAACAGAAATATTCTAAAACCTTTCTAGTGTTGCACCAAAAAATGCTACCAATCATTAACCTTAGAACACTAACCACCAATCAAATTTGCACAACTACTAACCATGGGTATATCATACCCAATTTTGAATATATGAACAAAAAAAAAATTAAATATAAACCTTTATTTGAAATATTTTACATGCAGCCCATTCAAACTGTGTACTTTGAGTTAACATTAATAGGAACTGAAAAACATATTTAGGTAAGAAAATCAGGTACTGAAAATTGTAATTAAAACTAGGAAAGTTTGCGCTGGGTACTATATACCCATGGTTAGTGTTCTAGGGTTAAAGATACAACAGAAAAATCACCAGTACACCACCATCGCCGACAATACCCACCTGTGGTTGCAGAAGAAATGACGAATTCCCACATTTTGGGTTATTTAATACATTGCAAGACGAGAGATCACTGTAAACAAGCCTCTCCCCTCTCCGTGGTATTTACCTATTTTGTTTGGTTCTTGTTTTAATTAAATGTAATCAAGACGAAGCAAAATGAAAATTCTTCGTTTAAAGTTAATGACAGCACCCCAAAGTATTAACATGTAAGCAACGAAGGAGGGAGAGAGAGTGAGCGACAGACAGACGGACAGAGTGAGGGAGAGATAGACAGACAGACGACTAGGTTGTCAATAAAAGTAGGATTGTCTCAACCTGTTTAAATCGTTCTTTAATGAAGAATCTTACATCCAAGCTAGACTTTCCTTATATATATTTACTCTTCTCGAAATTACCGGCAATTATTTTTTATTGGATACTGAGAAAAAAAAAAACATTGATTGTAATAACTTGAATTGCTATTGATTAATTTGGCCTGTTTTGTATTCAAATACAGTTACATTAAAAGGTTTCCGTTTTTTATTGTTTTACTTATGAATAAATGCTTCAAATGAGATAAATCAGTATAAAATATTTTCTCCAATGCAAACAATTTCCCAAAAGTGCACCTTCTTAAAAATGTGGGCGATCATTGATCTTCACAGTTTGCTATCCTTTGCAGCTCTATGTAATTTTTGTCTCCTTACTATGCATCTCAGTTCCTGTTATTCATTTACACACCACTTCTGTAGACCAATCACTATTTCTCCTCTACCCTTCTTGCCTTCCATATGTCATGTGAGTATTATATTTAACTCCTCTTTCCTCATTATAAAATTAGCTATAGCTGCACCCAAAACATGCAACAAATCATTAAAGACCCAATAGAAAAATTACCAGTACACCAGAAGCACTAACAATACTCACTTGGGCCTGTAGAACAAAAAAGTCATGCTCTCTAAATGGTAACCGCCTATAGGCTTTCGTTACATGCCAAGCTACTGTAAGATTCCAGAAAAATATAGGAATAACGGAAATTTTCAGAAAACAGAGGAACATCATTTAACAAGGAAAATATGCAAATAACTCAGTCACCTCAAAATATGTATGGAACTCAACAACAGAAACCAGAAATCAAAAAAATACCATCGTAAATATGAAAAACAACACCAGCCTTCAGCACCACCTCAGATTGTCATAACCTTTGCCTAAACGAGAAAATAACAACACTTACCTTTCAAAAACAAGATAAACGCCCAATCAAAAGATCAGAGCTAATTTCCAAATGAAGACATAAAAATAAAATTCCGACAACGATACCTACAAACAAATCACGACGAAAATGACTAAATGAAATCCCATAAGCTAAATCTAATAAAATTAAAACCAAAGAAAATATCTAAAAAATATAAATGAATATATTCAAAATAACAAATGAAATAATAAAATTAAAGCATTAACCATAAACAAAAGACATGAGAAGCGTCGTTCTTTCTTTTGCGCACTTTGCTCAATCTACCAGTTGGTTATAGGTAGAAACTACCAAAGTAGTAGTAAGACATGCTCTGAAGATTGATGAAGTGTGAAACTGACACTCAGCATGCAATGTTGATTTTTATGTCTCCACTTCCGATAACACAAATGCACTATGTCCTATAATGTGCACTTTTTCCCATATTTATAGCCAACTTTGGCACATACATATGTATATTAGAAAAATACAATAATAAAAGCAAACAGAATCTGTCAACTAAATTTCACAAATCTTTTTTAAAATGTATTCTTTTACGGAAGCACATTTTATATATATATATATATATATATATATATATATATATATATATATATATATATTTTATTTTATTACTTTAAATGTGCATGACAAAATCGCGAATATTTTGTCATATACAGCCTACCGAACTATTTCGTCACGTACTGTTTGTCAACAACTGCACAAGCTACATGCTACTTCAACAGCTGCATAAGTAGCAAGTAGACAAAATATTCGCAACTGCATGCTCTGGACCCAAGTAACCCTTCACCACTGATAATTTAGACACGTCATATAAAAAAAAACTGTCAGCATAAATTCCTGTACTCTTAACTATAAAAGCGATTCTTCAAATTACTATAAATTACCTATTATAAAAAAAACTAATAAACCGTGCAAAAACTAATTCATCCACAAAACAGATCTACAGGGGACTTAAAAATATAAAACAAACACTCATATTCATAATACCCCTCCAACTAACCCCAAACATATCAAACTTTTACATCGTACATTCTAATTATAAACAAGATGAAAATATCCTAAACATTATAAACATTCTAATTATGAACAAGACGAAAATATCCTTAAAAAATTAATAAAAACATATACATCCACTACAGACCCTAGTAAAAAAATAAAAAATAAAACTTATTATATTCAACACTAAATCCAACATATCTAAAAAAATCACTCGTCATGACTCTTCCTCGGCCACTTGCCTGTTGCAGAAAACCAACATCGTTTATAAATTTAAAATCCTCTGGGAGACTGCATCACCAACGCTAAAAATAATATTTATGTTGGACACACGACAACAACGCTTTCACCTAGGCTAAGTCGAAAGTACTCTGATTAAATACAATATGAACCAACACGATGTTTTCCTTTCGTCTTTTAACAACCACACAAAAACTTATTCACAAATATGAAATGATGCTATCAAAAAGAAGTAGACACAACGTATCTAAATTATCTAACGAAACATGCCTTTATATATATATATATATATATATATATATATATATATATATATATATATATATATAAAACTATTGAGTTTTAGGGTTGATGTACCATAAGTTTTATTCAGGAACTAAAATTATGAAACGAAGAAGTTATTAAAAATTAAGACTGATTATATATATATATATATATATATATATATATATATATATATATATATATATATATATATATATGTCCGTAAATGTATGTTGATTTCTCCGCCAACACTTTTTTAATTTTTTTTTCAATACAGTATACTCTATCCTAATAAAAGGTGAAACCGGTGTTTCCTGCTTAAAATTCAGCGTGTTCAATTGCATTCACTTTTGCAGTAATGCGATTGGGAAAGACATGAATCTATTTTCCCACTCCAGCTATGGGTTAAATAGTATAGTCTCGCCTGTTAAGCATTCGGTAATATAAAGTTTAATAAAAGTAAAATCTCTGAATTTCAAACTATGGTGAAGACAACAAGAAACCAAGTCACTATATTCCCAAAAAATGAGAACAATTTACAGAAAACGAATCTGTGGAGAGACATTATTGCCTACTGGGTGACAGGATTTCTAATTAAAAAAAATATATATATTGAGCAATCTAATCCACTGATATATATATATATATATATATATATATATATATATATATATATATATATATATATATATATACACTTAATTTAACCCTAGAAAAGCAATGAAGCCTCTCAGATGTATGTATTTCTTATAACTATAAGCTTGAGTACACATGTTTGAATAGGCATCCCTAGATTTTTAACAATTAAATTATAGCCTAACAGCCTAATTTCACAGTTTAAAAAAACACGATTATCTGCTCGAACACAAATAGGCATTATACATAGTGATTATACTAATCAGAAAAATGTCGGGTTAAACATTTATCAATTGCTAACACACACACACACACACACACACACACACACACACACACACACACATATATATATATATATATATATATATATATATATATATATATATATATATATATATATATATATATATATTATAGGTCAGCGTTTTAATCTCTCACTAAATAGCTTCATTATAATATTGTTTAGAAAAAATACTCTAAAATAAATATTGTTTCACATATCCTATAAACACACAACAAACGATGCACTATGATATATATATATATATATATATATATATATATATATATATATATATATGCAGTTTGAAAATGTTCACAGGTCAGCCTTCGTCCCAAAAATCTGACCAAAAGAGAAAAGATTTTCTTTTGAAGGCTGACAACTTTTTGAACACTTCTCTGCGTATACATATCTGCGCGTTACACACACACGCACACACACACGCACACACACACACACATATATATATATATATATATATATATATGTGTGTGTGTGTGTCTGTTTGTGTCTGTGTGTATGTATGTATTTACAGTAGAATTTTAAAAAAAACTTTGAAAACTCAGTCTATAATTTTTATTGTCATTTTTTTTCGTTTGCATTTTTCAACTGGTGAGATCGCAAACTGTCGGCACTGCAGATACAACACGTGACTCACGCGCCCGGTCACCTGACTGACCTAGACTCCTATTGATTAGTCGCCTAGCCAACATAACGATGAGTCAAGGTATGTGTACATCGGATGGAAAAGTAGCTTCCCTCTCTCACTCACACACACGCACACACACACACACGCATACACATATATATATGTGTGTGTGCAAAAAGAATGACCCAATACAAGCACATCAATACAAGCACACGGTACTATTATATTTATAAATGGCTGGCAAAATCTATGGATGACCGCTGCCGATATATTATGTATGTGAATATAAATATACAAACCAAAATCTCGACACAGAAATTTATCTTACAGTTATTCCCCAAATGTCTTTTTTGTCTTTCTGTCATCGCATAATTTAAGGATGACTAAATACATGGACACCAAAATTTGATGTTGTTTCTAATGGGACACCGGAGCACGGTTTTAACATATTGGCTTTTAAAGATTCCAAATCTTTTTAAAGCTTTTAGCACAGATTCCCATTCTGTTTGTTATATTCGCTTACGCGCAAATACCCTTGGGAAAGGTGTGAATCCTCGTCTTCTACCCCCAGCTATGGGTTAATTAGTAATCTTTCTTATTACTAAATCATTATTATCTCAAAATAAAAAAAATAAAAATTGTGTTCCAATTATTTAGATTTCGGCATTAAATAACTCATAGATGTTCATATGCCGTTAAACAAAACACCCAAAACTGAAGATTTCGATTTACAGTTTAAGTATAATGCTTAACTAGATCTTTATATTTTGTTATTTCTTCTTCTATGTGCCGTGTGGACCTTCAGACCTTGGGTGATCGTGGCTCTCCACAACTTCCTGTCCTTTGTAGCTGTTAGTATGGTTTGTCATTTTGGTGTCCCTCCGAATCCCTGTTTTGACAACCATTTACATAAGCTCGTTAGGTATCTTATTCGCCACATTCCTTTGTTTCTCTAGTCTTCAGTATGTCTTCTTAAGTCAATTTCTCTAAGATCTCTGTCCTTATTATGTATCTAATAAATTGCAATTGTCTCTTTTTCATTCTAATTGTAAGTGTCCTTTTTCTTTCCATTTTTCTTAAGACGTCATAATTGCTTACGCACCCTTTTCTTGTTATTCTCAACATCCGCTTGTAGAACCACTTGTCTTTCGTCTCACGACTCTTCATCTGTCATGAGATTGTCCGGCATTTTTTTTCCATTTGAGGGGACCGATATTACAAATCAGTTCGGCGCCCTTTTCTTTGCTTCTGACTAATTTTGTTGTTTCTTAAAATATTGCTGATATTTTCCATCCTCTGTTAAAACCCTTCATAGATATTGAAATTTTCGTATTTGCATAGTTTTCGTGTCTCTCAATCGTAGTTCGCTGCTAAGGCAATTCCTTTTGTACACAACCATATAATTCTTTTTTCTTACAAGTGAAGTTTAACACTTTGAGCCCTGACTACCGCTTTGCCGGTGGCAGAGAAAAATGACGTAATGCCCAGCCACCGGTTGAACAGTGGTAGAGAAAAATGACGTAATGCCCAGCCACCGGTTGAACAGTGGTAGAGAAAAATGACTTAATGCCCAGATACTGGTTGAACGGTGGGTAAACGCTTATAACTATTTTTATATCTACCGTGAAATATTACATATCAATTATTTGCGAATTTTGACTCAGGAGCTCGGGCAGAACGATTAAAACAGTTCAGGAACACAGAGCCTAAAAGGTTAACCATATAAATAGACATCTGTTCGAAAATTTCCTTTTCTACGGTTTTTGTCTGTTTTTTCTCACGGTTACCAGAAAATAATGACTTTTAAATAATACGCGTTGTAAGCGATGGCTTCCAAGGGTCATAAAAATGAACCTGTTGATATCATTTATTAATCTACAAGTTCATAGAAAAAGAGCAATTCAGTATAATGCTTGTGTTTATTGTTGTAAGAAGAATAAAATACAGTGGGACCTCGGTTCACGAATTTAATTCGTTCCTGAAGTCCGTTCGTAACCCGAAATGTTCGTAAACCGTAACCATTTTTCCAATAGGAATCAATATAAAGAAAAAAGTCACAGTACGATAAAATTGGAAAAATTAGAAAAGAAAAGCACAACACAACATCCGAATGTATACATCACGGCGGTCGACTCAGAAATGATTCCGATCGGGTTAACTCGGTTCGGCAATGTTGATCAAAAACCGAAATTTTGTTCGATAACCGAGGCATTTTTATGTCGATTTGTTCGACATGTGAGACGTTCGTGAACCGAGGTTGCACTGTAAAATATCTAGAATTTACTGGTAAAAAAAATTTCGTTAGAGGTAAATCAAGGTTTAAAAATAATCGTGTTGTTACATTTATATTTGTACTATGCGCAATGGCTAACGGGGGCCATAAACATTAAGGTTTAATGTCGATTATTAACTTATACGTCCTCAGAAAACCAAAATCAGTATTATGTCTGTGTTTATTGCCGTAAAAATATCAAGTAAAAAAAATCGGCATTTGGATTACAGTCGCTTGAAACACCAGTTCTCATAAGATTATCGAAGTTAAGCAATGTCGTGTCTGATAGTTAACCGCTTAGGACTAACAGTTGCTGTAAGCTTGGATGTGCGGAGATGTAATGAATAATGGCTTAGAATTGTTAATCGGAGAGCCGAGTTCCAATTCCAGTTGGGTTCCTTATTTTCACTTACACGCAAATACCCTTGGGAAAGGTATGAATTCACCTTTCCTCCAAGCTATGAATTAATTTTTAAGACTTTTATTACTAAACTATTATTATTATCTCCAAAAAATTCTCACAGCCTAAAAATATTCTCTGGCTTTAAATAATTGTAAATGATTGAAAAGCCGTAGAAAAACAAGAGATAGATAGATAGATAGATAGATAGATAGATAGATAAGGAACAGGCCTGGTATAGATAGATAGATAGATAGATAGATAGATAGATAGATAGATAGATAGATAAGGAACAGGCCTGAGATAGATAGATAGATAGATAGATAGATAGATAGATAGATAGATAGATAGATAAGGAACAGGCCTGAGATAGATAGATAGATAGATAGATAGATAGATAAGGAACAGGCCTGGTATAGATAGATAGATAGATAGATAGATAAGGAACAGGCCTGGGATAGATAGATAGATAGATAGATAGATAGATAGATAGATAGATAAGGAACAGGACTGGGATAGATAGATAGATAAGGAACAGGACTGGGATAGATAGATAGATAGATAGATAGATAACCAGAAATGGGTTGATAAGACGTAAAAAACGAATTGATCAATAAAAATAATCTAGATTTTAAAAAAGTGTCTATTTGAAATTATTTTTGAAATTAAAATTTATAAATGAAATGTAATCCAACTGCTCATAATACTGATTTTCCAATAAACTATGATTTATGAAATAAACTATGAATTAATAAATAAACTGTAATTCAATAAATACAGTTTTTTAACACGTCAATCTTACTGGCGCTAAAAGTATTCGGAATAACCTTGCTTCAAACTCGTCCAGTACAACAAGTTTTTTTTTTTTTTTTTTTTTTTTACCGAGACTCAGTACCCTATAATTATTAGGCTGCTTAAGTCTGCCAACCAGTAATATTTTACAGGCCTTGTCAATCACCATTTACATTATTCGTACTATTGTCCTCATCTTTGTCGCCATGTTTATCACACCGTTTCGGCCGTGGTACGCTCCGGCCATCTTCAGGTGGTTGGAATGTCGAACTGAACTTTTTATTTCGATTTCGTTCTCCACCGCCTTAACCAGGTATTGAACTCACACTCTTTGAGTCCTGTCACTGGATCTAACTAATCACAAAGAATTTGAGTTCAATACTTGACGGTGGAGAACTTTGAGAGTGGAATTAACAGGAGATAACTGACATCCATTAGACATGGCACGTGAAACTAGAACAGTCTACCCCAGTGAACGAAATAAAGGGTTCAGTTCGACATTCCAACCACCTGAAGAAGGCCGGAGCGTACAACGGCCGAAACGTTGTAACAAATATGGCGACAAAGATGAGGACAATAGCCCGAATAATGTAAATAGTGTACATAACACCTCATCTCAGAAATATAGACAGATACTTGAAAATCACCATTCAAAATTCTGGTGTTTTGCCACATGGCCAAAGAGAAATAGGCGACTATTCTTAACGACATTGAAGTTTCTTAAAGTGTTACAAAAAGTCTAACATTATTTGTCTTGTGCCAAAAAATAGAAAAGAAAAAGAAATGTATATTTATATATTTGAACATTTATAATTAGAGTTATAAAAACAATTTATTTAAGTAGCTGTGACGTGATATTCATCTAATTCTGTCCAGATCTATCCGCAAGGTTGCCTCTCTGTATCTTTTCTATAAATACTTTCATGGTAATTGTTCGAATGATCTCTTCGCTAGGGTACCTAGAACTAGAGTAAAGTCGAGATCTCATCAATTTAGAGTTGAGCTTGCTAGATGTAGCCATGAATTCTAGCCTAACCATTTATGAGCACAAAAGAGACCTCACAAAAAAATCAACTTAACTAATGCACTAGTCATACATAGAAAAAAATTCAACGACAATTTTGATTTTAAAAATGCTACACTCATAAAAAAAAAGAAAATAACTCATTCAGAAGGAAAATCCTCGAGAGTGCCGCCATTGAATATTACCAAATAATCTACGCCCAAGCTTTTTCCCTATTTCACCTTTCTTAACAGAATTACTACTCTCCCAAACAAACGTACACAACAATATCGTGGAATCAAAAGAAAATGGTTGAATCCGTCAGCACAGCAATTATAACAATATCTCCACACGTGACAGTAATTGACGTAATTTTCAGTTAACTGTATGAAAATAGCGTTCTCTAAATTCTTCCAGTTGCTAAGGACATTTTGTTTTGTTATTATTAGTTACTTTGTTTAAATAAATTCATTTCGTTTTTTGCCTTGAGAAAGTCCACATTGACAAAACACGTCGGCAACTATTACACTTTCCTAATGTCATTTATATATATATATATATATATATATATATATATATATATATATATATATATATATATACTAGTCTCCTTAAAAACGAAATGACAAGGTGCAGTGGTTAATGTTTTATATCATTGTTCGTGTGTTACTTTTTCTTTCTTTTCAGAAATATATGTAAAAATAGGCCGAAAGTTTTATATATCCAAGCGCTTTCAGCTATAATTTTAGTCATTATCAAGGATGAAATTTATTTTACTTTTAACTGAATATATGAATTGTTTTATGTGTGTATCTAGTTATAGGACATTTTTATATTCCAAACACGGTCAGCACATTGTGGCCGTGTTCATAGTTGATATTATTGTGTGTTACTTTTTCTTTTTTCTTAATAATGCTCCCATTATTTTTAACCTTGCTTTACATGTGGATGACACTGTTATATTTATATTATCAACGAGTCTGTTACGGATAGAATTTGGTATATATATATATATATATATATATATATATATATATATATATATATATATTTATTTGCTTTACTCTGTATTGAGCACTCTTTTAAGAATAGTATTTGTTGTTTATTGAATTTATTCCGTATACAACCAATCCTATACTTAGGTATATATATATATATATATATATATATATATATAGAGAGAGAGAGAGAGAGAGAGACTAGTTTGCTTATATAGTAAGAAATTGTGACATATTTTATGTCATTACTATTATTAGATTTTCAAGTATGAATGATTATTTTTTGAATAAAGAAATAGACACAGTTCTCGTCAAAAGTGACGTGATTATATTCGTATGTCTCGGTATTTCTCGTTGGGATCAGTGGTCTATTTGCTGCTTCTGCCTGACTTGATATCTGAAGAGTTCATTTCAAACACTGACCAGTCAGTAGTACTTTCAGGCTTGTGTATATGTCACTTGCCTGTTTACCTTCATGACAGACATTCAAATCAGGGCAGGAGGCACATATATTACATATCTTGTTTATCCCAGAAAAAAAAAAGAAAAAAGAATGCAGGCAAAAATTACACATAGCGTATTATGTAGGAAGTTATAAATATTTCCCCAGTTTAACTTTATCACGCTGGGAGGGGGTCACACCGGTGGTGCACTCAGTGAGGAACGAGATCAGTAACCTCACAGTGATCTGCAAGAATTGCTTTTTTTTTTCGCTTTCTCTTTTCTTATTTTCCTCCAGGCCATTAATAGCTGAGCGAACTCAGTTCTTACGTGATGTTGACTCTTGCTTTTCGGCGCAAGCAACGTTAAATTAATGTCTACATTCGGATTCAGAATAAACATTACACACACACACACACACACACACACACACACAGACGCATATATGTGTGTGCATGTGTGTGCGTGTAACGTTTATCCTGAATCCGAATCATATAAAAAAACCGTGTACACAAACACACACATATACTCATATATACACACTCATACAGATACATACATACACACTCAGGCGCATATGTGTGTGTGTGTGCATTAGCGTGTGTGCAATGTTTATCTTGAATCGGAATCATATAAAAATCCGTATAAACACACACGTATATACACATTCATACAGATACACACACACACACACATACACACACTCACACACCTACACGCATGCACACACACACACGTGCAGGTGTCTATGTGTGCTATATGTTTTATGCAACTTAGGATTTTGACCCGTACTCTGTTTACTTAATTTTTCACATGAATTATTAGAGAAGTTCCTGAATTGTTTTGATGCTTGTGTTGAAAAAATAGACAAAAAGACATGTCAGTATAAATAATTATTGGAGCTGGAAAGAAAGTTAGAATATATTATAAAATAATGGATTAGCAACAGCACTAGTTTGGCGGCAAGGCTGAAATGGCAAGATGTAACCGTAAGGTATATGGTAATAGTTTCTTCTCTAGTATGTCCCGCTTGTGGTATTCTTTTTAGGCTTCTTGCTTTCCAGTCAAGTTTTATGTTCAAATATATAAATGCAATGGAAATCCTTATCGTCTGTCTTCTTAAATCTCCATCATTTATTGTTCTCTTCGTCTTGTAAATTTCTGTTTTTTTTTTGTTTTTTTTTTCTTGTTCTCGCTCTTTAATAATTTTTTTTTTTTTAGATTCTTTCACTAGTAACTACTGCCTCTTAGTGGCTTTATTGTATTGATAAAATGATTATATATATATATATATATATATATATATATATATATATATATATATAAATCATTTTATCCCAAGCAATAAAGCACTAAGAGGCAGTGAGTTACCTAAGAAAAAACAAAACATTATTAAAGAGCGAGAAATGAAAAAAAAAAAAAAACAGATATATATAAAATATATATATATATATATATATATATATATATATATATATATATATATATATATATATAGAGAGAGAGAGAGAGAGAGAGAGAGATAGATAGATAGATAGATAGATAGATAGATAGATAGATAGATATGGTGATTTATAGAGTATGGATGTTTTCAGGTTGATGTTTGATGAGTTTTATTCAGGAACTAAAAAATATGAAACCATGAAATAAAAAAAAATTCTGACATTTCCTTGTTAAAATTATATATATATATATATATATATATATATATATATATATATATATATATATATATATATATATATGGGGATAAGTGGATGTGTACGCTTGTTTAATTGAAAACCACTTACAAGATTTTCTTTCATAAATTCTCTCTTGTTCTCGTACAAGAAAAATGAATTCTGGTCCCAGTTTGGGTAAAATAAAGAGGTTTTGTAGAACAAAAAAGAATTTCATCGCCTCCAATGGTAAATTTTAAACTCGGTCAAAGCTGGAAAGCGACGATTGAACAGCTCCATTCCAGATAAGGCAACAGTACTCCATTTATTGATTTGATCTGGCTTTTGTAAAGATAGAGCATGGCGAGAATTGATTGTTTTCTTAGTTTGTTTTTAACGGCTTATCGACACTTTGTGGATCATTTAAAACTGAAGCGTGTTTTGGCTTATAAGAATAACCCTTTCTTTTGCCAATGAATATTTCACTAACAATGTTTTTGGAGATAACAATGATTTTCACAGATACAAGTCATAATAGTTTAACCCTAGCTTGGGGAGAAGAAGAGGATTCATATTTTCTCAAGGGTATTTGCTTCAAGAGTGAAAGCAACAAACCCGACTTAAATTCGAACTGATTTCTGCACATCACTGAGCATGGTAAGAAATGTTAGGTACTTTTCTGGGGTGGTACAAGGGACATGGCATTATTTTCTAGCATCTTAGATCGTTTATTTGATCAAAGTCAGTGACAAGTGCAAATCAAGACAACTATTGCATAGAGTTAAAAGTCAGTCAGTTATATGTCATGCGTGATACACGCTTAGGCGATCATGTATCTTTAGATACATGACTGACGAGGCAGATTTTCCCCGCCGTAGGTTGCCATTATTTTTCTGCGGTAGACCATTTGCCATCCAAGGCTATAGAACCCGGTCTGTCCTGTTATTTACCCATAACTGCGGGAGAAGAGGATTCATACCTTTCCCAAGGGTATTTAATTCAAGTGTGAATGCAACGAACTCGAATTAAATTCGAACTGATTTCTCATTCTGAGTCACTATCCATTCCACCATCTGCACATCACTGTGTATGGTAGGAGACGTCAGGTACATTTTTGGAGTGGTACAAGGAACCCAGCCTGTCCTGCTATTTACCCATAGCTAGTATAATATTGGCCTAGTTACTAAATATATATGTGTGTGTGTGCGCGCTCGTGTGTGCATGTGCGTGTGTATTGTGACAGAATTAATATCCCTCCGTGGCAGGAGTCTAACTAATTTTTGTATGTCCACGATACAATCACCTCGACAAGATTTAAGTAAACGTATTTACTTTTGTCTAGATGACGTTAATTTCATTTAGTAACTCAACTCTCCTAGATTCTGTTCCCTCTGCTGTGGTCAGAAACTGAAACATCTAAAAAAAAAAAGGCATGGCACTTGGAATTAGAACAATCTACCCCGATGGACTAAATAAATGGCTCCGTTCGAAATTCCAACGTATATCACTTGAAGAAGGCCTGAGACTACAACGGCCGAAACGTCGTGAATATGGCAATAAAGATGAAGACAACATTCCGAACCATGTAAATAGTGCAAGTAGTTACAATACTTCATCTCAGAAATATAAACAGATATTGGACTTAAAATTCTTGTAAGAAACATGCGCGGCCAGTCAAAGGCGAAAATGGCTATAGGATAAAAACAATACAATTTTTGTGTGATATTTTTTAACCGTGCCTGTCTTTCACGCTGGCCTGATCAGCCATTTGCGCAGCCATACACGAATACTTCTAAAGGACAACACGCTACTAATTTCTTCAGTTTTAACCTTTGGTGTTACCCCACTTTCTTTCCTAAAAACGCCCCTAGAGGACGCTCTCTAAGCCTATAAATATGCAGTAACATTCTCTGTTATTCTCTTTTTCCTTTTTTCATTCAGGGACGCTAAGATGTAGGTCGAACGAGGAAAATGCTTTCTCACTGGGGACCGCACACGCGCGCTCACACACGTACTCACATTTCAATTCATTTTTTTTTTCTAGGACTTTCTCCTAAAAATGCTACACTCATAAAAAAAGAAAATAACTCACCCAGAAGGAACATCCTCGAGAGTGCCCCTATTGAATATTATCCAAATATTAATCTACGCCCAGAATTTTCCCAATATCACCTTTCCTAACAGAATTCCTAACAAGCGTACGTACGCAACTATATTAAGAAATCAAAAGAAATTGTTTGAATCCGTCATCACAACAATTAAAAACAATATTTCTACACGTGATAGAACTTGACGTAATTTTCAGTTGACAATATGAATACTATAGCGTTTTCTAAATTCTTCTAGTAGCTAAGAACATTTTGTTTTGTTGTTAATAGTTACTTTGTTTTCAGTAAATTCATTTCGTTTTTGCCTTGAAAAATTTCACATTGGACGAAACGCATTGACTAATATTACAGTTTTCCTATTGTCTTTTACCTTTATTGTAACCTCATTTTATTACCCGGATTCTGATTCCGCGTCCGCGATTTTTGTTGTGGGATAAATATACCAGGAGATACGTGTTTTCCACCTAAACACTCGACCAGCATACTCTGTCCAATTTGTAATAAAGTGTTTAGAAATCTCTCCGGATTCGCTAGACATGTGAAATTAATGTACAATCGAATAACCAATCAAAACATGGATTTTTCTGTCGTCTTTACTGGGTTGAGGATCATACAGTTTTGTAGGTCACGTGTTTATATTTTGTTGGTTTTATTTATTAATTCTTTTTTTGTATTCATGACATATATCTCAAATTTATTTTATCTTATATTAATTTCCTTTTATCTTCTGGAAAATTGATTAATTTGAGTGTTAGGTGCAGTTTTATATGTGCATATATTTTATCAAGATCTCTAGTTAGTCTTTCCGGCCGTTTTGTGTAAGTGTCACGTGTACGTAGCAGTTTTTGACCATATAGTGCGATCAGCGAGAAGAATTAAAATTCCGCCAGAATCCGTTGCGTTCACTTTCGCACAAAAAGCCTTGGAAAAGACATGAACCCATCTCTTCGCCACCCCCTCTTCGGGTAAATAGCAGGGTAGACTTTGCTCTTTCGTTTTGATAGCAGAATGACAACTTTTAATTCAAAACCGCTATGGGCATTGTTTTAGCGACTCCACACCATAAAAGCCCACTTGAAACTACAACAGTGACACCTAGCATGGAGAGGATCGAACACTGTACTCCATTGGGAGATTAGTAGTTCAATAGACCGATTTCAAGTCAGTAATGTCTTGTGAATAAAAGCAAACTCAGATTTTCCTAAAAGTTACAAAGTTCTTTAAATTAAAATTAATCATTATTTTTTATTTTTTATTTTTTTTTGACTTCTGCATTGATTTAACTGGAATGCAGGAATTGTCCAACTCTTTTGGGACCGATCCCTCCTGCTGGTTGACTGACCATTATAAGAAACAAAATGAGTGTTACGAGGTTTGATGATGACATTGAATTTGTATTTGGCCGATTCGCAGTATTTGCATTTTAAAGATGTCGATAGGTGTGATAGCGCCCAAGTGAGGAGAATATATTAGTTTAAAAAAGAAAATACATTGAACCCAGGTCACTGTACGACTTCTACTGCTACCAAGTAAACGAATACTGCCTGTTCCATAGTCGGTGATTAAACCAGTTCCCTTATTATGAAACGTTCCATTGTTAATTTGTCCAAGACACGCTACTCACAAATGAATACCTCTCCGGCTTTCAACCCAGATATGTGGAAGGAACTGGTCAGGTGCTCTGCTACACAGCGGGCCTACTACTATACATGTGACTGATGATGATGATGATGATGATTGTTATGGAACCTTACCCATAATAGCATAATGGACTATCCATACGTAATAAATACTGCACCTCAAGAGAAAGCAGGGAGTTCAGCCCGAAGTCGGACGTCCGGCTTATCGGCTGATCGGTTGAACTCTCTGCCTTCGGGCGGGGAGGAACCCGAAGGAGGCTACGCCGAAGGGCGGATTCTCTTTCGGGGAGGTAAACCGACCCTGAACCCGTTTATACGGGTTCAATGGGCTTATTTTTGGCCGAGCCCAAGGGCTCGGAGTTCCCACGTTAAAAAGGCCTTGTGCCACATGACGCCCTGGTGGGAGGGTGACTGAATATCGTTCAGCTTGAAGTCGGACGACCGGCTGACAAGCTGATCGGTTGTACTCTCTGCCTTCGGGCGGGGAGGAACCCGAACGAGGCTACGCCGAACCTGCTTATACGGATTCAAAGGGCATATTTTTGGCCGAGCTCACGGTCTCGGAGATCACACGTTAAACCGGCCATTTGCCACACGATGCCCTCGTAGTGGGGTGACTAAATACCGTTCAGCCTGAAGTCGGACGACCGGCTGATCGGTTGAACTCTCTGCCTTCGGGCGGGGAGGAACCCGAACGAGGCTACGAGGAGGGGAGGAACCCGAACGAGGCTTTCGGGGAGGTGAACAACCCTGAACCCGTTTATACGGGTTCAAAGGGCATATTTTTGGCCGAGCCCACAGTCTCGGAAATCCCACGTTAAACCGGCCTTGTGCCACATGATGCCCTCGTGGGGGGGGTAGGGGGTGACTAAATACTGTTCCGTCTGAAGTCTGAGTTCAGTCTGAAGTCTGGAGTGAGGTCCGTCAGAAGTCTGTCAGTCAGTCAGAGAGAGCGAGTCAATCAGTCAAGTCAGAGGGAGTCGGAAACAGAGTCGCGTTCAGACAATTACTACTAAACCTGATTGTTCGTACTAACACTTTCTACTTCTCTGTATATATTCCTGTTTGTAATATATCTGTGTTCTTCCATATCCGCCTTCGAGTTCTTCTTTATTGGTTCTACCTTGTACTATCACCGTGGTACAAGGAACAGGACCATAACAATGATGATGATGATGATTAATAGGATGATCAGTAAAAGGTCGGATTAACCTTCTTAGAGTCATCGACCATATAGCACATTGACTGTCCGGAGTTCATAGCTATGTATGCATCCAGTGGGGTGGAAGGATACGGAAATCAACGGTACAGCGTAGTGTTCCTCTGATGGAAACAACGGACCTATATCTGTGACCAAGACGAGCCTTCAAGTTAGACGACATCGTCTACGGTCTGACCTGGAGAGAGATCAGCTACGCAAGATCTATTTGCCCAAGACACGCTACGCACAAATGAATACCTCTCCGGCTTTCAACCCAGATATGTGGAGGGAACTGGTCAGGTGCTCTGCTACACAGCGGTCCTACTAACATACATGTGACCGATGATGATGATAATGATGATGATGATGATGATGATGAATTTTAATGTTTTGCCTGAAGAATATCCGCTTCAAATTATTTTTAAAATTTTTATTGTAATATCAGGAGCTTCTATAACTTGTCTTTTTTACGCAGCCAACATATGATATTGATACAGGTTTTATAGACCGGGATCTGGGGAATCAGTGATTCAGTCTTATGAATGATATGCAGTATGCGTTTATTATATTGGTATGCATTTATTGATGCGTTTATGAGACACACTTCTATCTATCTGTAATGCATATGTGTATATATACACTCATGCATATGCAAAAGGTAACGCTATCGTCGCTCAGATAGTGAGACATCCACAATTATTCTGACAGAATCTCGAGCAAAGGTAATGATTTGTGGCGGTAGTGAGCAAAAGGAGAAAAAAAAGTAAGAAAAAGAGAGAAAAAGAAAAGGTTGTAAGTTGAGAAAGAGGAAAGGAAATATTAAGAAAACTTCGATCAATGAAAATTAGTATTAGAATGATAGAAAACAACGAATACAGCAGCAGCAGCAACAACATCAACAACAACAACAACAATAATAATAATAGTAATTATAATGATAACAAAATCGAAATCTCAAAAATGTGGCACATGGAAACATGAACAATCCTCGTTGTAGTTGGAGCCCTCGAATTGGTTGGAAAAGATTCCAGTAGACTAATTGAAGGGATCCCTGGAAGCCCATGACTTAAAGAAATACAAAAAAATTGTTCTCACGAGTACAGCCCACGCTATATGAAGGGCTTTGTCTATGTAATGTTTTTTTTTCCAGTGGAAAATGTCATGATGCTATTTCTAAACTTAGGTCCCTGAGCGGGACCCGGAAAGAAATGAGTACACATCAGAAATCAAAGGAAATAAAATAAAAATAATAATAATAGTAATAATAATAACAATAATAATAATAATAGTAATAATAATAATAATAATAATAAAAGAAAATAAACCATCTATTTTACATGGATGACTTAAAATTGTATGCTAGGAATGACAATGAGCTGGAAGGTCCTGTAAATGCTTCAGTGAAGACATTGGAATGAAATTCAATTTGGATAAATGTGCCTACAGTTTTACGAGGATCGCTAACAAACTTCCTCTATTAGTTTAGACCCTGCTGTAACAATAAAAAAGATTTAGAACAAGGAGAAGCTTTATAAGTACAAATGAGAGAAAGGAATTCACCAAAGAAAATAATAAAGAAATAGTGCGTAAAGAGTACTATAGAAGGGCATGACTGGTATTAAAAACTGAATTGAATTCTCAGAACAGAATTATGGCCATTAATAACCTTTTGCCATCCCAGTGGTCCAATATAGTTTCAACATCTTGAACTGGACTCTAAATGACATCAGACAAATGGATTCTAAAACAAGAAAGCTTCTTTCTATATAAGATGCATCATCCAAAGGCTGATGTAGACCGTCTATACATACCCCGTAAAGAAGGTGGAAGAGGTCTTATTCAGCTAGAATTGTCATACAAGACAACAACTATTGGCTTACTAACTTACATGGAAACAAAAAATGACTGGATGATAAAATTAGTGAAACAACATGAAAACAGAAAGAAAAATATTCAATAATAAAAGAAGGCAGTAAATACAAACAACATTTACATTTAGTAGATTCTGTAGTAAATCAAAACAGAAGCCAAGAACCAACTATTGCAGCAAAAGATATGAAAAAGAAAGCCAAGGATAAAGCCTTGAACAGATGAAACAACGCTGGCAAGACAAACCTCTGCATGGCCAATATCCAGAACGTGCAAATAAACCCAATGTTGATAAAAGTTAATACTCATCGATGGTTACGAGCATCTGGATTAAAGTCTGAAACTGAAGGTTTATTCTTGCAGCGCAAGACCAGAGTCTTTTTCACTAGGAATTTTCAGGCAAATATCATACATAATAATGTGGATCCAAAATGCAGGTTCTGTGACAAATACCAAGAAACAATAGACCATCTAATCTCAGGATGTTCTATACTTGCCCCAAATGAATATAAAAATCGTCACGATAGAGTGGGGCATACTTACACTGGACAATGTGCAAACACTTTGGAAAATGTGTAAGCAAACACTGGTTGAACATCGGCCAGCGCCGGTTACAGAAATAGAAGATGTCACCATTCTATGGGATTATACCATCCACACAGACAGAAAAATTGAAGCAAATAGGCCGGACATTATTGTCAAAAACCAGAAAGAAAAACTTGCCTACTAATTGATATGGCTTGTCCAGCGGATTGTAACATAGCAACCAAGGAATTTGAAAAAACTATCAAAATACAAAAGACCTGAAATTGAAATAGAAAAATGTGGAAATTGAAAACAAGAATAATACCAGTGGTAATAGGTGCACTTGGAATTATAAAAAATGGAACAAAACAACACATTGAAAGAATCCCTGTGCTCATACAGAAAATTGTCTTATTAAGTACAGCACACACACTAAGGAGAACTTTGTCTATGTAACGCTAGCAACTTCACCGAAATGTGGCTATAATAACACACCACGACCTGCCTTAGGTCTTTCCGCAGACTTGGTAGGTTGTGTCCATAGCAGAAATCGAATGATGATGATGATAATGATAATAATAATAATAATAATAATAATAATAATGAGAACTTTGTCTATGTAACGCTAGCAACTTCATCGGAGATAAAAAAAAAAAAAAAAAAAAATTAACATGAAATGTAATAATAACAACACCACGACCTGCACCTTAGGTCTTTCCGCAGACTTGGTAGGTAGTGTGTCCATAGCAGAAATCGAATGATGATAATAATAATAATAATAATAATAATAATAATAATAATAATAATAATAATGTGCCCATAAGAAGAAGGGCGTGAAATCGATAAAATATGGTACCATCACAAGTCAAGGAAGATGATAGAAAACGACTAAATCAAGTTCTTGCAAGATTCCAACATCAAAAAAACTGGGTCCTTGTGGCCACCAAATAAGACATCATATTCTTTGAAACAAAAATGTCTCTTTATCGATGTGCCTATTCCTGTTGACTATTATATCAAGGTTGAAAGAAATTGACAAGCATAAGAAATACACCGTGCTCAGTATTAGTTGCTAGAATGTAGTATGTTCAAGGCAATATTGCCCTAGTTATTGTGTCGTTGTGGCCTATACGGGCAAACGTAATGTTCTGCATTGAGAAAATCCGAACAAAACCCAATATCCCATCGCTCAAAATTCTACGTTACTTGGCCCCATATATATTCTGAGAAAGATGCTCTTTGTCTGAGGATGATCAACTTGATGCGGAACACCCATGATTGAAAACAAAAAAACGTGCGAAAGAAGATAATAATAATAATAATACCTTCTTTGTTTTGCTGAATTAATATACAAGGAACGGCTGGAATCATTCAAAAGCTGATGAGAATATTCTCATGCAATATGATCAAATGAGATTTATTCTTCAACATAGTCACCCTTGCATTCCACACACGTCTTCCATCGGTGTTGCATTGGTGAATAAGCTTTCATTCTGTATGTAAATAAAGTAATCAACGAAAGATATTGTCACGATGCGACAAAAGAAAGTAGATAAAGAAAAGCAAAATGTACCAAAGGTAAACCAATTAGACTTTAAAGTAAACAAAAACTGTTATTTTTTTCCTTTTTAGCCACTGACCAAATGACTAAAATTAAAATAATATCTTTTTTTTTTCACTATAAAACTTGGTTTTCCTGTCGCTCAATTTGCTTTTATTTATCTCATGTCTTTTCTCGCACACGTGACAAGATGAAATCATCTTCACTGCGATATCGGTTCTCAGCAAAATATTTTTTTTTCATCTTGGGGAATAGATGATAGTCAGAAGGGGTTAAATCAGGAGAATAGGGAAGGTGATCAACCAGCACAAAAAGCCACAATCAGGCACAGCATCCATTGGAACCAAGGACTCGTGTGCTGGATCATTGCCTTGGTGAAATAAGACCCCTTTCGTCAATTTTCCTGGACGTTTCATCTTGATAGCCAACTGTAGTCAAACTCTCAACAAGTTAACATAGTACTCTTTTGAAAATAGTCAATAAGAAAAATGTCTTTTGCATCCCAAAAAGGTGAGGTCATGATCGTCCCTACAGATTTAACGACCTCGGCCTTATGTGGAGCAAGGGAGAAAGGGCATTTCCACTGCATGGATTGATTTATTGTTTCTAGCTCAATGTGATGAACCCATCTCTTATCATGGATTAAGAAACATTCAAGGAAATCAGTTAGGTCTGCATCAAATATTATCAGATTTTCTCGTGATGTGATCAGCCTGATGCGCTTTTGATCAGGTGTCAGAAGATGTGGCGCCCACAGAGAAGAAACATTCTTCATGCCAAATTTATTGTGTAGAATATAACTCTCCCACGGAATATGGTAACAGTATTGACTATTTGATTTATAGTCAATTACCTGTTATCCATCACTATTTGATAAACACGATCAATGTTTTCCTCGGTGGTGGCAGTTACAGGACGTCCAACATTTGGGTCATCTTCAAGACTTTTCCTTCCCCTACTAAATACAATTGCCAAATTTGCACTGTTGATAAATCTGGTACATCATCCCTTAATGTAAGAACCATTTCAGCATGAAGGTCATTTGGGGCTAAACCCTTTTCCTGCAGGTACTTGATAATGCCACACGGCCAGATTTTGTCACTTTTCAAAAGAAGTCTCTACTAGTTACTTTTGAAGTCTTCGTTGAACAGCCAATGTCGGTTTATCTGGAGAGTAACAATAGAGTTATTAACAAGCGTTGAAATTAATGCATGCAAAATTTCACAGCCCTAGTATCACTCCTTCATTGTGAGCCTATTCACTTTTCAAACCAACCTCGTAGGTACAATAAATATACTTTTCAGTGTCACAGATATTCCTATCCTTAACCATTTAGGCATGTTCTCTAGGGACTGACGCACTCTTAATCTCAGTTCATGAGAGAGAGTAGCGGGAATCATGATGACGGCTTGCCGTGAGGGTTGTATTTTTAAGCTTGGGAGCGACTAAAGAGTTACAACTAGATACTTGGGAAGACTTTTAATCGGATACCTTCTTAGGAGTTTAGATTAGCTGATCTGAATGTATTTCTAACAGGGCGCCACCTGCAAGGTTATGGACTGTTTTTATCAAAATCTGTCACTGCTCGATATGGCTGCGGTACATGTCATTAGTGTACCCTTATCAGACTAGATGTAATGTTGAGTATATTTGGCATCGCATATTTGCACCACAGCGTTACTTTGTGCCTCCTAATTGATATGGCAGTCACTGCAGACCGCAATGTATCTTTGAAGATATTCAAAAAACTGTCAAAATACAAGAACCTTAAAATCGAAATCTCAAAAATGTGGTACATGGGAACATTAACAATCCTTTTTGTAGTTGGAGCCCTAGAATTGGTTGGAAAAGATTCCAGTAGACTAATTGAAGGGGTTCCTGGAAGTCCATGCCTCAAAGAAATATAAAAAATTGTTCTCACGAGTACAGCCCACACTTTACGAACGGCTTTATTTATGTCAAATATGTGGGGGTTTTTGTTTTTTCGTGTTTTTTTTTTTTTTTTGTCAGTGGAAAGTGTCATGATGCCATTTCTAACCACACGTCTCTGGGTGGGACTCGGAAAGAAATGTTTACACGCCAGAAATCAAAGAAAATAAAAACAATAATAATAATAATGGGGAAACAAAATGAAGTCAAGTATTAAGATAAATAAGGACGAAGGAAACGAAGAAATAGTAGACTGATTAAACGTTAAAAGAGGATAGAATGAAAATAAATGTCAGAAGAAAAACAAAGATTCCAATAGGAAAGTTGAGGAAGTAAGTTTTTTTTTTGGTTTTTTTATCAAAACACCCTCGTGAAAAAAAAACAATCTCACATAAGTCATTGGTTTTTCTTTACTTTTTTACGTGCCTCTTTTATGATCTCCCAAATTAAATACATCACTTATATGCTTCCATACATCTCGTTATTTACGGCCGATGAAGAAAAACTTCTCATTTGTATTCGTCCTTATTTCTTTATTGGAAAATAACCGGCCGCGTCTCTCTTTGCAGCCATTGGTCAGTGAAAGCCGTCAGTCAGAACTTTAGACTCTCCAGACAAAATCTATACACCCAAAATATCTCTCGGTAAAAACACGCCTGCTTATTGACTAAATATAAATGTGGGTGCATTCTTAGCCTAGTCTACCAAAAGGCTGTAAAAACTGGAGCGATTGAAGTCAATGACAACTGCAAAGTACTTATGCAATCCTGAGTTTGGGATTACTGGAGAGTTTCCTTAATTTGTTCATCTCTCGATTCAGCAAGCTTTTTCCGTGGCTCGCCGGAGAATTTCCCACATTTGGCATCATGATATTGATACAGGTTTTATTGAAAAGAATTTGATCAGTGTGTTTGATGCATAAGTGTGTGCAGCATGCATTTATTCTATTTGCATGCATTTATAGTTGCATTCACATAGCCTCACTCACACACGCACACACACACACACACACACATATATATATATATATATATATATATATATATATATATATATATATATATGAGGAAAATTAATGATGCAACTTTTGGATGACGATAAACTACATCCGGCAGAAAGACCTCTAATAGAGAGGTTTTGAGGAGCATGGAACCATCTCTTAACTGCTTCCCGGTTCACCTGGATTCGCAGTCGCACTTGTTAGGGTCCCAGCCACGAGTAAATAGTGAAACCCCCAAACAAAAATCAACATTACATTTTTTATAATCAAATAACCAACAACACATTTTTATAGCAAAATGACAATCAATGCAACACTAAAAAAAAATATAAAAATACATTTTTATAGTACCATTACCAACAATACATTTTAGGATCTACAAATTATATAACTAAAAAACACAGCTTTATCCTTTCAGGATAACATTATGTACAATGTATCTGTAGTTGAAATTATAAAATTGCTTGCGGGCTATTTAGAATTCGGTATTAAATAAACCATAGAGGTTGGTATGCAACTAAACATATTCAACCAACCATAACTAATGATAAAGTGGATAATAGAAGATCTGTCATGAAAGGTGAAATGTTGTAAGAACATGGAGGCAAATTTACTGTAGATAATCTAGCGATTAAATAACTTTCTATACACTTTCGTCTTAGTTACTTTCTCTTTTAATTAAGATATCATTTTTTAAATCAAAATTATGGTCAGACTTATTACGATGAGCAACTAATGCATTGTGTGTTGTTTTGTAAAATATTTCTTTTGTCTTCATATAATATTATATTTAAATTCCTTGTAGCAATTACTGCTGGTGATAAATTCTCGCTTCACGTTTTGGCGCATTATTATTTTGTTTTATAGTAAGCCTTTTATTGCTTTAGAAGTAGTTGTAACAAATTTGATATTAGGCTTGGATAAAATTTTTCAGTTGTACTTGTGATGGAATTGGTAGGTAAAATAATATATTTTGATTCATTGGGTTCGTCAGAATGGTCTACCAACCCTTCTAAAAATTATATAAAATCTTCTCCCGCGCCATAGATGAGAAATTTAGACATCTTGGCACCATTTATTTGTCGTAAGAATCATTGAATGCAAACAAAGATAGAATGTTAATAGTTTTAGCAAGGCACAGTAATCCCGTTTTACAGCGAAAAACCTTTAGTCTTTCTTATTTCCTTTATTAAGATTCTCAAATGCACAGGCCGGTAGATGTAATTCACATTGCTTGAAATAAAAAATAAAAAATAAAAAAATAAAAAATAAAAAAACAAAAAAAACAAGGAGTCTTCTCAAACACAGTTATCCACAAAATGACATTTGGAGTTATATAAAATACATACACCCCTCCCTCACAAACACACACACATACACACACACATATGAAAAAAAAGAAAGAAACCGCAAACGTTTTTGGTTGTAATTGTGATTTTTAAAAATATATATATTATATTTTATTTTCCATAATTCTGTTATATGAGTTTCCGGTTTCAAGACCTTCTTCAGGCAAAAGAGTGGAGATTTCCACATATTATTAAAATGAAATTATTTTCCTTATGCTTTATATATATATATATATATATATATATATATATATATATATATATATATATAATATATATGAAGTATCACACATTGAGTGTTTATTAGCACATAAAACAGTTGCCGATATATAATAACAGAGGTAAAGTTCACATAAATAATAAATATAGCTTTTTTCATCAACGGTAGCTAAACTCGGAATTTCATGCACGATGCAATCGTCAGGTGCTGATTTAAATCTGACTGTTGCAAAATTCAAATATTTATATTTTATGCAGCCCCTTGATGACAATGGAGCAGTTCATTTATTTGAAAACTGAATGGATCATTACAGTACAGGATAAAATATCAATATTTGAATTTTGCAACTGTCAGTTTAAAATCACCACCCAATGATTGCATCGTGTATGAAATTCAGAGTTGTGTTATGGGAGAGAAAATGTAATGTATATATTTATTATTAATATATATATATATATATATATATATGTGTGTGTGTGTGTGTGTCTGTGTGTGTGTGTGTGTGTGTGTGTGTGTGTGTGTGTGTGTGTATATATATATATATATATATATATATATATATATATATATATAAAGAGAGAGAGAAAAACTGAGAAAGAGAGAGAGTTGTGACCGTATAGAAAATGTAAAGTATATATTTATTATTAATATATATATATATATATATATATATATATATATATATATATATATGTATGTATGTATGTATGTGTATGTGTGTGTGTATATATATATATATATAGAGAGAGAGAGAGAGACAGATAGACAGAGAGAGAGAGAGAGAGAGAGAGAGAGAAAAGTGAGACATAAAGAGAGAGTTGAACCACTATATATATATATATATATATATATAGAGAGAGAGAGAGAGAGAGAGAGGTGGAAGAGAAATACAGAGAGATTTCACAAAACATGGACTTAATATCTTTTGGAAAACAGGCTTTTCGCTGTGACCGTTTGAACATATATATATATATATATATATATATATATATATATATATATATATATATATATATATATATATATATACTTAATCGGACTCAAACAACACAAACGTTTGGTACTCAGTGAGGTTCGAACTCTTTACACTAGCGAATAAAGACAAATAAATTTGCTTACCGCCTCTCGACCAGAGGTTCTAATTTCGTATTTATGTTCACATATTCATTTTCAATATAAATTCTACGACTTCTTTGAAATCAGTTGTAAGCGAAACTGCACGCTAAAGAATTATCCCTAAAGAAGTGCCTGTTTTACTGTTTGGACTGTGATGAGCATCTTTATTGTAGTAACTTATTTTTTATTTTATCTTTTATTCATTCATCACGGGCAATATTAGTTGAGCGAACAGTGATAAAAAGTGAATTCGATGTAAATAGAATCACAAGAGTTACCTCCCTTCCATCCGATAGTTAAAAAGTCATTGTTTTTTCGCCGTTGCAGTCCGTTCTTATGTTAAAGGACGACTTATTGACTTTTTCTCTGTGTTAATTTTTCGCACCGATGAAGCGAATTTAAACGCTTTGCAATAAATGATATTAAGATTTACTTCTCATAAGATGCCTTATTCTTTCTTACGATTTCGCTGATAAATTGCCAATAAGAAAACAATTGTTAATCTATATTTAAAGAGCAACAGTGGAAGTTTTAATTAATTATTAGGTTTTGGATTTTATTTTTTTCGGAAAGTTTATTTTTAAAAATAATAAAAGTCATTTTTTGTAAATTAAAAAAAAATATTTCTTTTAAAGTTTAAATTTTGAGTTTAAATTCTAGCCAATTTTGAAAAATAGATTTGGGAAAAGAATAACACGACTAATAATATATTATGTATTTTTCCCAGAGTTAAAACGTCTTGATTTCGCACAAAATTATTATTCATTCAGCTTATTATTGGTATTAGGCCACTAATACAGGGCACCCAGTGAGAATGGCAGTCAGTTTTCAGTAGTAACAGTAAGCAGGTGATTATGTTGATATTAGTTATTCAATATCGAGGTACTTTGATTTTTGTACTAAATTTAAGTAATAATATTACAGATGCCAAAGGATCTAATAAGTGAATATATATATATATATATATATATATATGTGTGTGTGTGTGTGTGTGTGTGTGTGTGTGTGTGTGTGTGTGTGTGTGTGTAAGTGTAAACAAAATGAATTAAAAACACTCTCTGGTTTCACTGGGTTATTTAAAATCCAAGAAAGACTAAAGATTCCAATATATATATATATATATGTATATATATATATATTATAAATTAATTGATTTAAAATATTTTTTTTCGCTACACAGTTCCAACCATGTTTCAAAAATAGAAGCTAAAAACCCCGAATTTAATTTTGCAATTAAATTAAAAGCATTAGTTCCATTTCATCTTCAAGCGAATTTTGGAGTAACTTTTAAAAATTACCGGGTTATAAAGACACAGCTAAAATCACGTTTCCATGGTTACAGAATATTCTACTTGAATTGAACAAGGGATGTCAGGTTTCATTGTAAAATACATCCCTACCCCTTACCAAATTGTAGCTAATAACTGATACAATGATACTGACGTAAGGAAAATCTAGACATCCCTTGTTCAATTCAAGTAGAATATTCTGTAACCATGGAAACGTGATTTTAGCTGTGTCTTTAAAACCCGGTAATTTTTAAAAGTTACTCCAAAATTCGCTTGAAGATGAAATGGAACTAATGCTTTTAATTTAATTGCAAAATTAAATTCGGGGTTTTTAGCTTCTATTTTTGAAACATGGTTGGAACTGTGTAGCGAAAAAAAAACATATTTTAAATCAATTAATTTATAATATTAATGCTCTGTAAATTTACATTGAGCACTATTTTGTAAAAATAAAAATATCTATAAGAGCACTGGATTTTATATCTTACTGTTCTTTCTTTTTATTTATATACATATATATATATATAAATATGAAAATCAAAAAAAAACAGCCATCCCAATGTGTGCATAATACACACACACACACACACATATATATACATACAGACATCACACACACACACACACACACACACACACACACACACACACACACACATATATATATATATATATATATATATATATATATACATATCAATGCGTTTATATTAATATATATCTTTCCTTTGTATATATGTATAATAGTGTACAATGCGGTTATACAGAGCAAAAATATGTATTAATTAATACATATACGCGTACCTACATATATATATATGTATATATATATATATATATATATATATATATATATATATATATATATATATATATATATATATATATATATATACATCTCATGCATAAATTTGACGATTATTTATTAGCTTACCAGCGTATGCAGACAAGCACACGCGTACACGCCTGCTTATATTTGGGTGTCATTTATCTACTCATTTTTAAGAGATTTATTTTTAAATTTTCATTTTTATTACTTCAAACGATCAGCGAATTCCCGTGATTTTCCAAAGTGTATATTATGTCTACCGGCCTGGGCATTCGAGAAAACATTATAAAGAAAATGTGTTCTCCGTCGTTTCGACTTAAGTCGATTTCCCGCCGGCCTAACATCGCTTCTGCAAATATTTTCATGGTAATTGTTCTGATGGGCTTTCCGCTTTAGTACGTCGAATTTACCAATTTATGCGCAGAATTAGATTGGCAGTTAGTCTCATCATTTTGCAGTTGAAATTGTTAGATGTAACCTTAACTTTTATGCTGAGTTTCTTCTCTTTCACGTTTCGCTTGTGGAACTTTCTTCCTATGTCTTGCTTTCTAGCCAACTTTAATCTTCAAAAATGCCAATCGTTATCTTTTTAATCTCTGTTCTTTTATTAATCTCTCACTTTAATAATTTTTTTTTCTTTTTCTCATATTCTTTCATACTCTTGTGTCTCAGTGGCTTTCTTGCATTGCTTGGGGTGAAATGATTAAAAAAATAAAAAATAAATAAATCAATTACACTGTCATAGAAAGATTTCGTTTTTAAAGTAGATCTTAAATTCAGCATACGATTTTTTCCTTTCCTTCAGTCGAGAATTTCCAGTTTTTTCACTTAAAGCAGCGCTTGTTAAACTTTTTTCATTCACGACCCCATTTTTCATGAGGAGATTTTTCGCGACCCCAGGTCAAATATTAACCAACTACACTGAAAATGCATCCGTCGTCATTGCACTCGTAGCAACGGCGTATCACGTTAAATTTTGTGCGTTTGAGAAATAACATGTAAATGGAAATCCAAGCGTTTGAATTTAATTTTCGCAATCCCAGCATTTCTCTCTACGAACCCATGTTTAAGAAGCTCTAAAAAGGAATGACTTTACGGCTGTTCCTTGGAATATTCGAGTTGCAAGCACCACTGTTCTCTCGTTTTGTTAAATAAAATTTATGCGTTCTTTATGGATTTGACTGTCTGTAACTGAATCCATTGATAAGAGGAAGGACTGTGTAACATCTTTTTCTGAGTTAAAACAACTTTTTTCTCTCTCTAATCTTACAACTCAAATAAATACCCATAAATATCCAAACATAAAACTTCTTTTTGCTGATAATCGTCACTTCAACTAAACTGACTCCAGCTGCTGAATATACATTAGCTGCACAACTAAATAGATATCATATAAAGGCCATTTATTTATACAAGTCACGATATCACGATTAGAACATATTAAATAAATACCTAAAAATATTTATTCACAATAATTATTTCATATACAGTGCTATGGTAGATTCATGCAGGATGACAGAGCAACATGAAACAGTAATTATGCTTGTTTGGCCATCTCGGACGAGCTAATTACAGATGTTGGCTCAAGTAGCGGCGTATTTGTCAATGTTTCGGCTTTTAAGAAAGTATTTATGAATGCTGATTTTTCTAGGCAACATGCATGGAAGCTTGGCGCAGTACAATCTTTCCTAATATTATTTTGGCTATCCCGCTTAATATTTACTGTATTTTATATAATTTATTTTTCACTTGACTTTATGAATATTTTTTTTTAACTATGTCTAGTGTAAGTTCTTGTACGATCACCAAAGTTAAGGAACATCGAGTCTGGTTAGTACTTAGATGGGTGACTGTTTGTAAATATAAGCTAGCGTAAGTCTAAGATTATATGCGTGTTGGGGGTTACGCTCATGTCACGTTCAAACACCGATTCTCGTACGATGATTGAAGTTAAGCAACGTCAAGCCTGGTTAGTACCTAGATGGCTGACCGCTTGCGAATATCAGCTAGCGTAAGTCTAGGATTATATGCGTGTTGGGGTTACGGTCATATCACGTTGAAACACAAGTTTTCGTAGTATGACCGAAGTTAAGCAACGTCAAAACATGTTAGTACCTAAATGGGTGACCGCGTCTATCTCTAGGATTACATCACGTTGAAACACTGGTACTCGAACTATCACCGAAGTTAAGCAACGTTGAACCTGTTTAGATGGATAACGGCATGGAATTCGAAATCGGAGTCTCGAGTTCTAATTTCTGTCGGGCTCATATTCACTAATGCACAAATGAATCCACTTCTTCTCCCTCCAGCTATAGGTTAATTAATAGAACTTGTATCGGTAAAAATATTTATCTCAAAAGAATTCTCACAACCTAAAAATATTTCTCGGATTGAAATAACTTGCAAAAGGTTGATAAGCCGTAAAAACCATTCAATGTATGTGTGATCTGCTCAGCATTACAATCCACCTCTTCTTTCTTTTCACTTTTAAATATTGAAGTCAATTTTTTAATCAAATTCTTCGTTTTTAGTTCTTCGTCTGCGATCATGCCATGTGAATGTGTGACGGTCAAGTAAATGGCATTGTCATAGAACGTAGGGAATATTAGATTAATGCCTCTTCCTATGGCCTTAGAGAGTGTGAGAGAGAGAAAGAGAATTTATAAATCACCATATCACGAGAAGGACGTGTTAAAAATATCTGAAAATATATATTTACAAAAATTATTACAAAAAAAGTTACAGCAGATTGTTGGACTATGAGAAACCAGCATGAAATAGTAATTAAGCATGTACTTTTCACTAAAATCTACCCAATACAAGGCCCAAGAGCCACTTGATGTAGAGGATTACTGAATAAGTTGTCTGATATGAACGTAAATGGAGAAAATAGGAAATAATAATTACAAGAATATGGAAGAGGGGTAACGATTGATCCTAGACATGAAAAAGTTAAAATTTAAGTGTTCAAGGAAGCATACACACGGGAGTCTGTACCACAATGTAGCGGTTCTTGGGAAGAAAGTTTCCGAGTAGAACATCCTTTTTACTATTGAAACATGTAGGGGATGAGAATGATTCGATTCCTGTGGATGTAGCGAGGCTGTAGACATCAGAATCGGTGGCACTAAAGAATATTAAGAAAAGAATAGCACGTCTGAATATTTTCCATGGAAATAGCGATTGGTTTGAACCATTGGAAAATAATTAATCGCCCACAAGACCGCGTAAACGATTTGACTAACCGTGCGTTGTTGTATGCAAAGACTTATACCTCCCCATACAAGGGAAATTGCATATGTGCACGTGTATACTACTTTGTGTTCGAGGGAGGGATATATTTCTCTCCGACACCAGGTAGTTGATCTTAGAGTTTAAATAAAAAAAATGTTGAACGCTAATTTTTCAAGGCAAGTTGCAGGGAAGACTGGAGCCACACAATCTCCCTCACTTGTTCTGTCGTTGGATGATGGTATGATAAGTTTGTTGTAAGTTTCCGTACGTAAATGAGGTTCTATTCCTCAAACACCGCTCCTACAATACTGAATGCTTCTTTCTAGAGACACCGTTCTCGAATTCGCGATCGCGTCACCGACTTAAAAAAAAATTGACCCCCGCCTTCAGCCATTTTTATTATGGCAAAACCACGGCTGACTGACCAATCAGCGTTCTTGGCTTCGTCTTCAGTCATACAGTCACATGTTAGCCAACGTTTCAGAATCATACGCTTTCGTAATAACTAAGTGTGTGTGTGCATGGAGATGGGGATTAATGTAATTTTTCACAGGAAAAAACGTCGCTGCTACGTGTCGAGTATTGAGGTAAGGAAGTTATCTTCCTTTACACCAAATACAAGCCATTTTGACTTGATTGCTTCTACGTAATTGTTCGCTATAGTTGATTATTTTGTTTTTTATTTAAATTTTTTTTTCTAAGTCTGGTGTAAGTATTGTATTGTAGGCATGATTTGCTCAGCATCCTCTTCAGTCGATATTTTTTTTCATTTGTTTAAAACTGAGAAGAAAATATTGGATGAAGGCGATGAGGCAAAATTTTGAACTGAATACTTAGTTTTTAGTCCTCCATCTACTGCCATGCTATGTTAATGCGTGATGGTCAAGTAACTGGAATTGCAATAGAGTTCAAGAAAGGTTAGATTCATGCCTCCAACTTGGGCCTTAGAGAAGAAAAGAGAAAGAAGGAGAGAGAGGTAAAAAATTTACACTAGCTTTTTTTATTCTCTTTGTTTGCGTTATAGTGAAAATCCCACGGATGGAGTGAGTAACCAACAATGAAGTCTTTAAAAAATGGCAACTGAAAGAACACTTATATTCAGAATCGAGAAGAGACAGCTGAAATTTCTTCGACACAGAATGAGGATGGAGGGCTTGGAAAACTTAACCCTCACAGGGCACACTGAGAGTAAGAGAGATAAGGGAAGGCGGCGAGCCACTTACCTGACGATCTTGTGTGGATGAATTTCGGACGGGGGCGGGGGCTTAACACAGGGAAAAACTGCTATGAGTCACACGAGAAAGTTGTGGAGAGCCATGTTCTGTAGGGATGCAGCACATAAAAGAAGTTATTATACACAATAATTTCTCTTTTGAAAAAATGGCGCGTTTACGTGAATACGACTGTTAAAAGACTGTGCAGCGTCAATCTTAGCAGAATGAGAAAACTGCTATGAGTCACACAAGATAGAATGCTGTGGAGAGTCATGATCGCCTATGTTCTGTAGGGACGCAACACATAGAAGAAATTATACAAAATAATTTCTCTTTTGAAGCAATGGAGGGATTACATGAATACTACTGTTAAAAGACTGTGCAGCGTCAAACTGAAAAATTAAAGGAATCCTACTATGGATCTGGAAAATATGGGTGTTATTTTTGCACACGTCTTTCTAATCCTTCGCGACGTTATCAAGGGCGGGAAAAAAATGAACTCCATTTTCATTTATTAATCGACCAGAATATAACGTGTGATATAAAATGCTATTAGTTGTGGTTAGTTACAGAACTTTTAAAAAAGCGATTTTACAAATGATAACAACTTCTGTAAATTTGCCTTTTATATATATTAATTCCATTTCATGTTTTTTTTATTATTGAAATCAAACCGAACACAAGTTTTGTTTTGATAATAGACATTTTTTTTGAATGATCACGGGAGAAATATTATTGTTAAGTTGTTTTTATGGGGAAATATACAGTGCAGTAAACTTCTTTTTATTTTCTAGCTGTTCTGAAGTACTGACGTGCGTTATCGAATTTCTTGGACGATATGACTATGAATAAACTGCGTGTTTTTGTTTTTGTTTTTTTTAATGAGAGGGCGACATTTTTATTGCTTCGAACGAAAATTGATCTTTGATTCGTCAGAGTTCCACGCTATAAATCAGCTTCCAGCATCAGACTCTTATGTAAATAACTGAAATCTATAACTTTATTACACATGAAATTTAATGCGGTATCTTCAAAATGTCCTGAATGAAAAAGATATGCCCGCATATGATGCTATGCTATTTTATACCATATCTAATTTACAATGGCGTGTACGTGAATGCGTCGCACTCTTAGAGTAGATTGCAGATTTTTATACAGAAACAAAACAATGACCACTTAATCTTTTTTTACCAAGACTGGAAACGAGAAATTATCATTTCGACACACCGATCTTTGAATTTTATTTTAGTTGTAATAGTTCCATCGGTTCAGTTGTTATACGTTCCAACCTTCTTTAGTTGTCTGCCGTAATTTACATCTTTTACAGTCGGTCTGATTTCTTCATCTTTCTCATTTTCAGCTGTTGTGCAACCCACCGGCCTTCATATGTCTGCCGATCTATACCAAATAATAGAGACCCCATCAACTGAAGACTTTCAATAGCAGCGACAAATTAAATGGATAGCACGTGGAACTCGTTGACGTTCCATACGACAACAGACAAAAGTTTAGGAAGGATACCCTCATCAAGACTAGAAAGAGCGATAACATTTAGTGGACTTTATAAACAACTTTTCTTGAAAAATTCTTTTAAGAGAATAATTTTATAAATTTCAGCCGACGGTAACACTAACTGATCGGTTAGTGAATGGAGGATGTTGTTTTTTGGTGTTATATAGGAATAAAGTGTCGCTGCCGACACTTGAGTTTGAACATAGATCGCCAGTGAGCAAACGCAGGCGATACCATTATTGAATTAAGTAGATCAGGTGACCATAGAGGAAACGCATGAATAGGAAGTCGCGTGATGACTAACGATCGCTATTTCTGCTCTATCCTCTATTACTATACGGATCACTATTTCTATTCTATCCTCTATTACTATACGGACTGCTATTTTCTACTCTATTCATTATACTATTTCTCAATTTGCATCAATATACGGATTACTATTCAAACGAGTATTATCGAGCAAGTACTATTAGTGCGAGATTGTTCGAAGGCGTTTGACACTAGTATTGTATTACTATAGTTGTATCTGCGATTATAAAGTCGCTACTACAAAGAGCATTTACGAAAGTGACAACGAGTATTCGTTAGCATTACAAAAGTGGCAAAGAATGTTCGATGTCAGCATAAAATTTTGTAGAGAAATGTCTAATATTACCATTACTATTCGGATAATTTTAACCTGAAGTTTTTATTTAATCTAGTGAGGCGCGAATTTTTCTTGTTCCACCATCCTTATCTAGAAATATTTCGTCTACTTTTTTTAGTACTGTTCAGTTATTGCTTGACATGTTTCCAATGATTATAAGCCTGTAGTAACTGGGTATTACGATAAACTACATCCGACACCAAGGCCTCTGATCGAGAGGTTTTGAGCAGTATAGAACGACCTCTTAATTGCTGTTTTTTTTCAGGTCCACTCTAACCCGGGGTGGTAGCACCTTATTAGGGCCCCAGCTATAGGAAAATAGTGAACATCCAAACACAAATCAACAGTACATTTTTATAATAAAATGACCAACAATACATTTTATAGCAAAATGACAATCAATGAAACACTAACAAATATAAAAATACATTTTTATAGTAAAATTACCAACAATACCTTTTATAATATATATATATATATATATATATATATATATATATATATATATATATAAATAAAAGGCTCAGAAAATCGAAAAATACATATGTTTTCCGATTTCTTTTTGATTTGTAGGTCTGATGAATTGGATCGTGATTACAATTCCAATGTAATAAATTATAACCATGGAATATTAGTGTTTGAGCCTTTTATATTATATTCTTACTCTGTCCTAGACATTGAGCTCTACTTGAATTGTATCCTCTTGGAAAAATATATATATATATATATATATATATATATATAATTATTTATTTAAAAATATGATTCCATCGCTACATAAGAGTTCTCATGTTTCAAAACAAGAGTCTAAAAATTATATAATTATATAATAATAATAGTAATTTTAATTTTAACAATGAATATGCTTATAAAACGCGTACATTTCAAGAATTAGTTATTCCAAAAACAATTTCCCTTGAAGATGGAGCAGAGCTTGGTACTTTAATTCAAATAATTATATAGAAGTTTTCGGCTCTTGTTTTGAAACATGAGAACTCTTATGTAGCGAAGAAATCATATTTTTAACTAAATAATTATATTTAGGCTCTACTTTTGTATCGAGCACTGTTTTTTAAAAATAATAACAAAAATACTAAAGAACTTTGGATTATTTACCTAACGAGTACTTTCCTATTTTCTATATATTTTCGCACACACACATACACACACACACATATATATATATACACTGACCACTAATATTATATATCTATCTATCTATCTATCTATCTATCTATATATATATATATATATATATATATATATATATATACATATATATATATATAACATACCTTTAATCTGTGTATGAAATAACTAGTAGAAAGCATAAAATTCCCTAACAGAATATTTAAATTTCGGCATTAAATAACCCAATACAGTTGTTGATATGCTGCCAGAGAAAACCAACCAGTTCAGGGATTAAATTCACAATAACTATGCCGCCAAATTCGCGAAGCAAACCCTGAACTTAAAACCTAATGTTATTATTGCTTCCTCTGCTGCTATTGCTTGTCCGAGTCATATTGACTTAGAATAATTGAAAACGGGTTGAGCAATAAGTGAGAAGTAGTAAAAACGAATCAGACATGATATCTCTAGGCGTGGACGGCAGAACGAGACCATCCTACTCCCTTCAAATTCCTTGAAGCTTATTCGTATCAGTAGACACCTAAAAAAGACTGGAAGGCATAACAGGTGAAACATTTGGATAATAACAACAAAGATAAGGATATTATTCTGATTGTAAATAATAGAAATAAGGAGGACTTGTCATGCTCAAAAAAAAAAAAATCCAGATTGAAATAACCTGTCATATTTGGTAACGTCCCAGAAATTTATAACTTGACTCGAAGTACGTACTTTAGGACAAAGCCAAAGGCTAAAAACATTCCAGTCTAATTAGATGATAGTGTTAAATTCATAAACTCTAGTTCAATGAAGAGACTCACTTGAATCATCAGGTTTTAAAGTTTTTAAGTTTTCTATACCGAATAACTCTACGGAAAACCTGACTTAGGAACCTTAGTTAAATTAGTCGAGCTACCTTGCTTTTTAGAATTCAAATCTTATATCGGATAATATGAAAACATGTCGCATGTATTAATTCAGGGGATAAGACCAGCAATATCAAAACTGGGCATAAAATAAACTCACGTATTTTCCGGCTTACGAGATGCTGCGGCTTGGAAGACGCATCCTAATATTGGAAAGAAAGCTCAAAGAAAAAAAAAGTAATTCTCACACAACACATTGACGATGCGTCCCTCCCATACTGGGGTCACGCATTGTTTACATTAATCATTCGTCCGATTTTGTTTTTATGGCAATGATATAGTAGTCAAGAGCAAGAAAGGCTCCCGCCGCTGTTAGTAAACAGAGCATGTTCAAATTTGTGACTCGGCTCCAGGAAGGTTTATAGTCTTGGAAATACGTGTAGCAGCTAGGTACTGGGGTTATATCATATAAAAGACTGAATTAGATTGATAGCTTAAATTATAACATACAAATCCACTCCCTATCTGTCATGTCAATTAGGTGAGCGTCCAAGCTTACTTGAAGCTTACATTACGCACACGTATTTTTCAGGTTTTTTTTTTAGGAAAAAAAGTGCGTGTTGTAAGCCAGAACATACGGTAATACATGATATTGTGAACGTCGAAACAGGCGCAATTTACCCTCTGTCAAGGAATGGCGGATAGGAGATCATTGATTTCTTTTTAATACTATTAAAACAGAACAACTTTTAGACATATACTGCAATAAACGTTATTTGGCGGGCATAAGATTTGCTTTGACCATAGATCATTGCAACGTCAGTATACAGTTATTTTTGGCAAACATGTATATACTTACCCTCAATAAGACGGCGTGGTGAAAGAACGGTGTTTCTTATGACACCATAATTTTATTGTTTTAAAAAGCGATGATTAGAATTGCAATAAGCCATAAATATATAAAAGTGAATTTACACATTTTCTTTGTTCTTCAGAATTGACAACAAAAATAAAAAACACTATTTATTTATTACATTGTTTATTTACCCTATTTATAATATTATTTATTGCAATGATTGGCAAAATATCGGTTTTGATTCAGACTCATAAAATGGAAAATAATAAACATTTCCTTATATTTGGTTAACATATTTTAATAATTTAGTAAATGTTTATAAATATTTTATTAAAAATTATTTTTCAAATTTATTTTTTTAGAAAATTGCGATATGATAAATATTGCATTGTATTAGTTTAGGTACCTCCATGAAATCGCTAAAAAAGAGCATTGGATGATGAAAAAGACACCGAACTTGACGAAAACAAAATTTCATCGTCTAAATGTTCATGTTATTATTAAGAGGAAAGATCAAAGTATTTTGGGGGTATTTTTTTACATTTTTTAATCGTTACTAGCACGTCCATAATTTTCGTTAAAAATCTTGTTTTTTTGAGTCAGCAAAATTGACAGATAATGAATCATGGCATCCATTTTTTTCTTCCATTTTATAAAAAAATAAAAATCTCGGTTTGAAATACTTTTAAAAATCAATTATCATTTTTTCAAAACTTATTTTAAGAAAATCAGAAATTATAATGTTTATTTAAAATATTTTGAACAAAGCTTAACTTAGCTTCTGCGCCGAAAAGATGTAATTTGAAAATAAAACAAAGCAGGTCATAACCTTTCGCATCACTTGACAGGTGTTGAATAACGTAGGGCGGATTACGTGACGATAATTCAATCTACGGAAGGAGAAAAGTGAAGTTATTTAGATTTAAGTGAACAAATTATGTACCTCGTTATTTTTAAGGAAAACTTTCAGCGCTCTATTATTTTTGTTTTTTGTACTTAGCTTTCACCTTTACGTTTACGATGCTTTATGGAAAATATATTATAAAGAAATTAAAATAAGACTGTTAAGTGTGATATTAAATTTCATAAGAAAGGTATCTTAATTAATTTATAGGTACCTTTCTTATGAAATTTTATCAAAAGTGTACATAAAATACTATAATTTTATGTACATTTATTACATTTTACTGTGTTATTTGTATTTTCATTTATTTTATTATTAATTTTGATATTTCATTTATGGAAAAATGTCATAACTGAGATTAATATAAAAATAAGATCATATAAATTTCATAAGGTGATACTGATACTTGTAGGTACCCTTCTCAGTTGAAATTGAAAAATCAAATTATCTTCTCCATGCGTGTTTCGCAAAAGTAAAGGCCTTAACAGTGGAGAACAATGCTTAACTCAAATAACGCAACTTAATTGTATTCTGGTTGGTCTTCCGTACTTTATAATTACAGCCCGATTATAAACACAAAATTACATTTCTTAATTACTGAGAATCTTCTTATGAGTCAAAACGATACAATTTACAACGTGCTAAAAAAATATCTATCTCATAAGGGCACTTACGAAAGCGGATGCGGCTTTTAACTAATTTTATAATATTTTAAAAACTTAAATGTAAAATCTATTATAATTAAAAAATAATAAATGATTGTATTAAAAATTCATTTTTCATCGAAAAACTTTTTTGCTTTCAGAAAATATTGTCCATATTCATAAAAACAACTAAAATCAAATAAAATCATTTGAAATTAAATAATATCTTTGTTTTATTGAATTTTGTATGTTACAATTCAGAGCTGATTTTCAGTTAGGGAGGTCCAATTAAAAACAAAAAAAAACATGATTTGCATTCTTTAAAGTTTGTGCTTTTAACTATTGTAATCACTAAACTGGATTTGATCGAATTTCTAGCGTTTTCATAAAATTAGTTATAGGGGGGGGGTTAATAAATATAAAAAATATTTCTGCCATGATTAATAAAAAAAAAACATATTTATAATAATTTCGATCATCTGTGAATAGTTTCTGAAAGTATCGTTAGCATTCAACAATTATTTTTATTTTTGCAAGATTTTCCAAATTGATGTGTCACGCAAAAAAAGACGTGCTAAAAATTATGTTATTTTACTGGTTCCGGTGATACAAAGAGAAACAAGGTTTTTTGAATATTCTAAAAAGAAGGAATTTTTTTTTTAAATAATTAAAAAAATCTTTGATCTTTCCTCTTAATAATAACATAAGTATTTAGATGATAAAATTTTGTTTTCGTCAAGTTTGGCGTCTTTTTCATCAAGCTATGCTCATTTTTTTAGCGATCTCATGGAGGTACCTATATTAGTTGTAATTATATTAGTTCTTAAAATGTAAATATAAGATTATTCTTGTAAATAAACAATCTAATAAATAGTGTTTTATTATTTTTGTAAATTCTCAAGAAAAAAATGTATAAATTCATTTTCATCATTTGTTTAGGTTTCATTATATTTCTAGTAATCGCTTTTTAAAACAATAAACACTGCTAAATAATGAGGTTGATTAAAAAAAACAGTGTCATCTGATAAAAAACTGTCCTTTTGGCAACTTTTCACTTAAATGAATCACGTTAAACACGGAAAAGAAATGACAAAATCTCCTACAGAAGGTAGCGTCGGAGAGTGTGAAGAAGAGACTAAACATAAACTAAGAGAAAACAGAATGCATGGTCATCAGTAAAAGGGTGAGGCCGAAATGCGATTTGCCGGTCGGGGACACTAAAATCAAACATATTTGGAAGTTTAAATATCTTCAAAGAACGGTAAATGCGACACTGAGATCAGTAGACGTATTGGGGTGGCCAAGGACTCATTCCAAAGCTGGGTAGAGTATTGCGAGACAGGAGGATTTCTTTGGTAACAAAGAAAAAAATACTGAGCTGTTACGTGACATCTGTCCTTCTTAGACGATTTCCTCAAAGATAAAGAAGAGACTCGAGGTGACGGAGATATTGTTCCACAGAAGGATGCTAAGGATATCATGGACGGAGCACGTGAGCAACGATGAGGTCTTAGAGAGGTTGCAAACAAGGAGGAGGCTTATACTTAACATCAGAAAGAGGCAGCTGAAGTTACTTGGACATATAATGAGGAAGGAAGGCCTGGAGAAACTGATACTCACGGGTCGAATAGAGGAAAAGAGAGACAAGGGAAAACAATGCATGACATTCCTGGCGAACTTAAGCAAGTGAATGACAGAACGTGGTCTGGGGGAGGGTGGCAAAAGGAAGGAACTTATTGAGAGCTGCAAAGGAAAGATATTAGAAAATCATTATGTACCTAAGGATGTTCAGGTGGTTTGATGGATGGATAGAGGCTCGGAATAAGACATCAGAGAGTCGAGTTCGAATTTCAGTCGGATTCTTTACCTCCCCTTACCTTTGGGAAAGGTATAAATCCATCTCCCCTCCTAACCTATCTAAGACTTGTATCTGAAAAGTTATACTCATTCTCAAAAGGATATCTAATGCAATATTCGTTTACAAAAAAAAAGAATTATTTTTACAATCTAAAAGATGTGTCGGCTTTAAATAACACATAAAGGGTTGATAGACCGTAAAAGAAACAAACCAATCAAAAAATCACATGCCTGATTAAATTATTATTACTAGAAAGACTCGTGAGAATTTCACAGTTTTCGTATTTGAATTCTCTGATGAATTTTCCTTCTTAAGGTATAGGGAGAAGTGGAGAGCCATGGTCGCCTACGTCCTGAAAGGACACGGCACATAGAAAGAAAGAAGAATCACATTACAGCAATATTATGCAATTACTTTACGAAATAAAACTCATGAATTCTTTATTTCTGGATCTGAATATTGGTATCTAATCCATTAATTAAAAAAAAAAAGATTAACATAATATTTTTTAAATCTATAATAATAAATCCCCATTATGTTATAATCTTTCTGACATTCCTTTATATCTAGACGTATTGCCCATAGAGGTCAAGTTACGTCTCGACACTCGTATAAAAGTTATTTAGTAGATGAGGTAATTGCTTATTTCTCGCTACTGCCAGATGGCTTATCTTCGTTTGTAAATAAAGGCATGAATCTAAACTTTCTTGCAATCTATTACTTGATAATCGCACTTTTGCACAGATTGATGGTAAACAAAGTGGAAAAAAAACTAAAAAATAAGTTCAAATATTGGCTTCATTTTCCAAAACTCAGAAGGAACTAGCTGAAGGTGATGCTGAGCATGACACCTAAATAATCTAATTGCTCTATACTATAACATATCTTATAAAATCAAGTGAAAAACAAAATATTCAGTATTAGAAAAGACAGAATAATTGTGGGAAAGATTGTGTTGCTCCAAACATTCATGCAGCTAGCCTAGAAAAATCATCATTCATGAATCCTTTATCTGATAACTGAAAAATAACGCTATGAGTAAAATATTTAGTAAAAAATAATACTGGAAATTGTTTTAATAATCCAAGGATCTTCTTCGGCGTGAATACGTTTACTTAGACCAACGCAATTATACAGAGAGTATATTATTCCGTTTCTTGTCTACTTAGTGAAATTAATGTTTCTCATCGCTGTTTATAGCGGCAGCTTTACTGTAGAAATTTCCTTCTTTGCATGAAGCACAAAGAGTTATGTCCTTTTTTCGGGCGTAAATGGATTGGAAAGATAAGAGTGTCGGGTCTGCAAAAGAGCTGTAGGGACACACACAAGTCATAAAGAAAGAAAAAAAGACAGACCCCCAGAGATTGTTGATTTAAACGTGTGGCCATTCCAAACACTCACATACACACATCACATGCTCCCCCACCCACACAGACACATATATACAGACAGAGTGAGACACACACATACATTGAACGATATATACAAGAAAGGGTTCATACTCAAAAATCTGATCAAATGACGAAGCAGCGGAATTTTTTTAAATCTCTTCTTGGCCACGCTGAGAAATTTTCATCAGCCCTCACACACACACATATATATATATATATATATATATATATATATATATATATATATATATATATATATATATATATATGACGGCTGCAGAAAATTTTTACTTTTTGACTATAAATATATGTGTGTGTGTGTGTGTGTGTGTGTGTTTTTTAACGTCGCATAGTCACGTTAAATAAAAAAAACATTTTTCCGCATTCAGAAAGAGCGGCGATTCTGTTAAATTTATAATTTATACACACACACACACACACACACACATATATATATATATATATATATATATATATATATATATATATATATATAGGGCTGTGGAATATTTCTACTTTTTTACTATAATTTATATATATGCGTCTGTGTGTGCATGTCTGTAAATTTAACAGAATCGCCGTTCTTACTGAATGCGGAATAAATGTTGTTTTTTTTTTTTGTTTTTTAACGTGGCTATGCGACGTTCGCGTGGGACCAGAGTCCAAAAATAGATTTCTTTTCATAAAAGAAGAGTCTTCATAGGAGCGTCTTTTGACAAAATTTTGGAATTTTATTTAACTACACAGCATTTCCATTTTGTTTATTGTCACTTGCCTTGACAAAGTCAAATGACGAAACTCGTCGACAAGGACTAAGTATTATTTTCCGATTGTCTATTTTATTCAAATTGTCTTTGCTACAGATTTCTTCTGAGAAATTTAATACACACACATACACCCCCATATATATATATATATATATATATATATATATATATATATATATATGAGGCTCAAACACTAATATTCCATGGGTAGAATTTATTATATTGGAATCGTAATCACGATCCAATTCATATTCTTGCTCTGTCTTGGACATTGAGCTCTACCTGATTCTATCCTCTTGAAATTTATATATATATATATATATATATATATATATATATATACTGACCACTACTATTATCAACATATATATATATATATATATATATATATATATATATATATATATATATATGTGTGTGTGTGTGTGTATATGTTTGTATACTGACCACTAATATTATCAACATATACAGTGCTATTCGATAAAAGTGACTCACCTGCTTTATTTACTTAAAATTTTTTTCGCCTATTGTTTTGGGGGTCAAACTAATTTTTAATCTTACTAATATAAAAGCCCCTTCCCGACCACCTAATAAAAAAGTTTACTCACCCTCAGGTATTCTATTGATAATTATAATTTTGGATATAAATGAGATTTAGGGAAAAACTCTGTGCAAAAAAGTGACTCACTTATTTCCTGCAACTAGTAATCAATAGAAACATAACTGAACAGATTTAAATAAAGAATAATATAGGTATAATTTATTTATAATAGGTAATATAGTTCGAAATATTTAATAATCTATGGGTTCTTTTTTTATTTTGAATAACCTTTTCAACCCTTTTTGGCATTGACTTGATGAGGTTCTGGCAAATCTCATCTGCAAGCATTGAATTCCATTCGGATATGAAATTCACAATCAAATCCTCTTTGTTGCTCAACTGCTTTCTCGAGAGCCTTTACTTTATAAGGCTCCATACGTTTTCTATGGGATTGAGGTCAGGAGATTGGGGCAACCATGTCATAACACTCACCTGCTTCTCATTAAAGTATTCCTTCATCAATTTTGATTTGTGACAGAGAGCATTATCCTGCATAAAAATAAGCTTGGTGGGGTCGATTTTGCACCCTTTCAGCAGAAGGAAGCAGAAAAGACTCCAAAATTCTCATGTACTGCTCGCTCCTGAGGGTCTTTTCAATAGGTTTTAAGAAACCAGTTCCATGAAAAGTAAAGCATCCATAGAACATTATACTGAACGGATGCTTGACATTACTTACTGCTAAATTCAAAGAGCTTTCAAAGCTTCTTCTTCGGATTTTAGATCGCTTATCCTTTGAATTTAGCTCAACTTTCGTTTTTTCGGAGAAGAGAACATTTACTTGTGAGTGAAATTGGGTAAACGAACATGTCGATGGTTATGCTAGCATGAAGTCACCAGCCATCGCGACCGAGGATGTGAGTGTGCTGGCCTCGTTCAAAATGACGATTACGGCTGATTGTGTGCAATCTCCCAGAAACTATAAATAAGTTCCGCTAAGCATAGTTTCAGCATAAACCACATTTGGGCCCTATGTATTTCCGAGTGTGCTTCTGAAAAAATGCATTAGCTTGCCACCATAACTGAAAGGCATAATCGCAAACGAATGACCAGATATTAATATGCATATATATATATATATATATATATATATATATATATATATATATATATATATATATATATACTGATTTTAAATTATGCCAGATTATATATAGGTCAACATTTTCTGTTATAAACTTCGTATAATGTTCATAATTGCTGGTTAGTAAAACTGTAAGGAACACACGGGAAAACATAAAATTACGTACAAGGGAAATGGGTTGAATGAAGAGGTGGGGGCTAATCACATGGTTACATGGATTGAGAATAGAGTAGTTCAGTCTGACATGGCTGAAAACCTCTACGCCTTTGCGACCTACTTTTTTCTACTGTTCCATGAGCAGAAGTTCTACTCATAGAGGATGGATGTGTCCATGTTTCATTAATGATTTTAGAAGGTTAGTCAGTCTTTCTACACATTTTCACAATGAACCCTGCATTAATCAAACGATGTTTTTTTTTTTTTTTTTAGAACATACCTATAAAAGCAATATTTCATGCGAATTGAAATATCACATTGCAATATCTATCATTATTTAAAAATAATAATATTAATGATTTATTTGGGGCATATTAGGTTTTATTATGAAAACAAATCAAGTGTAGTATACATTTTTACTTATACATAAATCCAAAGTATGTAGGCCATAGAAACATAGATTGGCCACCTTAGGGCACTTCGACATGGTGTGATTGTTAGAAAACTTGTCTCGCTAGATCAGTTACGACTGAGTAGTGACTTCTATCCTCACTGGGTGCCCTATACTTACGGACTTGGGCCACATCTAAGCTACGCTTAGTAATTCACAATTTAGCACCTAGACTTAGTGTAATGTTTAGTAAGTCTGTCTCGATTGTTCCATTACGACTGAGTAGTAAGTTCGATCCACACTGGGTGCTCCAGACATTCAGCCTTGTGCCACATATAAGCTACGCTTAGAAAATCAAGGGCACTTCGACGTAGTGTAATGGTTAGGAAGCTTGACTGAATAGTGGGTTTGATCATCATTGGGTGACCCATATTTTCGGCCTTATGTCACAATAAGGTACGCTTAGAAAATTACCATAGATTGAGCACCTCGACGTGGTGTAATGGTTAGCAAGCTTCTCAAAAGAATATCTAATGCAATATTTGTTCACAAAAAAAAAAGAATTATTTTTACAATCTAAAAGATGTGTCGACTTTAAATAACACATAAAGGGTTGATAGACCGTAAAAGAAACAAACCAATCAAAAACTCACATGCCTGATTAAATTATTATTACTAGAAGGACCCGTGAGAATTTCACGGTTTTCGTATTTGAATTCTCTGATGAATTTTCCTTCTTAAGTTAATGATTGAATAAGCTCATGGCGAGTTCTATGGCAATAAAATATCCGTAGAAATTCCCCTATCGCATCGCTAAATTTTTCAGCTTAACAACTTTAACAAAATATTGCAATAACAATAAGGAGGTAAGCTCTGAAATTGACAACTTTTTGCATTTCACTCAAAAAGACGTTAAATACTTTTTCTCTTCTATCTCCTTTTCTTTCTTTGTTTCTTTCATTTTTTCACTGAAACCAAGTAGCGTATCATATGTTCTTTTCGTCTTTCCACGCGATCAAAATAAAATACTCCATTATTCATGGGGTTTTGCCAGGGTTTAATTATAGTGACAATAATAATAATAATAATAATAATAATAATAATAATAATAATATTTTTTAATTGTGCTCTTTGAGATTCTATAAACTTATTCAGTCTTTATTATATTGACTTTATTTAACTTTTCTGCTGTTTTGCATTTTAACATGGCTTGCTTCCGAGAGGTCACCTTTGCTTGAATACTCTTCCATTCACACATGCATTTATTTTAATGAAGAATCAGAAGTTTTTCTACTGGTTGAATATTTTCAGAGCCTGGAGTTATTCGATTAATTTGTTGTCTTTGAAACTTTTTGGCAAAGTGAGCAATAGTTTACTTTTAAAACAGCAAGGATCATTCTATTTCATGAATATGCACTTTAGCTTGTGATGATTACTCCCACTTTGTTTCTCAAGATGCTCGCTAGGTGGCGTTGTTCGGGATGATAATAGAAATCCATTTCTCTCTTTTTTTTTTTTTGCTCCGAGATACTGTAGCAGAAACAATAGCACTTTTACCCGGCGAGCTAAATTTATTTCCCCGTCTTCTTAATTACAGCCAGTAATGTGGTGTGTATATATATATATATATATATATATATATATATATATATATATATATATATATATATATATATATATATATAACGCCTATCATATTTCCTTTTTTTTCAGCTATCTGTTTATACACAATAATGTTTTCTCTTTTTGAATGATGTTATTCTTCATATAATACGTCGAAAATTTCTTCGACTCAAGGGTAATCAAAGTCGGTCCAGCAGTAAGTGTTGCGAGACACCCCGAGATTCGCGTCCCAATTTTAAACAGGGATCAAATAATAGAGAGAAGAGAGCGCAAAACGACTCTGTTTGCGTAATGTTCTTCTCAAAAATAAATAAATAAATAAAAATAAAGATCTGTAAAAGGAAGAGAAGGCAGACCTTCAAAAACAAAGAGCAAACCTGCGCATACCACCCTTCCGGTAACAAAAGACTACAAAATCAGTGCCTTTGAGCAGCCTCGCTTTGGTAACCAGAATCCGTCAACCACTCAATCTCCACGTCCAACGGCCGCCCCATAAGCGCTGGTAATTTCACTTATTTTTCCACGGATATACATGCAAAATTCTTGCAGTTGTTGAAATTTTTGGTTGTTTGATTTTTTTTTTTTTGCGTTATATCAAACATTATGGGTTAGTTAATGTCAAAATCTGTTTTGAACACAATTTTGTGGATTCAAAATATATTTCGAACGCAGTTGTATTCCTACAACTACTGATAAAATGTATTGCTGGTATTTTTACTATAAAAATGAATTTTTATACCTTCATAGGGTTTTGGTTTTGTTTGGAGGTTTACTATTTGCCTATTGCTAGGACCCTAAAAGGCGCTACCACCAGGTGTCAACAGCAATTAAGAGGTGGTTCCACACTCCTCAAAACCTCCAATCTCCCGATCAGAGTAGTTACTACCGGATGTAATTTATCGTCATACATAGAACTATTGAAATTTATTTCGTTTGAAAATGAATTACTTGTGAAGAGGTTGAAATTTAGTTATCGTTTGCAAACGCTGAATTCATTTATTCTTAAATTATTCATTTTCGTCAGAAACAAGTCGTAGCTTCTCCCACTGTAAACTAGTGACTAACAGAACACGCGTCCATTACGACCAAAGATCTCGTCTGCTACAAATGAAAGCTTCAGACCCGGAAAAATGTACCCGGAAAAATGTTTATCGATGAATAGCAAGAAAGTATCCTAGACAATTGTAAGTAGGGGGCATCGTCATTGGATTCACCATGCATCTTAGTAAATATTACCTTGGCGTCTTGCTGTTAACAGAGTGGTTAGCACGTAGGACGTTCGATTTTCTCTAAACTTTGTAATCTTGAGCTTAGAGTGATGGTTAATATGCTAGTCTGATAGATTAGGACTTTCGATCTTCGCTGGTTCGATTAGACATGACACCGTTATCTGTATGAAGGAGTCTATATTTTTACTGTCTACAAATCCTACACTAAAGCATTAGCATAATTCTTTCTGTTGTTTCCTCAGTCATACTGGCTGATTACTTCCATGAAGAAACCAACCTCTAGACCAACCTTCCAATGTAGACATGCGCAACCAATGTAGCTCTATATTCATCAATGAAATTACTGTTGTGAAATCTGTTTTTATGTTCTGTGCCAAACTTACACGTTTCTCTTTGTAATGTTTACTTAAAGATGATTGTTTGCTTTTATAGGACATAAAGGTTCCTAATATTTTTCATTTTCTCTTTCTGTTACCAACTTCAAATATTTTCTTACTAGTCACTGTACCCTTCTTGTTTATTACTCTTTTTTTATTTTAATATCTTTTTAACCTTATTAAACTCGGTTTTTCATATTCTTAAGCAAATGCATTTACGTTTCTTTTTAAATGGTTCATTAAAGATTCAATGATGTGCTTACCTCAATCAATAACATCTCACCATCTTTCCTCTTTGACTTTATATTTTACGTAGGATTCGTGACAAAGTGTATAGTGGCTTGCGGCCATATCACGTTGAAACACCAGTTCCCGCGCGATCACCGAAGTGAACGCCGAGACGGGTCACTACCTAGATGGATGAGCGCTTGGGAATACCAATTGCTGTAAGCTTGGATGCGGAGTTTGTGTAATAGATAATGCCTCGGAATTATTAATCAGAGAGCCGAGTTCCTTTCCAGTTGGGTTCATTATATTCACTTACGCGCAAGTACCTTTGGGAAAGGTATGAACCCATCTTTCCCTCCAGCTTTGGTTTAATTATTAAGACTTGTATAACTAAACCATCATTATTATCTACAAAAATTCTTACAATCTAAAAATATTTTCTGGCTTTAAATAGCCTGCAAATGGTTGTTAAGCCGCAGAAAACGAATCAATTAATCAACAATAAAAACAATGTTCATATATCTTAAATTAATAAAAAATCACAATAACTGTTATTATATATAAGTTTATTTACAATATAATGGACTCCCCTGTATTTTTTGTTAACATCATTTACACTATTAAAAAGCGAACTATTGTCCCCAACTTTGTTGTTGTTATCACAACGTTTCGGCCGTTTTGATATCCGGTCTTCGTCAGGTGTATGTCGATCCAGGTAACCTATAGAGAACTACGAAATTTAGTGTATAGTCTATTCTCGTTCCGTTGCACATGTCGCGGGATATCAAGTCTAATTCTTATTTTATTACTGCTTAGTTATTGCACGCTCTCTTTTCATTTTTGACTTCAAAACGGTTTACACAGCCTTGTGAGTGATGAATTGGTTTCCATCCTACATCCCCTTTTCCCACAGATGAAACTTTGCTAGCCTCTCGCTAACCCTATCGCTAATTCAGTAGCAGATGTTCAGAAGAGCTACATTTATTAGTTCTACAAGTTCGGATCTTCAGAGCTAGGACCCGTTATGTCAGGTATACAGGGTCGACTCATTCTCACTCCCTTTGTATACCATTGGCAAGGAGGAAGTTTCTCTCAAACGGATTCTTTCCTAGAAATGTTACTTTCTGGAACAGGCTCCAAAGAGAACGCTTGCCTAATGATCTTAACATCTTAAATTCTAGAGCTATCCTTCATATCTTCATAATATACACTTTATATATTCTCCCTATATACTCATACAAAACTCTCATTCAGTGAACCTCTAACTTGAGGGTCTCTTGCGCCTTGAACTGGGTGATCATTAGTACAAAAACTGCTCCTCTGTTCACTTCGATACGACAGGAGGAGGATGGGGATAAGCAACAGAGAGCAAGATGTGGGTAGGGAGAGAAGTGTGGAGGAAGAAAACTAAAGGATAGGTAACAAAGCTAGAGAAAAACGAAAAGAAAATCGTAATAAATGAGCAAATATATAGACAGGTATAGGCTTCTTGCCTTATCTGTTGTTAACAGATATCGTTAACGATAGTCAACAGATGGTTAATCCGTTAACGATAGGCATTTAAACAAATATTTACTTAGCCTTGCTTTCCTCACAGTGAAGATCGAACTTCCTAACGTTTTACTTGTCGACAAAACTCGCTTACGAGCCACTGGTCAAAGTCAGGCGACTGAAGTAAATATTTTCTTAGCTTACGAGACCATCTCACCAGTTATCGCTCTAATGCGCACACCAAAGACAAACATTTACCAAACTTAGTTATTAATATGGGTCGGTGGACTTTACGATCTATCAACACATGTTTGGTTATTTAATGTGGAAATCCGTCTTTTAAAAGATTATATTCGAATCTCTAAGCATTTTCATTGTTCAGAGTAGCAAATATTGGTCGTATATAACGGTATATATTTATCACTTGTGTGTGAATCTATAGGTAGATATTGCTTGTTCATGTTCTAATCTATAGTTAAATACCAGTCGTTTATAAGTAAACATTAGTCATTCATATTTCGGTCTACAGGAAGATATTGGTGATCTATACTTGAGTCTATTGGCAGGTATTGAGCATTTGTACTTGAATATATAGGTAGATATTAAAACCTATCTATATTTCTGAGATGAAGTATTGTAGCTATTTACACTATTTACATTATTCGGACAGTTGTCATCATCATTATTGTCATATTCACAGCCGAAACGTCGTGAATATGACAATAAAAATGAGAACAACAATCTAAACAGTGTAAATAGTTTCAATACCTCATCTCAGAAATATAGACAGATCCTGAAGAAGGCCGGAGCGTACAATTGCTGAAACATCGTGAATATGACAATAAAAATGAGAACAACAGTCCGAATAATGTAAATAGTGTAAATAGGTAGATATTAGTTGTTTCTGCTTTAATATATAGGTAAAACACTGGATTTTTTTTATAGTTGATTCTATAGGTACATATTGGTGGTTTATATTTTAATCTATAGGTATATACTGGGTGTTTATAGCTGAGTTTATAGGTTGATGTTATTCATAAACAATTGAATCCATAGGTAGATAATTTTTGCTTATACTTTAATATATAAGTAGATTTTAGTCATTTATACTTGAGTTTAAAATAATTTAGTCGATTCGAGAATAGATCAATATTGATCATTTATATTTAATCTATAAGCATTTAATTTTCATCAGGATGCTATTACGTCCTTCAAGGTAGTGGTCTGATTCCAAACTGTTTCGAACCACAGGTACAACGTTATCTGTAGGAATCCTGGAGAAAAGAATTACTACATCCATGCTTATCATCCAATTGTTACGGGAGCAACTCAAATTGATTCCGACATATTGAATTCTTAACATATGTAAAGGACTTTCCTGTTAGTGGGTTGAATATATCTAGTACGAATCTGTTCAGCAGATGGCATAACGTGCCACAAGATTTCAACGAAATTTTGTGAATCGTGTGGAAACTGTATATATGTAGCAGCTTAGTTCAACGTTGAGTTATGACAAAATAGGTCTCCACTCAATTTGTTAGGATAACCAAACAGTCAAGTGAACTCTAAATGATTTTATCTAGGCCTGGAGTGACCGTTGGATTTTATGACTACCTATGTATCGCTAGTATAATAGTAAAGCGAGAGTTTCAAAGCAGCCATCCATTGTTCGCCAAGAAGTATGAAAAGGGTAATAAAATTCATAAATAAATAAAAACCTATAGGATCAAGTGACGTTCGACCGGAAGGTAAGGTATTCCGGAATTGGTTTTATATATAGTGAGGCCACATTCTAGGTAAGCAGTTACAATGAGACTCGATTTTAGTGTAAAAAGAGACGTAGAGTCAGGCTGAGTTCTCACTGGCCAAAAGGAAGTTCTGGTCTGTTAGTTAATTGTGAGGAAAGATAGAAGTAGCAGCGAAAACATTCTAAGTGTCACTTACCTATCTTCAAATAGGATCCATGAATGAAGAAACTCATTTATCGGAACCAAAAACCTTCTAGTATTGCTCACGAAGATGATATAATGAGACAGTCGTATTCAAGACTTTTCTCCCCACGCGTTACCTTGCCTACAGATTTTTGCATACACCGGACATTTCCCAGTTTTGGTCACAGCAACAGAATGGAGAATCAAACCAAAGTGTGGAATAGAAAGCTGAACAGTCAGTTAAAAAAAACTGTCTCAAGGCTCGGGTGTATCTTCAAAGAGCTATCTCTCTATACTTATTCAGCGTGAAGTAATTCAAGGCTCTGCTGACGGGCCACGAAAATTAATGTTGCGCTCGTTGAAGATTGGACCTTCGGCACTTGCAGTGATATCTAAGACTAATATTTCAATCATCGGTTAATTGCAGTCAACCTGAAATCTCGCTTTGTAAATGATAAGCGGGGAATTATTCCTTTATTTTTTTAAACATATTTACAAGCTACTTTCTTTTTATAATACAAACGATCAAAGTTAATTTTGAAAAGCTACTATGAATACTATTCATAGTTCTTTGTTTTTAATTATATTCACTAAACTTATCTCAGGCCAAAGTCGAATAAGTAGGTTATGCTCTGTCTATTTTTCCAAGAGACAGAGGACATTTTTGTCTTAAAATTCAATATTTGAAGCCCTTGCTTTTTAACCTGGGCTTGAACACCGACGGAATATAATAAGATTTGTTCCTCAAGCTTTGTTCGCTGGGAATTAAAATGCGACTAATAAAACCCTTTCGGAACGTATAAATTATAATGTTTTATTAGTAATATTTTAAATTATTTTTTCTGTTTTAATATTAATCATTGCTGGTATTCCTCGCTCAACAGCAACCGTCTGCAAAGTTTATAATATTCACTCTGTTTGATTTAATACTGCACATACATTGGACACTTGAACTTGTGTAAAAGAAGTAACTACTTCAGCTATGAGGCAGTTCAAATCGCCCAGAATCTCTTCCTGCTTCCAGTATTCTCAACAATTCTGCAGAATGTAACATCCCAGGTCTCACTCTAATTTGTAAATGCTGCATTTCATTCTAGAAAGACTTTGGACTGTTCCCTATGCTCCCATGTTTGTCGATAGTCATGCCATCTTGAAATTCCACAATTTGTGCAGCTCGTAAGCAAGGTTTCTATAACTAACAGTGTTTTAAAATTTATTTTCGATTTCTAGCACTTAGGCCAGCAACTACATCTATTAGCTAACGATAATTTCTTACTTGACGACAAGATCTGATTTGCATTATACAGCGAGAGGGTACCTAGACAAGAAAGTGAGATAGGAACAGATATATAAAGCTCAATATACCCAACGATAATGAATATATATATATATATATTGTCTTTCGACAAATTCTGTACAGCACTCATATTTTCTTTATGCTGACATTACTCTCCTGGGTAGATGAGCGGTTTCTTATATTGGCGATTCTTAAATCTCTTTTAACCAAGACCTTGCACGGGTTTTTGTTAATGTACTTGCGTTATTTCATCATACACAGAGCTCAAATTATTATTGGTATAACAATTGTTTTTATATATTTTTTCAAACTCAATTTCAAGATCCTCATATTTACTTACTGTTTTTCTATGTATTTTTATTGTTGCTGTTGGGTGAGTGAAGTGGCATTGGGGTAAAAATAAACGAAATCCCATATACCCATCACCAAATCTCAATATAAGGAAAAATGCATCCTTTTCTATTTGCATTCATTAAAAATGTTTTTGTTTGATTTGGGGCGGGGAGTGGGGCAGGGATCTGTTTAATTTTCTTTACTTTTTTGTGCATTTCGCACTGGTTCGTTTCGTGACAAAACCAACCAATTTGACCCACTTGCTTTGCTATCGACAATAAAAACATCATCACCATCATCGTCTTTTTCTTCGCATCAACGGCAACTATATTTTCTGTTTTCTCTGTTCTTTCTCTATTATTGATAATTCATTTCATCGACATATGCAACGCTTCGTCCTTTCTTCTCTTTCTTCCTTTGTCATCAAAACTTCCAAGAACAATCAGCCATTTTACTCTTACCACTTCTATTGTTAAAATTTAAATTCATTCCCAAATACGATGTTGTTATCTCTTTGCTCGTCTGCAGCATCAACAGCATCAGCGTCATCAGCCATTATTATTATTATTATTATTATTATTATTGTTATAATCCATTATTATTACTGCTGGAGACTGAGTGACACCAAGTCTTCTGTTTCGAGAATATTCTCGATTTTAAAATGCTGTGATTTCTATTCCTTGAATCTCCAGCGTTTTCAATCTCCTCACAATATTCCATTTCAGTGCTCCTATGACCATAGGAACGACTTTTATTTCCATGTTTCCCAATGGCTTCAATTATCAGGCAGTGTTGATATTCCCTTTCTTCCTTTTTATATTTTTAATTCTCCTTTAATTTCACTTTGTAGCCAATGGGAACATCTATATCAATTAATGGACAGATCTTGCTTTCCTTGTTCCTAATAAGTAAATTTATCTTCTAAACAGTTTGTATCTTTCGTTTCCAATAGAACTTTCTATTGTATTTTCAATAATTTAATTCCCGCATACGATTTTATTATCTCTTTGCTTATTTGCATTACCAACAAACACATATTTTACATAGATAAAACTCTTCGTAAGGTATGGGCTGTACTCGGGAGAACAATTTTTTTATTTCTTTAAGGCATTGGATACCAGGAATCCCTTCAATGATTCTATTCCAAAGTCTCAGAACATCTCACACATTTTATTTTCTTGGACAGCCTCTGCTTTGTATTCTAGTTAGGACAATCACACAGTCAAGTGAACTATAAATGAACTGTAGCGTCTCGATGATTATTTGACTACCAATTGCATCACCAGTAAAATAGAATTGCGAGAGTTTCAAATCCTCCACTCTCTGTCCAGAAGGGGGGAAAAGGAAATAAACAAAATATTTCAGAATCAAGTAACACTAGGTCGGAATGTAAGGAATTCCCGTCATTGTTCATATTTTCGAAACCAATCGTTTGCACTGTTCCCAAAATGATAAAGTCATCGACCGAGGTCACAAATGAGAACCCGTCCTAATCTTCCATATAAAAGAGTACATTTTATTTAGCTCCTGACTTTGTCAGTTGCCATTGGTCAGTATGTAAAAGTGCGTCTCTATGTATGTGTATGTTTCTGTGAGTGCCTGCAGACCTCTCCTTACGCGGATAATGTATTCTCATGGGACTATACGATACTGTCCATTCTCTGGCTAGTTATCATTTTTCCACGCGTGAACATACATATCATGCTCAGCCACTCATGCCCTGTGAGGATCTGCATTTGTTGGCTAGATAGGTTGTGACGGTTACACACCTGGCCCAGTGTCGGATCCTTTGGTTACGGCGCCAACGGTGACGTCGCTCCTCCTGGTCGCTCCTCCTGGGTCCAAGCGTGCCGCTCCAACCCTTTGGTCAGATGATCACCAGCCTCGCCTTTCCCGACTCGCTTCCAATACCTGGTCACTAAAGCAACTATACCGATCTCCGGTCTGTCTACCCACGCTGTGTTTAGATCTTAGACAGACGGGACCAGCAGGGATCGGGGCCGATACAAGTTGAGTCCGACGGGGGTGGCAAAACACAAATAAAATAAAAACTCACGACACCAAACAAAATTGCCGATAAAAAGGGTAACAACCTTTTATATCTTAAAGTCCGTTACATAAAAACAAAATTGTTCTCAATTCCCGACCCGTTCTGTGAACTATGGCACCAAGCTTCTATCACAAAAATAGCAAAAAAAAAAAATGTCGAACTACCTACTTTCTAGAATCATGTATGTATGTCGGCGTGTGGTTCAGTTCGACATTGGGCTAATTTCTATCGGTCGTTCGCAGTTGGTTCTTCTCTTCGACGAACTGTATTTCTTCTTCTTCGTTTGTTTAGACTGGTAGATTTCTTGTTTCAATTCGGTGGAAGATTTCTTGTCTTCAACTTCGGTGGAAGATTTCTTGCTTCGATTCAGTGGAAGATTTCTTGCTTCAATTCGGTGGAAGATTTCTTGTCTTCAACTTGGGCTGGAAGGATTTCTTGTTTCGAGGATTCTTCTGTCGTCCGAGGGTGAACTGCAACTCACGCCCAACCTAACTCCAACTTCAACTCAACTTCAGCTCCAACTGATTTCTGCCGACTGGGGTCCTGCTTATATTGACGCCGCAACAAGCCGGGGTGGGTCGGTCGGCGTCAGGGGTTTCTCGATAATTTCAAAAGCCGTATTAATTTTGACTTTCCATTATCGTTATTGTTTTCACCCCTACTTTCTCACAGTGCTCTTGGGGGCGGCGCATATCTATTTCTCTTAGTCTCTCTCATGTCAGGTGATCGCTCTCAACCAATCGTTCCCGATCGAACCTTTCTTTCTCTTCTTTTCCGCAGCCCACGTGACCGCCTCGTCCAACAGTTATTGATCGAGGTTTTCTTTCCTTCTTCTTCCGCGGTCACGTGATTGTATTCGACCAATTGTTATTGACCGAACACCCTCTCCCTTTTGTTGGCGGGTGTGGTTACATCGTGCTGGTTTTAAAAAAAAACAAAATCCGATTTCGCACCTTTTTGCACGTACGCAAAATGACAATCCTTGCCCTCTCTCACCTGGACTTTGTCAAACAGCCCGCTGCTAATTAGTCTTGACTTTTAGAAAGGATCTTTTCCGCCTTCCTGGCGCCCTCCGTGGTCCAAAAACAATTGCTCTTCTTTTTACCTCTTTGTTTTTCCTGATAGCCGAGAATCTTAATTATCTAGGTCGAAATATCTCTACTTTCTTAACGTGGGTGTCCAATTCTTAACAGGTCAATTCCGTATATCGTTTTCACCAGTCACTTCCCCAACCCAAAGACACTTTCTCTCTGACTAAAGTAAAATTCATTTCTATTATTCTAATTTAAAAGTTACCTTTCGTTATTTTGATAAGAATTCTTCTACGAAAATGTCGGTCAGCGCTCGCGACCGATATCTCCAATTCTATTCTTTCAACAAAAATTAAGGTCAGCCAGAGGCTCTGACCGACATCTGGTCCACACCCAGCGGCCTGTTTTGATATCATGTCTTTTCCTTTCTTTCCCCCTTTTGTTATTATCTTTCCTTTCTTCCTTTTTCCTTTCTTTCTTTTTCCTTGCTTTAGGATCGTTTAGTACATTCTTAGTGAATTATTTTCAACCCAGTTATTTTCCGTTTTAAAGAAAAAAAATTAACAACCTGTTTAATAAACTGAATAAGGAAAAATTAACTCATATTTCTATGAATATTTCCAATAAATGCAAGGTGCCATAGGTATCACCCAAGTCAAACTGTCATACTTAGCTTCTCTGGTGGGATATTGAGTGCAAAATCTGTTCTGGCATCATCTAGGGTGAGCTACATACCACAGTATGACTGTTTCTACATTGCCTGATTTTTAAGAATTCTTTTTTGAGCTGATCTGTTGCATTCACATATGAAGTTATCTATTAATGATTTGGATATATCGGGGTATCAGAAGGGTGCTTGGACTTGGGGATACGAGGAAGATGCAACCGATTTATTTGATGGCGAGAATCCTCCTCAATGTGTGGTCAGTGTTGAGGAGGATGAGATTCTGAGCTTCTGTTATTATGACATTGCCAGAGATATATGTTGATGCATTTTCTCCAATTTTTTCTTGACCAAACCGGACGCAGCTATCACTGGTATTGATGTGACTTTCAATCCCCACATTTTCGCTGTTTCTATTTCTAGATATATATTTAGAGAGTACTGTACTTTCCAGAGAGGGTGGTGCTTCGGTGGGACATACATGTGGATGAGCAAACAAGACCCTTCACTCTGGCCCTTTACTATATATATATATATATATATAATGATCAAAATATAATTTTCAGGTATTTATGGCTAAAAGTGCTCAATATCAGAGATAGAATATATGTAAATGTAAAATTGAACACTGAGATCAACAACAAGCGGCGACAGTCTTGTTTCATGCATAAAGGCAATCTTCAGGCTCGAAGATTGCGTTCAAGCAAGAAACAAGCTGTCGTTGCTTGGTGTTAACCGCAGGGTCTAATATCTCTCTCTCTCTCTCTCTCACACGCACACACACACACACACACACATACATATATGTATGTGTGTGCGTGCGTGTGTATGTCTAGTGTATCTATGTCTGATAGTGTTAATTCGTTTAGATCGGAATGTCCCAGAGGATAGTAGCTCCATCGTTTTAGGTGTGAATGTGCAGGTAGTGTGTAATGGATAGCGACTCGGAGTGAGAAATTGGAGAGCCGAGTTCGAATTACAGCTACGTTCGTTACATTCACATGCGCAAATTCTCTTGGGGAAGTTATAAATCCATCTCCTCCTTCAGCTATGAATTAAATAGTAGCAATTGGATTATCTATAGAATTTAAAAAAAAAAGAGTTATTCTTAAAATCTTATATATGTTCAGACTTTAAAATAACCCCAACGGGTTGATAATCCGCAAAAAATAAACCAATCAATTATCGTTTTCGGTTACTTTTGGGTTATGTTCATATTATTATTATTATTATTGTGTTTTGTCTCATCACACTAGAGAGTCATTTTAGGTGTCTAATTTCCAAGTGCCTTCCGGGGTCTGTGAGTAAAAAGGGCACAGCAGGAAAGTTATCTATGAACATTTGGGACGATTCGTTCAGATGGAGACTGTTTTGTGGATAATATATGCATTTACGCACACAATAATCTTTTGTGGCTCTGAAATGCTGGTCTGTCCAGAAATTTTATTCACATGATATTCTGCATCCTTCTTTATCATACCCAGTGTCCATGTCACAACAGGGATAATCATAGATTTCAGTTTCTGAAATTTTCTTTCTTCGATTTACAGGTCCTATTATTATTATTATTATTATTATTTGTTATATCTGTTTGTTTTTTAGTGGATTTTTTTAGCATTTCATCTCAAGCAAGGCGAGAACGCCACTAGTCCGCAGGGGGTTAAAGAGAGTGAAGATGAGAGAAAAGACCGAGTATAACTAGGATTTAGGAAAGGACAAAAGAGAAACAGGATTCAAGAAGATAGAAGATGACGATTGATGTTGCATTTAAATTTTTGAAGATCAAGGAAGTAAGTAAACGGAAAGGAATTCCACAGGCGGGAAGTGCGAGAAAAAACTGTGGAGTAGAAGTGGCAGTTGAATTTAACTATTTCAGCAGTAAACTTGTGGGACATAGCTGCCAATGTAGTTGCAAGCGTAAATTCATGTAGTCGGGCTACCAGGGAAAAAGTTCATTAGAGCAGTCGGCATAAAAGTATTTCTAGAAACGACAGAGAGAAGCCACGCTACGTCGGTGAGAAAGTGATTGAAGTCGTGATGCCAATTCAGGATCGATTACATTAAATGCTTCTTTGGATTTTGTCAAGGTCATCTAGATGAACAGAAGAGGTACCAGACTAGACATGGCAACAGTATGCAGTGCATGAATGAATGGTATATTTGTAAATGTGAAAGTTAGACTCTGACGAGAAAATTTTACTGGTCTGACACAATGATGCAACTTTCCTTGCAGTAGATGCAGCAATTGATTCAATGTAGTTGTTCCACTTCAAGTCAGTTGAAAACATGAACCAAAGAAGGCGCAGTGTGTTGCTCTCCAGGAGTCTACTGTCAGCCATATTGATGGCAAGCGTCCAAATTTCAACTCTTATCAAAAATACCTTCAAAAATATCTTGATTTGCTCGTTAAAGCTGACATTCATAGCAACATTTTTTTTTAATTTTATTTTATGATTTCATTTGGATTCCCTATAGTAATTTATAGTAATTTATAGTAATTTATAGTAATTTATAGTAATTTAGATTCTCATTAAAATCTTTGTGTAGTTAAAATGTGTAAACAGTTTAAACGGAATGTCTAAATAAGTAAAATTAATAGTAATTTAGATTCTCATTAAAATCTTTGTGTAGTTAAAATGTGTAAACAGTTTAAACGGAATGTCTAAATAAGTAAAATTAATAGTAATTTAGATTCTCATTAAAATCTTTGTGTAGTTAAATGTGTAAACAGTTTAAACGGAATGTCTAAATAAGTAAAATTAATAGTAATTTAGATTCTCATTAAAATCTTTTGTGTAGTTAAAATGTGTAAACAGTTTAAACGGAATGTCTAAATAAGTAAAATTAATAGTAATTTAGATTCTCATTAAAATCTTTGTGTAGTTAAAATGTGTAAACAGTTTAAACGGATGTCTAAATAAGTAAAATTAATAGTAATTTAGATTCTCATTAAAATCTTTGTGTAGTTAAAATTGGTAAACAGTTTAAACGGAATGTCTAAATAAGTAAAATTAATAGTAATTTAGATTCTCATTAAAATCTTTGTGAAGTTAAAATGTGTAAACAGTTTAAACGGAATGTTTAAATAAGTAAAATTAATAGTAATTTAGATTCTCATTAAAATCTTTGTGTAGTTAAAATGTGTAAACAGTTTAAACGGAATGTCTAAATAAGTAAAATTAATAGTAATTTAGATTCTCATTAAAAATCTTTTGTGTAGTTAAAATGTGTAAACAGTTTAAACGGAATGTCTAAATAAGTAAAATTAATAGTAATTTAGATTCTCATTAAAATCTTTGTGTAGTTAAAATGTGTAAACAGTTTAAACGGAATGTCTAAATAAGTAAAATTAATAGTAATTTAGATTCTCATTAAAATCTTTGTGTAGTTAAAATGTGTAAACAGTTTAAACGGAATGTCTAAATAAGTAAAATTAATAGTAATTTAGATTCTCATTAAAATCTTTTGTGTAGTTAAAATGTGTAAACAGTTTAAACGGAATGTCTAAATAAGTAAAATTAATAGTAATTTAGATTCTCATTAAAATCTTTGTGTAGTTAAAATGTGTAAACAGTTTAAACGGAATGTCTAAATAAGTAAAATTAATAGTAATTTAGATTCTCATTAAAAATCTTTGTGTAGTTAAAATGTGTAAACAGTTTAAACGGAATGTCTAAATAAGTAAAATTAATAGTAATTTAGATTCTCATTAAAATCTTTGTGTAGTTAAAATGTGTAAACAGTTTAAACGGAATGTCTAAATAAGTAAAATTAATAGTAATTTAGATTCTCATTAAAATCTTTGTGTAGTTAAAATGTGTAAACAGTTTAAACGGAATGTCTAAATAAGTAAAATTAATAGTAATTTAGATTCTCATTAAAATCTTTGTGTAGTTAAAATGTGTAAACAGTTTAAACGGAATGTCTAAATAAGTAAAATTAATAGTAATTTAGATTCTCATTAAAAATCTTTGTAGTTAAAATGTAAACAGTTTAAACGGAATGTCTAAATAAGTAAAATTAATAGTAATTTAGATTCTCATTAAAATCTTTGTGTAGTTAAAATGTGTAAACAGTTTAAACGGAATGTCTAAATAAGTAAAATTAATAGTAATTTAGATTCTCATTAAAATCTTTGTGTAGTTAAAATGTGTAAACAGTTTAAACGGAATGTCTAAATAAGTAAAATTAATAGTAATTTAGATTCTCATTAAAATCTTTGTGTAGTTAAAATGTGTAAACAGTTTAAACGGAATGTCTAAATAAGTAAAATTAATAGTAATTTAGATTCTCATTAAAATCTTTGTGTAGTTAAAAATGTAAACAGTTTAAACGGAATGTCTAAATAAGTAAAATTAATAGTAATTTAGATTCTCATTAAAATCTTTGTGTAGTTAAAATGTGTAAACAGTTTAAACGGAATGTCTAAATAAGTAAAATTAATAGTAATTTAGATTCTCATTAAAATCTTTGTGTAGTTAAAATGTGTAAACAGTTTAAACGGAATGTCTAAATAAGTAAAATTAATAGTAATTTAGATTCTCATTAAAATCTTTGTGTAGTTAAAATGTGTAAACAGTTTAAACGGAATGTCTAAATAAGTAAAATTAATAGTAATTTAGATTCTCATTAAAATCTTTGTGTAGTTAAAATGTGTAAACAGTTTAAACGGAATGTCTAAATAAGTAAAATTATGCCATCAGTGTAAAATACAGTAAAATCATAGAACTTTCAAATTATGGAAGAGAAATATTGTATTAATTTTCCCCAATACAAACCCCAGGCGCCAGTCAAGGTAGAGGATGACTGAATGGGATTGTTGTATGAGTGCAAGAGGTAATAAGTGCAGATTATGAGGATATGTTAGAAATATAACAACTGACCCTACACTTGATGAAATTAGGATTGTAGTAATGGGAGAAGTATTTTCACGGTAGTGTGCTTAACAATGTCGCGGTTCTAGGGAAGAACCTGCCCGAATGGAAATCCCTTTTTACTAATGCAGTACGAAAGGAATTTATGAGAATCTGCTTTCAAATTTCAGCAGTATATGCCCTTTACATATTATTATTATTTGATATTTGATATCCTCTTCTACTCTTAAATGTTTAATCCGGGATAATGCTGATCATATCACAGCTTTTATCCTCAGATTAGAGGTGCAACACTTTCCTCAGCATATGTTTTGCTCTAAGCAGCGACCCCAATGCATCTTGTATAGCAGAAGGTTTCCTGGAAAAACTCCTGAATTCGAAAATACAAAAGGGACACCTTTAACTGCTACTTGGTCTATGTATTTCCGATCTGCCCCTGCGATGTTTTGGTACATCTGTATTTGTGCTTGCTCCGTCCTTACGATGTCCTTACCCCAAGGTACCACAACGTCTATAAGGACCTGTCTTATATTTCTGGGATGAGGTATTGTAACTATTTATATTTTCGGCCTTCTTCAAGTGATATACGTTGGAATTTCGAAACGAAACCTTTATTTCGTCCACCGAGGTAGATTTTTCTATTTCCGGAGCGTACAACGGCTGAAACGTTGTGAATAGGACAATAAAGATGAAGATAATAGTCTGAACAATGTAAATAGTGTAAATAGTCTATCAGTATCTAGTCATGGTTGTTCTTGTGCGCAAATGTGATATCAGGGCGATTTCTTTCCAAGCGCTTATCAGTCAAGATGGTCGTATCCCACAGGACCTTCACTTGCTTATTCCCGGCTACTGATGGTTTTTCGAATGCATGTATTACTTGTCTGCATACTCGAAACCATACTTGCTGTATAGTTCGCAAAGAATTCTGATTATTATTATTATTAGTAGTAGTAGTAGTAGTAGTATAGACAGAAACAATTTATTCAGGATATAAATAGAACATTTTTTCTCTAAACTTCCTAATAGGAAAGTAGCTGTAAACCGGGGATTTTTTTATATAGATGTTGATATTTGTATTCCACTGGGAAGGTCCTCTGAGGCAGTTCTAATCGAAATTTCTAGAAATTGCCTCTTGAATTACTGCCCAAATGTTTAGCGCCGGCGTTCGTTTTTCTCGCGAGCGACGAAGATGGTGTGATTAATATCACTTCTATGACACGATGTTTCATGTCTTATTCAATATGAGATGACAGAAATGATTGGTTAATATCCTGCTGGCGTTCAGCGCTTGTTACTCTTTCCATTTCGGGGACGCCAATTTATGATAAAATATAATCGCATCCAATTCATCAAAAACCTACTCCGCATTCTGGAATTGAGCCTAGTGATGGGAATGTAGGCACAAAAGCTCTTTCATTCTATCACCGTTAAAATTAGAATTGGCATAAATCTGAAGTTTCGATTCTATACTTAAAACTGATTTTTCTTTTTAATACAACTTCCTCGTTGTAAAAGACACTTGCAAATGTTTACGCGAAACTATCGAACCAGAATTATATATATATATATATATATATATATATATATATATATATATATATATATATATATAGCATATTTTCATTCAAACAGGTTTGGTTAAATAACTTAGGCATATCATGTCGATTAGTTTTCTTTGTGATACTTTCAAGTTTTCGGAATATATTTTTGGTAGCCTTAAAAAATTGAGTAAAAAAAATAATAAAATTTTCTTTCAAATAGTTTTTATTTTCCCAAGTAATCACACCAACTGAACCCTCTGAAGATGGCACCAGATGATATTGAAAATACTTGAGAAAAAAAACTATTTGAAAGAAAATTTTGGTATTTTTCTTAATCAATTTTCTAAGGCTACCGAGAAATTAATCCGCGAACTTAAAAGGATCAAAACGAAAACTAATCGACATAATATGCCTATATATTTATATATATATATATATATATATATATATATATATATATATATATATATATATATATGTCTTGTTAATTCGAAAATACATGTTTATCACTATGTATGGTTAAATAAGGATTTGATGACGTGAAAATAATTATTAAATAATTAAATAGACAACTTTTAGAAATTGATCAATTTTCATAACTTTTCCTCTCACCACACACACACACACACACACACACACACACATATATATATATATATATATATATACATGTTACTTCTGAAAATTAAAAGTGAAGTAGACATAGAGTAACCTTGAACATATATTACTTACATTTAGTTCAAAATATCAAAGAAATACATTTGAAGTCGCACGTAGATGTTTATTTAAAGCTTTGACAGGTTGACAGATTGTATGACAGCCAGAAGTTTATCTAATATTTTTCTACAGGGGTAATATCTCTAAAATTACTGGAAGAATATAACGTGAGCGTCCTTTTCGTATCATTTTTAACTGTCAAGTAATCTTAAAAATTTAGGTAAATATTCTTTGTAATCTAAAGTTTTATTGAATTTTAGGTACTTTGTCTTTCAATTTACTAAAGTTATCGCTCCTATTTTCTGATAATGCCATGTATAGACGTCCGTATATACATAAATTGGCATGTTTATGCACACACAAGAATTCTAAATTCTTTTTTAAAGTATTCGGGACGCAGAATTTTACTACACATTTCCACTTACAATTTGTAAATATAGTTTTCACTTAATAGCAATATCAGCTAACCGGTTCGAATTAACACAGAAAGAATTGAAAGTTTAAAAATTATTCTAATTAAAATTTTTAAAAATGAAAACAATTCTTGTAAAAATTGATTATTCATCGAAAAAATTTTTTCTTAACACAATAAAGTCCATAATATATCTTATTTTTAAAGGCAAATAAAAGATTTTCTAATTAAATAATGTCTTAGTTTGCATTTTTTGTTTTACGATTCAGAGCATTTTTTCCGTAACTGGGGGTCAGGTTTAACAAAAAAAAAAAAAAAAATGATGATTTAAATTTTTGAATTTTGAATTTTCTAAACGGATCTTCAGGGTAACCCTGAAGATCCGTTTAGGTGAAACCTAGGTAAGTTTTCCCTGGCGCTTTCGGATTTATTTTAGTTATTCCCGTATTGAACACTCTACATTTTAGTCTTACTACTTGCTTGGGTCTTTTTCTTTGGACTTGAAGACTTAAGGCACTCGACGATTTATTTCACCCTGTTCGGATGTTTTAGTTCTTTTTTTTTTATTTCCATTTTTTCCTCGGATACCGATTTGTTTTGACATATCTACAAGTTGAGCTATCTGAGTTTTTTTTTACGAGCGAGTATTATATATATATATATATATATATATATATATATATATATATATATATATATATATATATATACTGTTTAAATCAAATACTTCTTTCTGTAAATTAACTAAATGTTTCTAGAAGTCGTAAATTTTCCAGAAATTATAAGTTTTCACATGCTAGACTGACGACCAGATGTCAAAGCTTTGTTTTTGTTTTTTTTGTTTGTTTTTTTTTCACAAAATATTCGAGTTCTAATCCTTATCGGCCTTTTCTGAGATTATATAACGAAGCCCATTCGGCTATCAGATTGTTGCTCTTGTCACTAAATCATATTTTCAACTGATTCCCACAAATAAAATTTCATTTCTTTCCTCACGAGGGTCAAGTTCAATAGCATCCATCCCATCTTGAGCCAACCGAATTTACACCATAATTAGTTTTCACTTCGTCAGTAGAGGGATTTTGAGATATGGCTCAGTTTAATATCAGGAGTGGGTGATTCATGTTAAGTTGTAGTCATAATTAAATCTGATGGTAACAAGTGCGATTATTTAAGATAGCCACTTGTGTATAGAGCGTTGGCATGACCTTTCACCCCATCGCGTTGCTTTTTCTTTTTCTTTTTGAACATACAATCAACTCAAGTCAAAGTCGAACACACATTCTGATAAAGAAAGATATTAATCAACCAGCTGAGTGGCTTTGAGTCGAGACACAAAATAAATAAGTTGAAGCGGAAGTTTCGCTAGACGAAGCCACTTACATAAGGGCTGCATAAATATAAGGATCATTATCTGAGAATATTTTGTTTAAACGTTTTTCTTTGCCAAAACTGTTATCTTGTTTATTTTCTTTATTTCGGCCCAAAAGGCGATGTTTCGTTACTTACTAGAGACCAATAACAGAATTGAAGGTTTAGCCACAATTTACTCTAAAACCTACATAGAAAAATAAACAAAAGGTTAAATCCCTATTATTATTATTATTATTATTATTATTATTATTATTATTATTATTATTATTATTTCTTTCCATTTCTGGTGTGTACACATTTCTTTCCGGGTCCCGACCAGAGACGTAAGGCCAGAAAAATGGCATTATGACATTTTCCACTGAGCAATTAAAAAAAAAACATACACACATATTTTACATAGAAAAAGCCCTTCATAGGGTGTGGACTGTACTCGTGAGAACATTTTTTTTGTATTTCTTTAAGGCATGGGCTTCCAGGAAGCTCTTCAATGAATCCATTGGAATCTTTTTCAACCAATCCTAAGGCTCCAACTACAACAGGGATTGTTGATGTTCCCATATGCACCATTTTTGAGATTTCGATTTCAAGGTCATTATATTTTGATGGATTTTTGAAGATCTTCAAAGATACATTGCAGTCGGCAGGGACTGCCATATCAATAAGGAGGCAATTTTGTTTGTGGTCTCTAATAACAATGTCTGGGTGATTAGCTTTGATTGTTCTTTAGTATTATTATTATTATTATTCAACAAAATGTTTGACCAATCTCTTCCAATATTTTTCAACAAAGAGAAAGTACTATTTAAGTAAATAAAAAGAAAAAGAGAGTGTTTAACAATGTTTAACTATATTTCGATAGTGTATTTATCTTCTATTTTTTAATAGAGGTCCCCAAGCATGACAGTAAAGCCACAAAAACACAGGGATTACCGAGTGTGGATGAATTAGGAACAGAAACGTTACTAATGAGCGGAAAGCGAAATCGGGAGGACTGTAGATAGCGAATGACATCGCACTTAAATTTTGAGGGATTAATATTGAAAGAATGGAGGCAGAAGGGATTTTCACAAGCGAGAAGTGCGACAAAAGAAGCATAGAATTTACGGCTGAATTTAGCCCGCTCACCTCTAAATTGATGAGATTTCAACGCCAGTCTAGTACTGCGCTTAAATTTTAAAAGACTATGTACCATAGCGTAGAGTTCATTCGAACAATTACCATGAAATTATTTATAGAAAAGATACAGAGAAACCACCTTATGGCGGTGGGAAATTGACCAAGGTTAAGGCGCCAGTTGAGGGCCAATAATATTACTGATTCTTCTTTGGAATATAGGAAAGATTTCTTGGTTCTTTCCTTTGCTTTTCTTGTTTTTGATTTCGTCCGCTTAAATTAAAATAAATATCTAGATACCCCATCTGAATGAATCCATGAAAGTATTTATAGAAAAGACACAGGATGGCTACCTTAATGTTTAAAACTTGCATACAAGTATAAAAAATATAAAAAAAATAGAAGTCGCTTGTTTTGAGAAAAATCCGTTCTACTGGTAATCAATGTGTAAAAGTGAATGAAACACAACCAGCTTAAATGGAGTAACATGATGAGGACTGTACTCTGCTTTAAATTTTCTATCACTTGATTATTTAGGAAATTAAACGCAACTGGAAAAAGACAGATATATGGGGAAATTATTTACATTGGACTCATCTTTATTGCTATATATACGACGTTTAGGCCGTTTCACATATGGGGGAAAAGGGAGATCACCGCCCCTGTGGTATGTGGTTTAAATAATAGACAGAGAAATGGAAAATACGAAAACTTAAGGAATCAACACATATGCTAGGCCACAAAATCTCTTAACCCGACCAAGCATAGAAATGAATACAATATGGAAACCAGTAATACGGAATGCGAGAGAAAGGCAATAATAACAAAAAAAAATTGTAATATGGGCTCTGGTAAAAACAATTATACTGAGTTTATAAGTCCACAAAACTTATACACTGATGTCCTCAAGGGATAAAAGCGTTGGTTGGATCCAGTGACTTCAAATGTGAATTCAATACCTGGCTACTGCAAGTATTAAATTCACTCAAAAACTTGGAGAGTTGAGTTAAAGGGAGATAACTGAGACATCCGCATAGCACGTGGAACTAGAACAATCTACTCCGCTGGACGAAATAAAGGGTTCAGTTCAAAATTTCAAACTCTTGAAGAAGGCCGGTGCGTACAACGAACGAAACGTCGTAAATATGGAAATAAAGATGAGGACAACATTTTGAAAAATGTAAACAATGACAATAACTTATCTCAGATCTGTCTAAATATTGTTACACATACCGTATTTTCTTTTCTTTTTCTTAAATCGCGCTCTTCTCTAAGCTTTTATTGTTCATTTTCATTTTTTATGGTTAGCAAAGTTCGATCCTCACTAAGTGTCCCATACAAAATTAAAAATTAAATAACTTAACAAGTGATGGTATGTAAAATTAACCAACGTAACTCGACTTCACGTAATGAGTAATGAGCGACGCTAGTTGAGCATTTCTACTAAGTAGCGAGTTTGATCCTCACTGGGTGTCCCATTCAAAATTCGACATACCCTGACATTTTGTAAAATCAATCAGCCTAACGCTTTGTGTTTTACAAAATTTATCCTATTATTTCTACTTCTTTATTACAAAACTCAAGGTCGATAAATCCTTCATTTTTTAAAAGGATTAGTTTTACTTCAAGTAATTATTGTTGCTTTTCACTCCCAAATGTTAGACCGATCTTATTTTTCCTGTGTCATGTCCCCTCAGGACATAGGTGATCATAGCTCTCCACAATTTCCTTTCCTTTGTAGCTATTAATATTGTTACTTCTTCTAAACCCTGTTTCGCCATCCGTTTACTCAAGCTTACAAACTATGTTATGTGTTGTTTTCCTCTGTCCCTCATGCCTTCAATCAGCCCTGTGAGTATCAGATTTTCCGCTTTACCGGTAGTAGAGAAAAATGACGTAATGCCCAGCCACCGGTTGAACAGAAGTAGAGAAAAATGACTTAATACGCAGCCACCGGTTGAACGGTGGGTAAACACTTGCAACTATTTTTATATCTACCGTGAAACATTAAATATCATTTATTTGCGAATTTTGACTCAGGAGCTCAGGCAGAAGAGTTAAAATTGTCCAGGAACGCAGGACTCAAAAGGTTAATGTTAAATGACTTGCTACCACTTATTAAGCAGAACTTCGATACCTTTTGAGTAAACTTACACGGGTTTTCATGTGGAATGGTTTTGATAAACTCTTCAGTCTCGTTTTCTTTAGAGAAAGTTTCCTCCATTAAAGCTCTTTGCAGCGATCAAAAAGAGTTGATACAACGCCAGTGAATATGGTGGGCAGGGTAAAAACAGACCGATCGAGTTATATTTTTTTCTTATGTTATTCTTGCTGTATGCGACCTTGCATTTTTCTCGTAATCCACAATGTACGCTACCACTGTCGAGCAAAAACTAAGTTATGTTAGTGCTATCCAAATTTATTCTTAAGAGCCACATATGGTTAGTTTTTAGAATGATACTATCTTCAGTACAGTTGTGTCCATCAAAGAGGGAATTACTTATGACTGAATCCAATACCAATATATACATTAAAAACAGACAATAATATGGAGACAAACAATGGAAGAAAACGAGTAGGGTACCCTATGAAAATCGACATAGCTGAGTAGTAAGAAATTCGAAATTTAGTCTAGTCTGGCATAATGCTAAATATATAGAGAATCTTGCAAGGAACTGGAAGATTAGCTTGTTGCAAGTCAAATATAGAGATTTAATAAATTTACTCTAGTCTCGCAAAAGGCAACAGATAGGGTGTTATATGTGAGGATCAAACTCACTAGTTATATGGCGAGCCGCGAATATGTGTGTAATACCGTTTTGTTATTTTTCCATAACATTATTTTTCATTATATCGGCTGCAATTAAACAATAGAATTTTGTATGTGAACTGATAATACATTGCAATATCGTACATTACATCCTTAAGATTTGGCTGATGTTGAATGGACTTGTCCGAGTCGATGTTTCTGTGGGCGTCTTGTTGGTGTCGTGTCTGGGCAGGTTGGACGCGAAATATTTATAGTCAAATTTTTTGGCAACTCTTTTAGGAAGTGTTCCAATCACTTAAATAGTGATGAATGCAATTGTTATCGGGATACTCCATGTTTAAAGAACCACCACAAACCTTCCCATAATCATGGAAACAACTCGCGACTCAATATTTAAAATATTAACGAACTACCCCAGCACTTCAATATTGATATTATTGTTTTCGAAATGTCAAACATTTTGAAAACAATACGGACAATGTCATTAACGTTAAAAATTTTAGACAATAACACAACTACTTTGACAAAGATGTGAACAAATTACAGTTTTTACATTCCAAATTTAAGGATCTGACTGAGACATTTCGAAAACTATTTGGACAATGTCACGTTAACACTCCAAACCTTAGAAAAGCTACAAATACTTCGATAAAGATGTGGACAGATGACACTTGCACATCCCAAATTTTAAACGTTAATCATGTGGATTAATATGACTAATATATTTTAACTATAAAATACTGTGTCAATCAGTTTGAATATACACGTTGTGCAAATTAATTAAAGCAAAACCAATAATTCCGTTATTTTTTCATATTTTTTTTCAATGAAACATGACCCAATGCACGTTTTAGTACTTTGTATGTCCATTTCACGAAGTCATTCCTTGCAGACTGACCACAGGTTCTGGATGGGATTTAAAAAAGAATAGTTTCCGGGCCAATCCATTGTACTCTGATTTGATCACTGGTAAGGCTTGCCAGTATGTTCATGCGGCGTTACAATTTTCGTACGTTTCCTTGGAGTAACATCCATCGCAGACAATGGCAATAGGACAACTAATCAACAGTCGAGACAATAGTGTCTGAGCGTGATAAAAATCTGATGCAGTCACGCTTGACACAGTATTTTCAATGCCAAGCAAACTTCATCATACACCCCGAAAATAGATTCATATTACTGCACATCACTACAAATGACCTAATCCGAGGATAAAATAGAAACTAAAGCAGTTGTTTCAATTAATTTGTACAAGGGTGTAATGTGGACAGCAGTCACAATCGAATTTCATACTTTAAACCTTCTTTTAAACACTTCGATAATGATAAATACAAATATAACCGTTAAATTCAAAAGATATTCACTATCTGAAGTGCTTTGGTAATGATGTCGACATATAACACTTTTATATTCCAAATTTAAGGGACTAACACAAGCATTTCGAAAACGATACAGACAGTGACGAGTTGACATTAAAAATGTTAGACATTGCAACACACTCATCGATAAAGTTGAATGCAAGTGTCATCTTAGTTTTCTATATTCTGGACATTAGAAGAAAAATTTAGACAATAAAGTGAACAACGGTCAATTTATAATTAAAAATATAAATACTTGTCCTGTACATATCTATAATGATGTAGACGAATATATTCTACATATTCCAAAATTTCGGCATTGTCTAATTTACTTAACGATATAGACAAATAACACCTGCATATTCCTAAATCTGAGCACTTTCGCAAGCACTTCAAATATTATGTAAACAAATATTTCGCATATATTACAAAATTCTGTCATTGTCTCAAGCACTTAGAAAATGTTGCAGACATATATCAACTGCCTATTACAAAAATTACACAGTTTATCAAGCAATCCTATAATAATATGAACAAAAACAAATCTCAAAGTACAAAATTTGAGTACGGTCCGCAAAACTTCATTATGTGAACAGATATTAATCTCATATTACAAAATCTGAGTACGGTCCACAAAACTTCATTATGTGAACAGATGTTAATCTCATATTACAAAATTAAAGTACGGCCCATAAAACTTCATTATATGAACAGATATTAATCTCATATTACAAAATTTGAGTACAGTCCAAAAAACGTCGCTGAAGTTCTGATCAGATATCAATGTCATCTTACAATATTTGAGTACGGTCTACAAAACTTCATTATCAATCTCAAAAATTGAGAACTTTTCCCCGAGCTTCGTTAATGATATGAAAATAAAACTCACCTTTATATTTCAAATTGTACGTTCGTTGACAATGATGTGGAAAGTGTCAATTTTGAATTATATGTCCAAAATATTGACAAATGTCAATATTATTTTCCAGATTAATAAAGCACACCAAACATCACTCACACATCCGAAATTTTTACCACTGTCACAAACACTTCGATATTTATACGTACAATGCTGACTTCATAATCCAAATTTAAGGGCTGTACAGAACACGTCGGTGTCATATTCCAAATATTGTGCCTTGTCGCAAGCTTTTTAAAATTGCAACGAAGAGTTGACATCTCATATTCTTAATTTTATCAGTGTCCCAATCACTCCTATATTATTGGGGGAGGAATATCACTTTCATAATCCAATGTTTAAACCCTGTCCTAAGCACATCCATAATGATGTTAACAAGCAGTACGTTATTATTAATCTCTTTGAAACTGATGTGGAGATATTACAAATTTTATCAACTCTCAAAAATACTACGAGGATAATGACTAAGGTCAACTATACATTCCAAATTTAAGGATTGGACACAAGCACTTTGATAACGAATAAGCCAATGCTATCATTATCTTCCACATTTAAAGCGATTTCCCGAAGCTCTTAGTTATTTATATTCAGAAATGTCACAGACAAATTGCAAATTTTCGACAGTGACGCAAACATTTCAGTAATTATGTATATAAGTATTACATTCCTATTCGAAATGTAAGGCATTGTGCCATTACACATCGATAATGATATGGACAATTCTCATCATTATATTTACAATTTTCAACCCTGTTGCAAACACTTCAGCAACCATGTACATAAGTGTTACATTCATATTTGAAATATAAGGCATTGTTCCAAAATATCGATAATGATATGGACAACTGTCATCTATATATTTCAAATCTTCGCGCTGTTTCAAACATTTCAGTAACGATGTACATAAGTGTTACATTCATATTAGAGATGTAAGGCACTACTCGCATACACTTCGATAATTATATTGACAACTGTCATCTTTACTATTCAAATCTTCTCACTGTTTCAAATATTTCAGTAACGATGTACATAAGTGTTACATTCATATTAGAGATGTAAGGCACTACTCGCATACACTTCGATAATTATATTGACAACTGTCATCTTTACTATTCAAATTTTCCGCACTGTCGCAAACACTTCAGTAATTATGTACATAAGGGTTGTATTTATATTCAAAATGCAATGCACTGTTACATACATTTCGATAATGATGTGGACAACTGTCATCTTTATATTTCAAATTTTCAGTTCTGTTGCAAACATTTCAGTAACGATGTACATAAGTGTTAAATTTATATTCGAGATGTAAGTCACTGTCGCATACACATCGATAATATTATGAACAAATGTCATCTTTATATTATTTAGTTATGTACTTAAGTGTTACATTCATGTTCGAAATGCAAGTCACTGCTCTATACACTTCGATAACAATGTTGACCACTGTCATCATTATATTTCAAAATTTTCGATACTGTTGCAAACACTTCACTAACAATGTACATAAGTGTTACATTCATATTTGAAATGTAAGTCACTGTTCCACACACATCTATAATGATATGGACAACTGTCATCTTTATATTTCAAATCTTCGGTACTGCAGCAAACATTTCAGTAACGATGTACATAAGTGTTATATTCGTATTCGAAATGTAACACACTGTTACAAGCTCTTCCATTTTAGGTGAGCAAATACCAACTTCATAAGCCAAAATTACTTATGGTACCAAGTTCTTCGACGCCCAAGAACAGTATGATATAGACTTCTTCCTTCTTCATGTTCCAATTTGCATGTACTGTTCCACACTAACCGATAATGATGGATACCAGTGAAATACTTATAAACTTTCCTCAAAAATGTTGTCAAGCACTTCGATAGTGTGGGGATAATTTTCCTCTACATATTGTCAGATTTAGCATTTGCCTAATCAGGTTGTTAAGTTAATTTGACAACTGTCTATTAAGCCATAATTTATCTACCCTTTGCTTTTCTATATTTTCATGATAATTTTTCTAATGTGCTTTCCTCTTTGGTAACTCGACTTTATGAATTTAAGCCCATTACTAGATCAGCAGATAGGTCTCAACATTTTACACTTGAAAATACTAAATGTAATAATCGCTTGTGGAACTTTCTTCTGGCTTCTTGCTTTCCAGTCAAAACTGATTTTCAAAAATCTAAATATTTTATCTTCTATCTTCTTAAATTCCCGTTCTACACTGTTTTATTTAATTATGTCTTTCTTTTTCTCATATCCTTTCATACTGAGAAAACACTTTGGTGTCTTAGTGGTTTTATTGTCTAGCTTGGAAAGAAATGTTGAAAAACTGTCGCTTTGATATTTGTATTGGAAAATATGTAACCACGCAAGCACGTCGGTAAGGGTCTGGAAAACTGTCTCTTTTCTTATTTCAGTTTTTACACACTAATCTAATCATTGATGTAGACAACTCTCTCCTTCTTTGTGGCGTAATGGATAGCGCCTCGGATTGAGGAATCGGAGATTCGAATTCCAATCAAATCCATTACATTAACGTACATGCTAATACACTTAGAAAGTATGATTCCTCTTCTTCTCTCACCAGCTATGAGTAAATAGCGGGACAGGCCGGGTTTTATAGCCTTGGATAGCAACTGGTCTACTGCAGAAAGAAATGGCAGCCCACTGCCGGAAAATATCTGCCTCGTCAGTCATGCATCGAAAGATACATGATCGTCTAAGCGTGTATAACGCATGGCGCATAAGTAATTTAGCATTTCAAATTTTAAAAAACCATCAGCTTTATACTTTACATTTTAAGCACTATCTCAAGCATTTCGATAATGATGTGGGCTAATGTCATTTTTATATTCCACATATTATGCTCCTTCCCATGCATTTGCTAAGAAAAAGGACTGCTGTCCCCTTAATATTCTTTATATGATTCATGCACATCGATTTGCATTTGGACAAATGTCACATTCATATTCCAAATTTCAAGCACTACTCCAAGCATATGAATGCCGATGAGGACAAATGTCACATTTTTCGGTCAAATCTTAAACACTGTTCCGTAAACGTCGATGACAATTATAATCATTGAAATACATACCCTATGCTGTTTGGTTTCATTAATTTAATGATATTAATTTCTCAGACCACTAACATCTTTTATTTTATTTGATATTCATTTAGTGCTAACCCTTCAATCTTTTCTCTCTTCTAATTGTTACTTTTTCCTAATCATTATTGTCGTCCCGTGGGAGGAGATTTTCCTATCTAGATATTTTGGAATTTTTGGTCTCCTGTGATTCGACTAAGGAAGGTGCGATTACATTATTTAATTACTCTATGTTGTTTTGGCGAACATTTGGAGACATCAATCTGAATACTAGTTTACCACAGAATGCTTCTCTTACGTTTTCATTTTTAATGGCTTACGTGTTATAATTAGGTGTCTTTCGTGATTTATGCGAGTGAAAGCGACCTATTTCTTTGTCCGGTGTTGTCAGGTTTGTTATAAGAAGTTTGTCATTTAATTCAAAGTAAGAATTATGTACTCTAGCAACTGTTCCAAATTGCCCAAGACAAGTGTTCGAGATTTTGAAGTTTATAATCCTTTTTATTAATTCTTTATCTGAGGAATGCCATGTGATATGATGTTTCATGAGATGGTCAAACCATTGTTAAAGATGGAATACCTTTTTGAATAATGAAAATTTAACAAGAGTTCCCCATTACTGTTTGAAGTTTCTATTTCAAAGTGTGACTTCTTTGGCGTTCAAAAATACTTGATGTGGTATTTAAAATCGCAATTAATACCCAGTGTTTTATTTTTGATCTATTAGATAAAGCTTACTTAACCCTCTCTAGAATTTATTTTTTACGGAAACAAGACTTTCTACAGTTAGGGCATAAGCTGATAAGCCGTCAGTTTTTTGACTTATGTAAGACATTTTTATTACAGTATCTAACCATTTAGATATTGCAATTCAAACTCCGTGTTGTATTTTCTCCTTTAAGCTAGTCCAATAGAATTTCTAATTTAAATGTGAAATGGAATCACTCTCAAGTTGACACATATCGTACATTGTTCTAAAACGAAAAACATTCTGAAATCATTTGATCTTCGCTGGACATTGATTTTTCTTACTCGATTTTTTAGTCGTTGTTGATAGGTTATGTTGCTGACTAGACCTTTGCTTAATGGAAACAAATTTTTCAACCTTGCCATTTCAAGATATTTTGACCTTGACCTTGTCTGCCATCAAGGGATGCATCGTTTGGTAATCCGCGTAACGGACGATGCTCTAATTAAATTATTAGACATTATCATGAGGTCAAAGTGGTTGGTTTTATAGCAGTTTCCTTCTTCTAGATTACCATTAAGACAACTAATGGGCTTTATCTATCAATTTGGTTTTATTTGGTAATTTGCTTTCTCCTAGATGAACTGCCTTCACCACGGTTGGGATTGTTCATCTCATCCGCATATAAACACTCACAATAGGTTGTACACCGAGTGATAAATGACTACATGCTGTTAGGCAACGAGCTGGGAATATATAATAACGGTTTAATTTTAATTTGACTTATATTAACTCCTAAATAAACAAGAAGGGATAGAAAATCCAAACTACTATATCATCAAGTCTTTTGTAATCCTCGGAAGAGGGAAGAAAATAAATAGAATACAATATAATTAATAAATAAAATCCCTCATAGAATTACTAAGATGGAATCTCTAAAAACAAAACAAAAAAAAACAAACATTTTTGGAATGAGTGTGTCTGTCTATGCCAGTGACCCCCAACCTTTTTTCTGGGTAGCATTTTCGGAATTAAAATTTGCTCACGCCTCGCCAAAGGTTATGTGATAAAAAGTACATTTAAAAGTAAAGAGAGGATTAAAGGGAGATAACAGCGGTTTCGAAGTCAGAACATTATCATTGATAACACTCTCCTCCAATTTGCGGACTCTAGTTACTATATACGTAATACATGATATAATTAAAAATATCACTATGATAAAATCGGTCATTAATTATTCATAACTAATTATACTGAGACTCATGCATGCAATTCCAAGTAATGCATAATAATATATTAAATTTTGAAATAATAATTATTTTTGGCATATGACTTTTTGAAACTCCTTCTAAAACTTTGATTCGCATTCAAACATACCGCCTCACCTGCTATCATCTTCCGGCGCAAATATGAAGCGCACTGAAGCGTTTGGAAATCACAACCTACATCATTGACCAGATAGGTTCACTCGCCGATTTAGATGAATAAGTAAATAAAAACATATCTAGTTAGGTTCGACAACCCGGCCCCCAAAGTGTCAGTTTGGCAAGAGCAGCAGCAGTAATGTCACCATATTCCCAAACTAAGGTCTTGTCCTAAGCATTTCGATAATGAAATAATAGCAAATATAACCTTCATATTCAATATTCGCAGCCCTGTCACACAAACACTTAGATTTTTAAGTGGGCACATGCCATCGTCACATTCAATATCTGAAGCATAGTTCCAAACAATTTGATAATAAGGTGGACAAATGTCACTTTCATATTCAACATTTCCGGCTCCGTAAAAACACTCAGATTTTGAAGAGGACTGTAAGCGATCTGGGATTGCAAAGAAAAGAAAATGTTTGTCGCAGATTATTTCCACGTCACAGAGAATAAATCACTAATTTCAGACCCGAACATCGGGGGGCAGAAAGAAATAACGAAAACTCGATTCGCAGGTACTATCTCACGAATCACAATGCACGCAACCAGTCAGAAAAATAACTCATTCTCCAACAAACGCGGTAGCCAAAATGCCCAAATTCGTCCTACCGATTCGAGAACACCAACAGATTTTATCGGCCGAGTATTTTTTTCCATTTGTCGACAGCTGGGAGAGGATGTTCAGTATTTTGCATATCAAAATACTTTTATAGCGTCTTCTGCGACGGACTTGTTTTTTAATTCAAATATTCCATCTTCAGCATGTCATGCGGAATACGTGCCCTTTTGTTTGGTAAGTAATTTTCTTTTTCGCCACATTTTCCGTCGTAGAATCTACACGACACGCTGTCGCTTGGTTTGACGAGGTAAGTCGCCGTTTTCTTCGCTGTAAGGACACATGTCACTGTCATATACAATAACTGGAATGCCGTTTCAAACACTTCGATAATGAAGTGAACAAATGACACCATCATATTCAGCATAACAATTCCGTTCAAAATCTTAGATATTGAGGTGGAAATTTGTCATCTTCACATTCACTAATTGAAACGCCGTTCCAGTCACTTCAGTAATGAAGTGGACAAATATCACCTTCATATTCAACATTTTCGACTCTGTCCAAAAACTTCTATTCTGCGATAGATATATTAGTCATATTCCATAAATGAAGCGCCGTTCCGAACACATCGATTAGGAAGTGGACAAATGTCACCTTCATATTCAACATTTCCGGCACCTTTTAGCTGGACAAATGGCATCATCATATTCAATAACTGAAGCGCCGTTCCAAACACTTCGATAAAGAAGTGGACAAATTTCACCTTAATATTCAGTATTTCCGTTTCCATCCCAAACTTATATTTTGATGTGGACACATCTCATCGTCATATTCAATAACTGAAGTGTCTTTCCAAATACTTCGATAATGAAGTGAAAAGCTGGTATTTTTTCATATCATTATTCAATGTTTCTGGCTTGGTTCCAAACACCTAGATTTTGAGGTGTACACATGTCACCTACATATACAATAACTGAAATGCCATTTCAAACACTTCGATATTGAAGTGGACAAATGTCACCTACTATTCAACATTTCCGGCTCTGCCTAAAACACTCAGATTTTGTGTTGGACACATGTCATCGACATATTCAATAACTGTTGAAACTTGACTAATGCATGGAATAATAATGCAACACAAAATGTACTTAGAACAAAATGTATTGAAACAAGAAAGTGTACACAATATTTACATATAGTCTTTTGTATATTCCTGGTAAGACCGTTCCTGGAGAATGTGTTGATTGAGTCGCAGTCGGGCAGAGTCTCTGGTTGAATCTCTTGATTCCTTTCTCTCTTCCCAGTACCAACCATATTTATATGGTCGGTACTCCACTATGCAAATTAGGTGGATCCTACCACAACAATAACAAAATGGCCGTCTCAGATAATTCGGTATTGATGTTGAGAAATGTCACTTTCATATTCAACATTTCTGGCTCCGTCCCAAACTTATATTATGACGTGGACACATGCCATCGTCATATTCAATAACTGAAATGACTTTCCAAATACTTCGATAATGAAGTTGAAATATGTCAACTTTATATTCAACATTTCCGGCTCCGTCCCAAAGACTTAGATTTTGAGGTGGACTTATGTAATCGTTACACACAATAACTGAAGCACCGTTCTAAATAATTCGATAATGAAGTGGACAAATGTTACCTTCATATTCAACATTTCCAGCTCCGTCGCAAACACTAAGATTTTGAGGTTGACACATGTCATCGTCATATTCAAACACTTCCATAAAGAAGTGGATAAATGTAACCTTCATATTCAAAATTTCAGTGCCCGTCCCATACATTTAGATTTTGAGATGGACACAACTCAACTTCCTATTCGATAATTGCTGCCCCGTCACAAAAACTTCTTTAATATGTTGAACAAACATCACTTTTATAGTCAATATTTCCAGCTCTGCCCCTAATACTTCTACTATGATGTGACCAAGTGTCCCAAAAAAAAATTTTGATACCAATATAAATAAACCACATATCTGTATTGCGAATTCACAATCAAGATTTTTTTTTACTAAAATTGCATACGTGGATCGATATTCTATGTTAAACAAAATATACTTTCGCTTATTACTTTTATAAGTAAAAATAAATAAATGCGATTCACAATATAATAATTACGGTAACCTTTTTCCCATTTAAGTTACCTGAATTTCCGTATATTTTTTAAATGAGGCTCTATTATTCGTTCAAATTATTTGAATACTGGCTTTTTATAGTAAAATTTTAATAATTTGAAAATTCAAACCTAAATATCTCCTTCTCATCATATTCGACGAAAATAACTTTTTTACTTCGTATTTTAACGGTATTATCGCCTTGCTTAGCAATAATGCCGTTAAGTTGCAAGGGGCTACTAGGAGTGAAAGAAACGAAACGAATCTATAATGAACTGGGAAGCCATTCCTAAACAAGAAACAAGTGATAAACCTCTACATGTATTCTTATATATCAAAATATTGTGAAATTCTTTATGTCACTTTTTGTTCACAACATCTTAGCGTCACTTAATAGTTAATGCTTCTCACCTGCTTGTCCATTACGACTGGGTAATGATTTCGATGCTCACTTGGTGGCCTATAAGAAATTAGATAACGCAAACAAGGGTTAACGTCATAAAATCAACAGCTAATCCTCAAAATTGTTTATTTAGAAAAAAAAATGAATTAATGCTTACGCGTGGTTTAAAAGATGTATTTCGTCATATGTGTCCGTGAAAATATCCAATCTTATGCAATGATATAAAATGTGTTGACTGAATTGTTTTAATTGTTTAGTTTTAAACTCTCTACAGGTTTTGAAGCATTTCTGAATATTCGCTCGTTTAAGTGAGCTGCATTTATAGCATTTATAGCATGAATAAAGACATTTGAAATTGGTAAACGAGAACGATATGAATGTCTGAAACTTACCTCCATATTAAGAGACCTAGCCAGAAAGACATATCGGCAGAAGACAGGGCGGGGATATTCCAAGAAAAAAAACTTCGAAAAAAGAATGAAAACGATACTGCGCAAGACTCCCGAGTTGAATCCAAATTTGATAAGATTGATCTTGTGTTTATTTAAAATAAGAAAAAAATGAAAGATTTTTTTAGGTATTTGATAGGAGAGATATGTTTTTAGTTTGTTGTGAAACCCACAATTGTATTCGTCAATAGCGACCTGTTTCGAAGTTAAAATAGTTCCATATACCCTACCCGTGTTCAGGTTTGATGACGTTTGGTGATGCCTGGGGCCAATTCCTGGATTATATGCCCCTAAGACTCAAGTAGGACTGACTATGAAGCTTAATACTGAGAAATGTGAGAAAGAAATACATTTTAAATATGTCAAAACAGATGAAACATGAAATAAACACATTATTCAAATTAAAGATAAACTAAGTTTTTATTTCACTCTTTGACTGGATACCCTCACGATATATATGCCCTGAGTCGTCGCACTTCCTGTCCCCGTTTCTGCAGGCTACTGCCCATGTAAAAGTGTTTTGCTTTTTTTTATTACATTTCACCCAATACCAGGCCCAAGAGCCCTCAAAATAGAGGGTTACTAAATGAGGTGTGTGATTAGATTGGTGCTTTCAGGGAAGGATTCCTGTCGGAGCTTTTGGACAAAAGAAAGGTTCATCTGAAGAATCTTTCTGGTTGGAACGTCCTTTTTACCAGAGGAATACCTAGGGATGAGGTGATTCAACCCTATGGTGGCAGCAAGGCGGGTCAGCGCTGTTAAGGTCTAAGTTGGTGGTACTAAAGGATGGAACACGTCCGACAATTTTCCATGAAAGAAATAATAAATAGGCTTGTCACGTTTTACACAGGTACAAAACCAAGGTTACAAATGTTTTTTCGGAAGCAGGTAAGAACTTAATTCTTGGATCAATAGTGTAAAAAAAATCCCACCTGCATATATCTTTGAACCTTCTGTCGATAATAAGGTGGACAAATCATAATGAATATTAAGGAAACGATTTAAATAATGTTTAGAATGTTTCTTTTTTTCTGTCTATATTTCTGAGATGAGGTATTATGTACTCTATTTACATTATTCGGACTATTGTTCTCATCTTTGTCGCCATATTTATTACAACGTTTCGGCCGTTGTACGCTCCGGTCTTATTCAGGTGGTTGAAATGTCGAACTGAATCCTTTATTTCCCTCACTGGGGTAGACTGTTCTAGTTCCACGTGCCATGTCTAATGGATGTCAGTTATCATTTATCTACTGTTAATTCACCTCTTCAAGTTTTCCACCGCCTTGACCAGATATTGATCTCACGCTCTTTGCGTCCTGTCAATGGATCTAACTAACGCCTTTATCCACTATCCATGTGTCCAGGAAACATGGCACAGTGGATAAAAGCATTGGTTAGATCCAGTGACAGGGGCCAAAGATTTTTAAGTTCAATACCTGGTTAAGGCAGTGGAGAATTTGGAAAGTGCAATTAATAGGAGATAACTGATAACTGACATCCATTAAAATTGGCAAGTGGTACTAGAACAGTAAGTAAAATAAAGGGTTCAGTTCGACATTCCAACCACCTGAAGAAGGCCGGAGCGTACAACGGCCGAAACGTTGTAATAAATATGGCGACAAAGATGAGAACAATAGTCCGAATAATGTAAATAGTGTTTCTTTTTATATCTATATTTTTTCTTATACAATGCGTGAAAAGAAAATACCAAACTCCGACTGACATGCTTTTGCTTATAAGAGTCAAATCAAGCCAAGAATGGAGTATTGCGGCCATATCTGGACAAGTGTTGGCCAGTCTACACTCTCCAACCTCGTCAGAGCTCAAAGGCACTTACGCGGCCATGTGGGTGAATAATTATTCCCTAAGATGCAACCCTTACCTCACAGACGGCAGTCATTTACTAATATATCGCTATTATTATGGCTTATGTTCGAACAAGTTACATTTATTTGTGTCAGCAGATGGAACCTTCACAGTTAGGAACTGCCATGCTATGTTCACAGAGGCAAACCATCCCCATTCCATTGATAAAAAGCAAGTTC
>CAHIKZ030001891.1:1520000-1522500 GCA_903632075.3 Acanthosepion pharaonis | reverse complement strand
ATATAAAGGATCGATTACCTCCATTCATTTCAGAAAAAACTTCGCAATGGATCAAATATGAAACTGACAATGTTTGCCTCTAATGTAATCTTTTTTTATCTTTGTTGTTTACAGTAAGGTTCACCCAGTACAAGACTCGGGAAACACACCAGGTTGAGTGTTATGTAATGGGTAGAGGAGGGGGAAAATAACGATTAAATCTAAACTTGAACTTGTTAAGATTGTACTCATTGTTGCAACATCCTCTTGGGAATTTGTTCCATGGGGCAGTGGTTCGTGGAAAAAATCTGTTTAAGTGGAACTTATTTCTCACCAATGGAATACAGAGTGGTTGGCTGAGATGTAAGTGGCATGTCGGGTCCTAGCCGAGAAGGTTAAACATGGCGGAACCAAAGAATGTAGTTGGTCCGGTACTTTCCATAGAAGTAGCAATAGACATGCCGCCTGTGAGTGAGAGGTTAGAGGGTATACTTAAAAAGCAATTTTTCAAGTACTAAATTTATATAAGTACTAAGAAAGATAGAATAAACTGCATAAAATATAAATCCGTTGATGTGGAGACGCTCAAAAGGCGAACCATAAATACAACAAAAACAGCTTTTTAGTATATTTTTTTTCTGTTGTAAATCCAAGTTTCGTTACTTTCCAACAATTAAATATATTTTTCCTTATTTTGAAGCTGATAATATTCAATCTGGTACCAAATTTCTTTTACACGATTTTAGTGAGGAACTTTACAAATCTTAGTACTTCAACTATATTTTGCTTCTTTTCCAATATTCTTGGCTGATAAGAAGAATTTATGAATTGCAGCGTATGTCGGATTCATGTTTTTGATTTTGTTAATATCATTTTCGCATAAGTATTCAAGAATATTTTCGGACAAGCGAATTCATTGGCTTTTTAATTTTTGTGATTTCCGTCGATAGGTTATTGTAGAATTGATCGGCCGAATGTTTATAGGAGCAACAGAAATCAAAAAATTGTGTAAATTTCTATATATAAAAAATGTATAATGCCAATTAACTAATACATGCATTTTGTTACTGTAAAGTTTCTTAATGACAATTAGTGGTAATAAAATTGAAAAATACATTACATGTTATATTTGCTAATTTCTTACACTCTCTTCATCTATCTGTATATCTATATAAATTTCTGTATATATATACATGTGTGTGTATATATATATATATATATATATATATATATATATATATATATATATATATATATAAAAAAATGAAAAAATCAAGCCAAATAAAACAAAAAAGCAAATGCAATTTCGAACATTTTATTAACAAAGAAAATAACAAAAAAACATGAGCTGCTTACACCGTGAAATATGAACAATAACAGGAGTTCTTGAAGGGAAAACCGAGATGAAATAAATGATACAAAATAAAATAAAAAATACATTACACAACAAAAATAAAAAAAAAATGATTTGTGTACATAACATTTGTTCTTGCTTTTTTAAAAAATTGCGTTCGATTAATGTTTGATTTGCACCATATTGCGGAAAGTTCAAAGAAATATCAAAGCTTTTTTGCAAAATGAATAAACTATTATTTATTTTTATTTATTTTATATTTAGGAATAAGGCGGTTATTAAAATTCTACTGTAGAATCATGATTAACGATGAGGCCTTGTTGTTCACCATCAGTGAGTAGTGAACTCAATCCTCACTAAGTAACCCACAGTAGTGGTTATTTATCCCAGCCTCCCCACTGAGACGAGACGCGACACAAGATCCAGTTTAATGTGGGGATTCTGAGCGCTTACACTCGGGCCATGGACAAAAATTGCCCTGCCCCCGCAACGGTAAGTTGCGCTGGCATCAGCATGACTATTGACCCCTCTCCCAACTGCAGCCTCGGCCTGTTGTTCTCTGGAACCAGACATCTCACAGTTTTTATTTTCCGCAGCCGGGTCTCTCTCAGTCTTGTCCTTATGCCAAACAAAGTTAGGCTCAATACATATTATAAAACCTTCCAATGCACACGCGCACACAGTAATATATATATATATATATATATATATATATACGAGGGAGATGTTATAACGATAGAAAGTGTATATCTTAAAGAGAGAAAAAACCGCAAACGTTTTTGATTGTAATGTGGATTTGTTTCTTTATATACTTTATTCTATATATTTTGCTACACGTGTCTCAGACAAAGAATGGTTATTTCCAAATATTATTTAAAATAATTATTTTTATCCTCTATGTTAAATCTTTTAACCATTGTCTTTTGTGTGTAGTCATCTTAATCCATCTTGAACTGGCCGAAAAAAATGTCTAAGATGGATTATAGAAAAAAAAATAGAGTAACACTACCCTTAAGCATTCTTCTTTTCCTTCTTTTGATATATATCATTGTACCGGAATAGGCTTCGCATTCATTCAAAGAACAAAAAAGACAGTTGCACCAGAGTGTTGACTTGAGATGCATGTAACCTCAAACCTGCATCCGATTCTGGAAGATTGGAGAAGAT
>CAHIKZ030001891.1:1510000-1515000 GCA_903632075.3 Acanthosepion pharaonis | reverse complement strand
GAACAGAGGGAAAACACCGAGTAACCTCGTGTAAATGGATGTAATATGGATTTGAAAGGATAATAAGGTGACAAATATTACTTAAGGCTACAAAGGATAGACAATTCTGGAGAGTTATATTCATCAAAGTCCTCAAGTCTTAAAAAAAGAGAAAATTATCAGGGTTTTTTTGCGTCACTTGGCGATGTTTCTTTTCAAATTCGTGGATAACGACTTCACTCTGGGTCGCAAGCTCTGATTAAACATTGCTTTCGGTAATCGGAAATGAAAAGCAATAAAATAGTAACGATCATATATACAATACATAATTATTAGTCTTTTACAAGCACTTTTTGGAATTTATTCAGTTTAGTTTATTTACAATCGCATACCCTGCTGTAATAATGACTTTCGAGATAACCTAACGACATCTCATTTTGCACTTATTATCTCCTCCTCTTAAGTCCATGAAACAAAGTCATTCATTAATTCTTTACCTTGATTGGTTCTTGGGTATTTTATTTGATGAATAATAGTGTAAAAAGGGTTGCTTTTATAGTATATCTACCGTTCAATTCTACTATAGTATAATATCTACCATCCATTTTTTACTATAATATGATATCTGCTATTTATTTTCTACTATATTTACCAACTGTTGGAAGTATGAAATATGTTAGGGTCAAGGGTCAGGGGTTAGGTTTGTGTTTAGAGTTAAAGGCAGTGAACAGTGAACTAGTTATGTCTTAAAAATCATTAAAAGTTTTTATTTTCTACAAAAAAGTTAAAAATCATCATATAGTGATTTTAATGTTTGTAAACTGATTTGATGTCATTTTAAAAAGCAGTAAACGTGTCAGCATTTTTTTCCTGAACATTTTCTAGCAATAATGAGTACCTCGTCATTTACGGTAGGCCATTAAAGCCTCGGTAGATATCATACCAAAAAAGGATTGAACAAGGATATTATAAGTGTGAAAAGTTCAAAAAAATATAGAAAGTAAAGTGAATATTTTCTAATCTATTAAAAACAATCTTTTGCCCTCTTTTGAATCTTTCCCTCTTGTTTATCAATTTTTACACTTCTACTTCTTAAAAGTCACTATAATTAAAAAAAAAAAACTATTCCAATGCTGAATAGGTAAATAAAGCCTAACAAACTTTAACCCTTGCGAGAATACGTAATTTCTACCCGAGATTTAACGTAGAGACCCGATTGTTTCCATTCGAGCCGCTGGTCTAAGCTGGTCAAAGCTTGTCTAAGCTGGTCAAAGCTTGTCTAAGCTGGTCTTAGCTTGTCTAACCTAGTCATACCTGTTCATACCACTGCTACGTAACATATACCATGCAACAGTAGTGAGGGAACACAAAGGAGGAGAGAAAGCCTCCGGCGCGGAACAGATACTACAAGCGCAGCATCCATCTCGACGGGAAGACCCCTCTTCTCTTCCTCTGCCAATCCCTTCGGAAGAATTCGGAAGGAAAACCCCATACGTACTTAATACCTAGCTAACAAAGTGCCGTTACTACAACGTTTCTGTAATACTACATACAAATTACTTAAATGTTTTTTACAAAAATACATAAAGTATCCGAAACGTTACATTGTAATGTTACATAGAAGTTGCCTTGTAACATTACATTAACAAAAAATGGATAATAACGACCAGTAAGATAATTAGAACGTGCATTCTTCATTTAAATTAGTAGTTCATCTAATAGAAGGAAAACTCTTATTTAAAACCTCCACTGCCTTGTGGCCACACCCAATCATGAGAAAGGCTTCGGGAGTAAACCCTGAGAATAAATCCGGAGCTGGATTCTCTAAGACAGCCCGCGGAAATTCAAATTCCAAATTAGTGTCTGGCGTTGGATAATTCACTTCATGGCTTGAAAAAGTCTTTAGCCCTGGGCGGCAGTCTTTCTATTGATGTTGCCTCGACAATAACACCCGGGTGTAGGGTTGGCGTCTCACATTTTGTATCAGCTACTGAAAGAACTATCATGACGTCCAGTAACTGCACCAGGGTTCCAGCTTTTGCTTAACCTCGATCGGACGGGGAGGTCGTCTCATCCTTACTTCTATGGCATCCTTCTGGAGGTGCCTTCTCGCGAAAGTTGACTTTTCCAGACACCATGGCTCGGGACTCAGGGTTGAACATTGGAGATCTGGGTACGGCAATACAGGATGGAGCAGTGTGGAAAGGGATTGTTAATGGAGGTCAGCCCAACCATGGGAGGTCGAAGGATGATGATGATGATGATGATGAAATTAGTGATTCTCATTTTTTTTAAATACGTAAAGGAATTTTATATTTTCTATACATAACGTTGTGACAATGTTGGTGATGACTGATCGATTTCGTGACAAGAAAATAGTTGATTGCTACGTTACTGTAACATCTCCGCAACGTTACATATCCCCCAGCTAAAAAACAAACAAAAAAAACAACCTATCTGCAACGTTTCACGGACCCATCTTTGTTAGCTGGGAATTTAGTCAACCACCTTTTCATATTGAGATGTCATTTTTCTTTTACTCATCTTAGAATGATTGAATGAACTACAAGAGTAAGTCTGGCTTAGGACGGCTCAAAATCACAGATGAGTACAGTAATAATAACTATCAAGACACACAGCCACTTATTCTATTATGTACTGCATATTTTCAGGGTTTAAACGACCATGACTCTCTACAGCTTCCTGACCTTTTTAGCTCTAAGATAGATAGATAGATAGATAGATAGATAGTAATGAACATACTAGGATTTAGATAGACAGATAACGGTTGCTGTAGAAATAAACTGCAGACGTTATATGTTAATTAAAGACACCCAGCGCGGCAAATATAATTTCTCTTTCTACTAGTTTCACTTTCCACGTGTATCAGTAGCACTACTTTTGACAAGGTCTGTTTTCCTCAGTGCTGGCTTTTCCTCCTTGACCCTTTATTTTATGATTTATTCCCCTTAGAAATGTATCTTTCTCGTGCTCTCCTGCCACGTTTTGTAAATTCTCTTAGCGCCGTCGAACCTAGCTAGTGTCAGTAATGTCATCATTTCTTTCTGGATATTCATCAGTACTCTTATGCATAAGGTACATCCTAACTGTTCAACTCTATTACATGATTCATATAACTTTTTACTCCTTTCTTACTAACCTCATTCACCCTCTCTGTACATGTGTCTATTTCCATTAATATACCGGGTGTAACAAGAAAATTGTCCAAATCGTGTAACAGCAAAGGGATAATTGCCCATACCAGAAAATGTTTAATATCTATACAACCACTAAACTAATTGAGATTCTTTTTTTCCATGTTTTCGGATAAAACGTCACGTTTATCTTGACACGATTTGTCGTAAGAATCACTGAAAAACCCTTTGAGTTATTCAGCTCGTGGGATCAACCGCGATTACGAGGTGGTTCAACGCTCCTCAAAATCATCCGATCAGAGGCCTTGATGCCGGATGTAGTTCTGATGTGCTTGTAATTAACTCAAATTTTATGACTAAAGCCAGAAACTCATTGTAGGTAGAAGACAGTCATATCGGGAAACATCCTTGACTCATCATGAAAATTTAACTTGCCACTTGCTGAATATTAACATCTTGTGAGGTATTCAAGAAACCGGACCGACTGTTGCAGTAACAATGTTACAGTGATCAACTGGCTCGTTTGAACAGAAAATACCTTCTTAGCATGAAAATTTAGGAGTGAGTTTGCCGCACAGAAATGCCCGTTGCTTACACTGCAAAATCAACGCAAATGGAATGCCATGATATTTACTTGGATATATTCTGCAAACCTGTCATCTTCAGGCTATCATATGTTTCAATTTGCGCAACGACACTTGATATGATCAGGGGTCCAACTATTTCAAGGTATAGAAATATTCGTCGAAATAGTCTCTTTATGACAAAATGAACACTTTAGCTTAACTTAGATATAGGTACATATCAAAGCAGAACACTTTGATGACTAGATAATGACGCTAGGAATGTAAGTCAATAAAATGTTTTATCAAAATATTCTGAGGACATTTGCATCAAAAATTTGATGTCATTTAAATGTACAAATATGATCTTTATTTATTGGAAAAGTGTGACTCTATTTTTTCTGCCTTCAATCCAATGACCAGACCTGTGTTTCTAAACGTGAAAGCAAATTAAGGACTTGCATGTTGCAGGAGGTTGATTATCTTCATAATATCACAGATTTTATTGTTTCGCATGAATTACTTATGGACGCACGGCGTTATTCTTCGCGAAGGTTAAACACTTTTACTGTTCACCAAGGCTTCGAGTGAAAAAGGCTAGAAAATTTAGATGCATAAAACTGGTATTTTCTGTATTCCAACACACACACACACACACACACACACACACACACACACATATATATATATATATATAAAGTGGACATTGAAGTCAACACTTAGAGGCTGAAAGCTGTTTCTTGCTAGACGCAATCGTCAGGCGGTCTGACGATTGCGTGTTGATTTCAATGTTCACTTTTATATTTATATTTACATACGCTCTATCTCTGATATTAAGCACTTTATCCCATAAATATAGCACCTTAAAACTATATTTCTTTATATATATATATATATATATATATATATATATATATATATATAATCCCTATTGTAGTTTATACTGTAACTATGCTGCGTAGACCTTAGTAACGATTTCTGGAAATGACTTTGTTATCTAGTGTGATTAACAATATGGCCACGATGACTTGTGACTTCATGCAATGGTTCAGTCTATCCAATTTCATTAACAAATCTTCTGTCAACCCGCGGTATTTCAGGCACTTTCTAGATCGATAACATCAAGTCTCATCGACCGTGGTGAGATTCGAACCCGGGTCTCATGGTCAGAATGCGAACGTTCTATATATATATATATATATATATATATATATATATATATATATATATATATATATATATATATATATATATGCAGAGAGAGAGAGAGAGAGAAAGTGAGAGAGTTTTAAGTTGTACAATA
>CAHIKZ030001891.1:1292500-1507500 GCA_903632075.3 Acanthosepion pharaonis | reverse complement strand
AAAATGTTGTAATTTTGGTAAAGTATCTGTATTCTAGTTTTTAGCAGATATTCTGGTAAAATTTTAAAACTCTTCGTCCATCTTTTTATTAATGTTCATATCAGCGCTCCGTTTGTGTCTAGGCTTTAGATGGCAGCGAATACAGAGGTAAAGTCCAGACTGGTGAAAGAGTTATGTTCTAGAAGGTGTCGTGTCGCGAAGATGTACACATGCTCTTTTAGTTAAGTTAGAAAGGGGACGGATTGTAGACCTGCAAAGGGCGAGATTTTCCTTTTGAAAGATTGCTTCACATATTGGACTTAATGTCTTGATCGTGTTTCGATGAATATTCCTAATTCGGTAAACCAATATCTGGACGGTCACGCTCGCTAAGATCGAAGCATTTTAAGCACAACGGTGGTTACTCGTACGGAGACGGGAACAACAACTGTGTACCAGAGGTGTCAACACGGACTGTTAGGAATCATTGACTTGCAGAAGGATTAAAGGGTCCCACAACAACACCGTCATAGAAGTCTCTTGTGGTCTCGCGAGAGGACTATTTCGTTCAATGATAATACCAAGTTCTGTTTTCATGCAAATGATGGTCGTTTCCGTACACGACGTAGACCGAGATAGCAACATATTCTATAGACACGGAGGTTCGGACCCTATCATTATTCAAAGATTCATAAGTTACAATTCTCGCTCATCTTTGGTATTTGTGGACGGTACATTGAACAGCGCCATATTCGTCTAGAAAATGGTTCCACTCGTTCTGCTGCAACAGAAACCTATGCTCTGCTCCACTACTGTGTTAGTCAAAGTGCTCAGGCTGAGTTTTGACAAATTCCTTTCTTGGCATGATCATATTGCCTGCCGTCTATTGAACATGAATGGGACAAGATGGACGATTCCTGGTTTGTACAGCTAGTCTACGTAAAAGATATGCTGTATTGCGCCAAGACGTACAAGTTATATGGAATAATATATCGCCTGTCCTCCATTGAACAGCGATGTGTCAAAATGGAGCAACGACTAGTTTGTCCAGTAAGCCTTCCTAAAATACATGCTGTATTGTGTCAAGACGTGCAAGGGGTGTGGAACAATGTATTGCAGAATATCATTCGCCCTCTATACGATTCTAATCATGCGAGATTGGCTTGTGTTAAAATCATGGCTTGTGTTAAAATCTGTGGAGGTTTTCCAAGACATTAATACTGTATATAGGTATTACTGATGCGTAACTTACTTCGAAATGGGTGCACGTGTAGTATCTGATTCGCGCCATTAAATACTAAAACTCTGAATCGAATTTAACGATGCTCAAGAACGTTTGTTCTCAGAAGAGTTGATCTGTGGTGACCCCAAATATGTAATGGGCTCATCTTTAGAGATACCTAACCTTTGTACTCAGTGTCCCGATAGAACATCATATGAACAAAGTGCATCGAAAGGATCATACTGAACAGTGGTTCTAAACTATTTTTACCTAGGAATTACTTTTACTCTTAATTTCTTTCGTGGACACCCATCATCATTCGATGAAAAAAAAGCTTATTTTAACTTTTACTTAATTGTAAATAGAAACAGTAAATGTATATGCTTTATTTTGAAGTCAAACTAATTTAATGAAAATAAAATTGTATTTAACAAATACATTCTGTGGGACGTGTGTGTACACAAGTAAAATAACTCATAATAAACCAATTTAAAATATGAGAGTAATTAATAAATTTAAAAAGGTGCAGATTTATTCAATGAGATCCCTGGGGTTAATGCTGCTGTTAATCCTTTCTTTATATATAATCCTTATATAATGTATATATTAAATTTATTTTATTTTTAATATTATATTTTAATATTTTATTTTTCATATTTTAATATTTTATTTTTCATATTTATATTAATATTTTATTTTATTGTATTGATATTTAAAGTTAATATTATTTATTATTAATATATTAAATTATTTTTTTTTATTATAAATTATAATCTTTATATAATTTTCCTTTATATATATATAATCCTTCCTTTATAAATCCTTCCCAGTTTTATTCAACTTTTACAATCAAATAATCCGGTAGAATAGAAGGGACGCTAACTTACATCGCTTGATTGCGTTCTCTGCTAGTTTTACAGTTAATTTTCTAATTTTAGTATTTTAAAATGGCATAGACTACAGTAGAAATTCCAATTCTCAAGGGAATAATAAATTTGATTATGAAAAAGATTTAGTCTCGTATTTTTATTCAAGTTAACGTTGCACAAGTATCGAGATCTGTATGTGGTTTTCCCTCCTAATCTATATGTACGTTTAATCTTGCGTTGTGTTTTTTTAAAATCATTTTTCCCCAAGTAAGATAACAAAAGCCACTATGGTGCAAAGGGTAACTGAGGGTGAAAGTCAAGGAGAGACAAGGCAATGATATTGCATTTAAACTTATGAAGGTCACAGTTAACATGAAATTAGAAGACTAAAAAGAATTCCACAAGTGATAAGTGCGGGAAAAGTAATTATTATTACAGAATTTACCGTTATATATAACAATTTAAACAGTGAGATTCTTAGACATAGCTGCCAATCTAGGACTGCGCTTAAATTAAAAGCCATAAGTAAGCGACTTTAAGAAGGAGGAGGTGAAAAAGTGACTGAAAAAACTACGACGTTTTCGGTCTTCATCTAGCATCTCGCTAGGGAAGGACCGAAAACTGTGCAGTTTCTTCATTGGATTTTGACAAGAATTTCTAGGTATAAAGCAGAAACACAAGAACAGTAATATTCGATGCTCGTGCATATAGTAGATTTATAAATGTGCAAAACAGATTCTGGCGGGAAAAATACATATTCAGGACGTTACAATTGTCTTTTCTATCAGTTTGTATATATATATATATATATATATATATATATATATATATATATATGTAAAAATAATGAGAAAGAACAGTAAGATTTATAATCTGGTAATCTTATTGATTATTTTTATTTTAAAAAGTAGTGGCCGGTACAATTAGAGCATAAATACTAAAAATTTACTCATTTAAAAATTAAAAAAAACTTTAAAATCCTAAGGTCTGTTACAAAAATCGATTCCAAAAATTGATTCCAAAACTCACCTGAAAATGAAACCGAATTTAATTTTAAAATTAAACTTAAAGTTTTAGTTCCCGTTTTTGAAGCATGGTAATTTCTGTGTAGCGATGGGACCATATTTTTATATTAGTAAATATATATATATATATATATATATATATATATATATATATATATATATATATATATATATATATATATATATATATATATATATACATACATATATATATATATATATATATATATATATATATATATATATATAAGTATTTCAACAAGGCAGGAGTGCCACTAGTACGCAAGGGGTCACAGCGAGTGAAATTAAGAGAAAAGACTGGGTATAGGGGAGGATTGAGGAAAGGATAAAAAGAAGAACGATGATCAAGGCATGAAAAAGTCGATTGACGCTGCATTTAATTTTTTGAATATTGTACTTATCATAGAAGCAAGTAAGAGGAAGGGAGTTCCACTGTTTGGAAGTGCGAGAGAAGAAGCTGTTTGAGAAGCAGAAGTGGTTACATTTAACTATTTCAACAGTAAAAGGGTGGAACTTAGATGCCAAGCTAATTGCACGCTTAAATTCATGCAGTCGGGGCACCAGGGAATATAGCTCGTCAGAGAAGTTGCCATCTAAATATTTGTAGAAAAGACAGAGGAAAGCCACATCACGTCTGTATGAAAGTGACTGGAGTCGAGATGCCAGGTCAGTACCTATCACATTCCATATCCGTCTTTGGATTTTGTCGAGAACCTCGAGATGAACAGCGGAAGCATCAGACCATATATGGCAACGGTATTCAATGCAAGGACAAATGGTAAATTTGAAGGATGGACTCAGACGAGAAAAACCTTCTGCCACGACACAGAGAATCAACTTTTCTTCCGGTAGATGCAGCTATTGATTCAATATAGTTGTTTCCCCTGAAGTCAGTTAGACCAAGGAGTCGTGGTGGGACACTCTCGTGAGTGGAGGAGCATCAGCCAGATAAGAGAAATGCAAAACATAAGGAACTTCGGAACTTCTCACAATTTGAAGAAATTCCTCACTTCGGTTTCTTGTTGAAAATTAGTTGTTTTATAATTACCGGCGTTTAAAATATCAAATTCAATATTAAATAATACTAATGCTACTAATAAATAGCGAAAAATAAACGAGAAAAAGCAGACATGTCACAAGAATTAAAAATCATTCAAATTCGAGTTCAAATGAATCCCACCAAAACTTTAAAAACAACTACTTAGCCTTGATATCTGATATCACAAGGCGTCCATGTATAAAATAAAAATACGGTAATAATAATAATAATAATAATAATAATAATAATAATAATAATGGGCAGGATACTTCTATCACGAAACAGGGAAAAAAGATTTTTTACCGGGTAGAATTCTATCCATTTGACATTTTTTACTCGAAGCAAGGCAGTAAAGCCACTAAGACACAAGAGGTTACCGAGTGTAGAAGAGTTAGAAACAGATACAGTACTAATGTGCGAGAACAAAAAAGGGTTAATTAGGAGGACAGTAGATAGCGATTGACGTTGCATTTATATTTTTGAAGATTAGAGTTGGCTGGAAGCCGGAAAGGTGTTCTATGAGAAGTGAAAGAGAATATTGACATCTATAAGGATTTAAAGTATGACATTTTGAAATAATTTAAAGGACGAACAATGAAAGTAATTCCAGTGCCAGTAATTATTGGCACATTGGTGGGGCGTATACAAAAAACAGGAAATAACTTGCAGATTTATGGATTATGATTTGGAAATAGAGTCATTACAAAAAAGCATTCCTGTTCGGAAAAGGGAGGATATTTCGAAAAGGATTGGATACGGCCTGTCAGTTGGCAAAAGAAATGATTGGTTCTTAAGCCTCGGGAGGTGACATGAGCATAAACTTCTTAAAAACAACCGACAATGCTGTGAATAATAATAATAATAATAATAATAATAATAATAATAATAAGAAGAAGAAGAAGAAGAAGAAGAAGAAAAGAATTCCATGAAAATTATCGAGAAATTCTCCAAATACAAGGACCTGGAGATCGAGATTAACAGGATGTGTAGAATGAAAACTGAGACTGTATCAATAGTAATCGGAGCTCTGGGTCTCGTGAAAAAAAGGAATGGACAATTTTACTAACACTGTCTCAGGTAACATCAGCATACAAGTTGCTCAAAAGATCGCCCTACTAGGAACATGCCATATACTAAGAAAAGTGCTCTCAATTAAATGACAATTCTGCTATAGGACCTAAGAATCATAGTTTGGACCTGGCTCAACAAAATACAAAGCAGAAACATAACATACAAAAATAATAATAAAGATTATCTGGCGTTTGTGTGCTCTTCCCTAACCCAAAATGAATATAAATATTTGGAAATACTTGCACTGGAATATGTGTCGATATTGTGACCTTACACATGCAGTGGAGTGGTATGCACACAAATCATCACCAGTGCTAGAATATCAAACACTTTGGGAAAAATCTCATGGAACTCTCCTATCATTTTGTTCATACCACCGGGGTGGGGGCGTTCGTAATTTACATATGTAATTATCTTCATGCGTTTTAAGAGTTGAGAGATCGGTTTTTGATTAATTGAACTGTATGATTAATTTCTCTTACTAACTAATCAACTGACGGAATATTTTAAATTGAGTACGATCCCTATAATGATACATTTCAGTTAAATGTCATTCAAGCTGTCTGCATTTCATTTGCTTTGTGGCGTTGATTATAAGGACAACAATTTTTTTTTCTCAAGACAAGCGACGTTTGTACAAAGACTTATATATTTTTTTATATTTTTATACATATATAACTTTTTAAACATAAATTGAAGAAGACAGTCATACCGTTGAAGCATTGTTAAACACTTTATTTACTTTTCTTAAATGGCACTCTTTTCTAGGTATTTCAAAATATTGGAAGGATTTCGTCAACCATTTTGTTTTTAATAATAATAATTTAGACAGTATATTCATTATAAGAGATTTCACTTATACAGCGCACCAAAAGGTGAATAATGCTATGAGCATCACCGTGAACCAATCATAAAAAGCCACAAGGACGTTATTACTATTTATACTGACAGACATATAAAAGCTAACAAGCCAGAATTATTAATTAAACACTACAAAAAACAAAAAAATAATACTGAATGGACGATTTCATCAGATAAAAATATATCTGTTAAATAGTATGACAAAATAAGTAATTGGATTTATTTTGGAAAATTGAAAAAGTACTAGTACTGTGATATTATTGCTATAATTAAAACTACGAGGATTCTTGGTCAGCTAAAACAAAGCTACAGACAAGAATGTTGCAAGATTCCTGGCAGTCCCTGTTTACAAGAGATTTTTTTTAAAAAATGCACTTCGTTGAACTGTTTATCAATCCAGGAGAATATTGTCAGTGTAAAGAAAGATACGAACACTGTACATCCAACTTCATAATTTGTACCGATAGAATGCACATATTTTCTACCTTGCCTTACCATAGGTAAGGTAGGTATCAAGTAATGACCCGATAAGGGATTGTACTGAATAGAAAGCAAAAGAAGATAATAATAATAATAATAATAATAATAATAATAATAATAATAATAATGAAATATAGAACAGATATAGGAATTGTAACCATTTTATGGGACTTTACAATAGATACCGGCAGAACACTCAAAGATACTCCCAATCTCAGACATAGACGTCAATAATTTCAGCTGCGGATTTGATTTAGATTTTAAGGGATCACTGGCATACCATATTTTAAGGAAATACAAAATATTGTTCTTACAATCACAGGTCACACCCTACTAAGAGCTTTATCAAGGTAAAATGTGTAATTTTGTTATAGAAATGTGCTGATGAAAATACCATGGTGCTGTTTCTGACCTTATGATTGGGAGCCGAGGGGAAATGTATATATAACAGGAAATAATAATAATAATAATAAATTGTTCTCACAAGTACAGCCCAGACCTTACGAAGGGCTTATCTATATATATATATATATATATATATATATATATATTAATTGGTTAGTGGAAAATGTCATGATGCCAATTCTAACCTTAGGTCTCTGAGCGGGACCCGGAAAGAAATGTGTACACACCAGAAACCAGAGGAAATATAATAATAATAATAATAATAATAATAATAATAATAAAAATAATAATAATGTTTTTATCGGTAAAATTTCGGAACATTATGACTATTGTTATTTATTAAGCTATAGTTTCTTGAAAAATCATCAAAATATTGATAATGTTTCATAAATTGCATAGGTCTATAGTGAGGATTTATATCAGAACTATCCGCAGAATCTAGTCGGCTGATCGGCAGCTAAACCGGTTCCCGCGCCAGACTTTTCTGGTGGGGAGGCGGGTAGCTAGACACCTAGGAAGGATTAAAAACAAGACCTTTCAAAGGGCGGAAGGACGCCCTTCTAAGGTCTATGGCTATGTACGAAGTGGGGTAGACTGTGCAGTTATGACACGGGCAGGAGAATTCCTAGACTGTTGCCGAAGGTGGCCTTCAAGTTCGAGAACATCAGTTGTGGCCTGATGTGTAATCGGGGTTGGGATCGCCCGGTCTACTTGACGACACGCTGCTTCATGAGTGAACAACTTCCCGTCTTTTAAACCAGATATGTCGAGAGAGAACTGGTCGGGTGAGCAGTTGCACAACGACTCTACTTAGTCTGGTTTGTTAGCTTTTATATGTCTCTCAGCATATCAGTATGGATACTAATAGTGACCTTATGGCGTTTTATGACTGTTTCAGGGTAATGTTCATAGCAATTTTCAGCATGTAGTGCACTCTAATACTGACATATCTGATGTTGCCGATGATAATACTACACCAACAATGATTTTAAGATGTTATTTTCAACTTGAGAAGACTGAGTTCAGCCTCTTTCCAAAAGGTTTGAGACGTTGAATTTTTCAGATAAATTTGCACATATCTTTTCTACCAGAGATTCAGACAGGAAATCAATAGAGGTATGCTTAACAAGATTAATCGCTGGGTATGTACAAGAAATATTTTTCGATTACACCAGTGTCTGAACTTGTTGTATTTGTTTGACATACTGCAGAAATGAATCGATTTCACTACAAAATATCTTCTAATATGCATAACTGTCCGCGCATATCCGAGTATGCCTGTCAGCTAAGCTGCATAACCAATCCTTGTTGCAGACACCTGCTCATTGTGGTTGTTCACGGAGCCAACCTGCTGTTTATACTACATCTATGCTGAGCGGATCTTAGTTGCAGTTTCTGGGAAAGCAGTCATAACCTAACGTGATCATAATTCTGAACAAGTCGAGCCTACTCAAAACCTCGGTCACGATGACTTGTTAATTCGTGCTTGCACAACAATCGACAGCTTCCAAACATTTCTGTTTAACAGTTTCACTCACAATTCGTATGTGTTTCAGGCATTTCTCAAAGTTGAGATCCTTTTTTTGTTTTTGCATTGGAAAGAAGAAAATCTATTAATAACCTTCAAGACAGGTGTAGCTGCATTTGCATGAGTTAAGATATGATCTCTTTTACATTTTAACACACACATATATATATATATATATATATATATATATATATATATATATATATATATATATATATAATAAAAATTTTTAGATGTATCAAGGGTGGTCTTCAGTGATGCACTGTCTTCATCGCCGATTTCGGGTTTTGCATCATATCGGCTCAAATAGCAACCCCGAACTGACACCGGACGAGTCAGTCCGCTTCCTTGAAGCATCGTGCTACGCACCTCGACACTGCAAAAGTCATAACGACCGACATCATCAGGAGTCCGACCGTTCTTATTGAAATACGTCCGTCAGCGTAAGCCAAAGAAAAAAAAAACTTTTCATGACCCCACCCCCTATATATCAGTCAGTTATATGCCATGCGTGATACGATCATGTATCTTTCGATACATGACTGACGAAGCATATTTTTTCCCACAGTAGGATGCCATTTCTTTCTGCGGTAGATTAGTTGCCATCCAAGTCTATAGAACCCGGTTTGTCGTACTATTTACCCATAGCTGGGGGGGGAGAAGAAGAGGCTTCATACCTTTCCCAAGACTTTTTGCACGTAAGTGAATGCAATGCATTCGACTAGAATTCGAACTGGGCTTTCCAATTCCTCGATCCGAGCCGCTATCCATTACTCCACTGTGTCTCCTCCACCCACTATATACTGGTGTCTTTTTACTTCCTCCGATTTTGATTTGAGTTACTTTCCCTGGATTTCTAACTCGGTAAGCTGGTCTCTTTTTTGCATGAATCAAGCATATGGCCTTCTTTACATTGTTACACACGCACACACACAACCACCGACGGCTTATTAACAGTTTCGTCTACCTAATTTCACTTACACGGCTTCAATAAATCCGTGGTATGTTTTTTTAAACAGTTCCCAACGATTCCGCACACTGGTGTTATCTCCCCAGTCGACATTGTCAAGAAGTCACCTCCTTAACAAATAAACCCAGTTGATATTTGAACATTCTAGCCACTCGGATAATATCTAAAAGGTATTTTTCTGTTAAAACATATTTAGACATATCGAGACATAGTAACGGAAATTTAATTATAATTATTTCTTATTCATTTTATTAAGCCACGTCCGGTACAAGGCTATGTATTTTTAAGTATTAAACGTGTATGTCAATTTACTAAGGACAAGGACAAAAGTATGAGGCATCCAGTGAAGATCGAACTCACTACTCAGTTGTAATTGTTGTAGCGAGACAAGCTTGCTCACTATACACAACGTCGAAGTGCCCCTTCCCCAAGTTGAGTAAATACGTATATAAAAAAAAAAAAATGAAACCTGCCATGGATTTTGTGTCTCAGTACATGTGCAAATGTGTTTTTAATTGGATGAATTTAGCCAATCAAATTAATTTTGATAAATTAGCCAATCAAAAACTGTTGCGTAGATCCGTTTTTCTTTGAAGTGAATCCACGTTAGTGATTTATTTTTCTGAGTATGAAAATAAAAACCTATTTAACCAAGGAAAAAAGCAGCTATGCAATCCCTAGCAGGAATTTTACACCTTAAGCAGTGAGTTCAATCCTGAAAGCCTACTTACTTTGACATTTTACCAAAATTAAACAACGACTAGAAAAGTTATTACAGACATGATTATCATGCCCAGTAGTTAAAGTCTACTAGTTGTCTACCATTTCTGGTAGACAACTAGTAGACTTTAACTACTGGGTACTTAGCCAAATTTGAGGTACTTAAAATTATGATATATTTTGAGTATCACCAATGCTAATATCGGCCTTCCTCGAACCAATGATAGATTTTTACCATTAGAATTACGATCTTTGAGCTTTTAGAAGTTTATTTAATTTCGGGTGATCCATCTATTATTCATCTGAGTAAGGTCGAAAAATATTTCCCAAGACGTTATAATAACAACAATTAAGATTAGAACACTAGTCTCATTAATTCGTGAGATAATAACATCGCCTAATCTCAGAAATTAGACGACTTTCAATAGAGGCGAATGTTTGTTTGGGGCTTAGAAAATCTGGTACAAGAAAGTTGAGGGGACGGGTAATTAAAAAATCATTTATAAATTTAGCTGATTTTTTTTTTATGAGGGTTGACAGCATGTTTTAATTTTTTTTTAAATTATAAATATTCGTTTTGAATAGATCAGGTGCTTTCTCCTTTTTCAGATTAAGATCAATGCAGGCACTTCAAAAATGTAACACAACCTTATTCACCTAATTATATATATATATATATATATATATATATATATATATATATATATAAATATATATATATATGTATATATATATATATATATATATATATAAATATATATATAAATATATATATATATAAATATATATATATATATATATATATATATATATATACGTGTATATGTAGAAAATTAGATAGAAATATACATTTGTGTGTGAGTATGCGAGTGCATATATATATTTGTTATATATAATCGTGTGCGTCTATATATGCGTGTTTATAGATATGAATGTGTGTGTGCGTGCGTGTGTGTGTATGAATGCATGTATGCGTGATGATGCATGCATGAGTTTGCGTGATTATATTACCAGAATAAATCCATAAACATTATACAGCCTATGAAAATATCGATGCTACACAGTCTTCCCAGAAGGCTTGTCTCAACTTGACTGATAAAATTAAATGTAAATAGCAAAAGCGAGTAACTCCTTATATATATATATATATATATATATATATATATATATATATTATAGTTTAGAATTTCGGTATATTTAATACAGAGAATGAAGTTTTTTCATGAATTTTTAATTGTGTAAGTTATTTTCGAGAATGATATAGCTCTATATATTAGTATCGTATGAATCTTAAAATAAACGACAGATTAGAAATTCGTTTTATCCCCCCTCCAGATATAGTGACCTTTTTTTTTATATATATATATATATATATATATATATATATATATATATATAACGGTAGATAATAAATATTATGAAATATTTTTGTTAAAGTTTCATGTATTTATCCACGAATTCTCTGCATAAAGATACGAAGAAAATGTCCCAAGTCATGTCAGCTACAAAATGTGAGAATTTACACGGATGTGGAATTGTATGTAATATAATTTAAGACGAACAAAATAAACGATAATGAAAAAATTATGTTTTTAAAAATAAAAGGGGAATCAATTAGAGTTTTTCTCTTCTGTCTTTTTGTAAACAGCGAGAGGTCACCGATATAAATTTTAATCATATTTGTGAAGGTGAAAAAGATTTTTTTTTTTTTTTTTTTTTGGTGAAGATGGCTTCTTGATTGCCGGATGTTAGGTGACTGCGCCCGGATCATAGCGCATGCGTGGAGCTTACCTCGCTGTGTCCCTCGATGGACTTCGGTGCTGTCATGTCGCTTGGATTGTTCGGGGGTACAAGCCGGTTTTGTTCTTCGACATAGTCAGAATGCACGGCCGACATGGACACGCCCGGGTGGTACTTCTTGTTTCCATTGGCTTTTAAGTGCCGCTGTCGATAGCAGCGCCAGGTACAGTAACCGAGAATGACGGCGTAGGTAAAACAAAGGAATCCAGACACCACGGCTATCACTACTGTCTTGCATGCTCCACCGCAGCCTGACTCCTGGGGATGACTTGGGACGGCTTTGTTATCTGAATTAACAAGGAAAGATAAAGAAAAACGATTTGATGTAATTGTTTTGGTAAAGCAAATCAAATGTTGGTCTCGATTAATACCTGGGTCACAGCCTTAGAAACAAAACAAAAAAGAGTCTTGGACTACAATGTAATATATCTAATCTCCTATGTGAATACTGGACACTTACCTCGCAGATGAAGAAAAAATTTGAATTGCCAAACATTTACTTCTACCCATTAATGCTATGAATACTATGGACAGTATTAGAAACGAGAAATTTTTAATAATAGGTGTTACACCCAATTATGGATTAAGTAGCAGGCTAGACTAGCCCTCAGGTCATGGTTGGCAGCCAGTCTAAGAGATGGGTTGCACTGAATTCAAAATCGTAGGGAAGGCAAGGTAAACCATTCTTGGGAGAGTCAAGATCATGTACAACCTGAGAGGAGATAACATCTATAAAACATAAAAAAGATCTATAAAGGAAAGGATGCTAAGGAGTAGAAAGAGACAGTTGAAATTTATGAGAAAAATAATGAAGAAAGAAGTCTAAGAGGATTTAATACGCAGGACATACTGAAAGTGAGGGCAAGCAGAGTAACCTACTTGAGTCAATGAACAGCAGAATGAAAAACAAAGAGGGATTGTCAAGGAACAAGAAATATTTAGAACAATGATGATGCGGAGAACCATGACCAATCACAACTTGAAAAGACATATCAGAGAGAGAGAGAGAGAGAGAGAGAGAGAGAAACCAATCCTGTAATCAATACTTCGGGTATATCATTCACTGTGCCCTCTGCTTAGACTGCTTAGACTTGTGCCACTCCAGATTTTGTCCATTGGCCCGAGGCCTTCTCCAATGTGACATGATTAATATATATATATATATATATATATATATATATATATATATATATATATATATATATATGTGTTTCATTAAATAATATAGACAAGTGTTGCCTATTTATTTTATGTAAATTCTTTTCATAACGTCTGATAAGCTTAATAACATTATCATTAAACGAAGAAGGAAAATCACAATATTGATACATATTTTTTAATCCTATCTAAGCTTTCGGCTTACATAAGCCATTATCAAAGATGAATTTCCTCCAGTTGGTCCAGGGTAGTTATATCCTTTAGTTTATCGTAGATGCCCTGTTTGTTGCTGTTAAGGGTGTTCAATATATATAATGAAATACAGTTTTAAGGTATGCTATATTTATAGGTTAAATCCGGGAGAGTGTCTGTGTACACTGATATCAACACCAAGATGGGATATATATATATATATATATATATATATATATATATATATATATATATATATATATATATATATATATATATATATATATATATATATATATATATCTCTCTCTCTCTCTCTCTCTCTATATATATATATATATATATATATATATATATAAACTGATTTAAATGTTTTCGCTACACAGTAATAACCATGTTTCAAAAAGCTTCGAATTTAATTTTGTAATTAAATTAAATACATTAGTTCCATTTCATCCTCAAGCGAATTTTGGATAACTTACTTTTTAAATTTACTGAGTTTTAAAGGCACAGAAAAATTCCTAATTCATTGTTTCCAAGGTTTGTAAATTTACAGAGTATTACGGATTATGTATCTTCCTGTTTCTTTCTATATATATATATATATATATATATATATATATATATATATATATATATAGAGAGAGAGAGAGAGATAAAAGCGCAGTGTACGTGTGTCCGTACGACCGTCTTTCGATTTTGACGAATCATAAACAACCAGTAGCAGTAGTAACGACTGTAGTTACACACGATTAACAATTAAATAAATGCCATTTTTAAAGTTAAATTTATCTATGGAACAAAGTGATAGGTTAAAAAAAAGCATTAGTTCTGTTTCATCTTCAAGCGAATTTTGGAATAACTTATTTTGAAATTTACTGAGTTTTAATAGCATATACATTCATAATTTTTATATATATCTATATAATTAACCTAATACAAGGCTTGAAGGCAATACAAAGTGTAAGGTTACTTTTAAAATGGTAATAATGAATGAAATATATGTGTTATGAATAAAAGAACAGATTGTAGTTATTGTAGATTATGAATATATGGAGGATAGATAACGATTGTCCCTCCACTTGAATAGCTTTGAATTGTAGTGTTGAGGGAAGCACCTATGTGGGAGTCTGTTCAACAAAGTGTCAGTTTGGTGGGGAAGATGTCCCAATGGAACTTTTTACTTATATTTGGAACACGGGCAAAATGAGAATAATTCGATACCATTGAAGTGGCATGGCGCTATAAATCTACGAAAACCAATATACCCATCATGAAACCCAATCTGATAAAGTTATACCAGTCGCATGAATAATAGTAAAGGTACTGTTAATATTAACTGTTTCCTTATAAGGAAATATTCGGTATTCTTTGACCGAGCAGCTACTACTACTGTAGGTTGAAAATTATAAAACCTTTCTCTTAAAACAAATTTTCAGGGAAAATAGTGTGTTTCAAGTTCAGTAGCTGTTATCTCTCTTTCCAGTATTGACAGAGTTTTCCTTCCTAACTTTTTATTTGAAGTGGTTTGGTATGTTAGTATCTTGATTATGTCCTTTTTTTCTCTTCGAGTTACATGTTCAATCCATTTTATTCGTTGCCGCTCTAAGAAGTCCTCAAATGACATGTTTTCTATTATTTGGTACAGTTCTTTGTGATTCCGTTGCGCCAGTCCACAGAGTTCGATGAAATATAGTCGTCACTAAAGCACATATGCTTCACTCGCTCAAAGCCATTTTAACCATTGATCATAGAAAGCGGTTGTATACAACAGGCAGTTAATATAAGCTCTTGATAAAAGCGGCACATAAACTTGTAAGTGAGGTCCAGTTACTTTTCTGCAGTGTAACACTCCCCTCAGTCGGTCGCCGATTGATGGCGTTCCCACGTATCGATTTATGAAAGCAAATCTCTTCGAAACTTTTGTGATGTTGTATAGTGCGTCCATTTTTTTTTTCCTTCTCTACCTCGGGTTGCATTCTGTTGAGAAGCATTGGGTTGTAAATGTTTGCTGCAATAGAGGCGAGTGTTATTCCGTTATTTTTTTCCCCCGATTTAGATCTTTCTTTGGTAAAGGAAGTATGCAGTCTTCAGTCCAACTTCCGGTGACTACTCTTTTATATGTGGCGTTACTGAATTGGTGTAGAATATCATTGGAATTCTGGGCTTTCCAAACCCCCGAAGAAATTTTATCAAGCCACGCTGCTTTCCTATTTTTGAGTTTTTTTAAAACCTGTTTCAAGTTCAGCATCAGTAAAGTTTCCAGTTTTAATGTCAAGAGGATGTTCATTGATTTGCTTGACCTCAGTATCTAAAATGTTAGGTACAAGAAATGTTTTAAAATGGTCTTGACATTTATTCAGCCTGAAGATTTGCCTCTAACTTGGATTTTCTGGACACCTAGCGATGATGAAAGACAAGCTGGTCAACCAGCAACTACCTACATTGACCAGCTATGCTATGACACAAAATACTACCCTAATGACCTTAAGAATGTGATGTTTGGTAGACTTATGAATGTCCGAGATAGCTCAACTGAATAAATAATTGATAGGGGTAAATATTAGTACTGGATAGCAGGTTTTGAACGAGTGTAAAATGGCCGTTAGATTATTCTGATACTGATGAACAACAGTTCAAGTGTAAAACGAAACATTTTTCATATAGCCACAAAGTGAAAAAAGATCACGTTTTGAGTTGAAGGTCATAGACAGCTCATACTCTCCAGAAACGATCGAGGTCAAATTTACTTCGTAGAGGCAGAGTGGGGTGCGTGGAATTCGTTCAATTACACCCGGCCTGGTCGCACGGGAAAGAGCGCAAAAACCTCGAACTGTAGACACTAATTATAAAATGATTTGTTTCCCCCTTGTGGATCCGCTTTCATATTAATCCATCAATATCTCTGGAAATATCTTTCCTGATCCTATCAAACACAACCGGTCGGCAACCAGAATAAAACTGAATCCATAAATATACATCGTACCCTACAAAAACAGATGCCAAACATTTAATTATTATTATTATTATTATTATTATTAGGGCTATCAGTGCCATCATCATCAACATGATCTGTTATACTGCTACGCATATTTCTCTATTCGATTTATTTCCTCCACAAAAAGAGATGTTTCAAGTCCGAATATCAACGATTTGAACATTCACATACAATTATGAATTATTATGTATTTAAGAAAGGTTGCGCGGTATTGTAACTAAAAGTTCTGGGAATATCAGGTGCAGAATTCTCTCATGAAACAAAAAGAAAAAAAAAGCATTGATAGAGAATGAGTTACTTTATTTCCTGGTGGCGTAATATCCAGAAATCTATTAAATGTTCGGTAACGAGAAACGGCGACTAACTTAGAAGATGAACAAAAATTATCAATCTGCTCAAATTTCTGTTACCTTTTCGTTTCATCGTCATATCCTGCTTCAGTCAAAGGCAGGTTATCAACCTTAGGTAATATATATATATATATATATATATATATATATATATATATATATATATATATATATATATATATATATATATATATGAAGTGTATATATAAATGTCGGTTTCACGCCTCAGGCAATTTTCAGATTATCGCTTTTAGCGTGAAAATGATAGACCTGATGCAGTGCTTATATCTATGTCCCCACCCGCTAGACTTACAAACGCCTTATCACTCCAACATTCACACACACACACACACACACACACACACACACACACACACACACACACACACATATATATATATATATATATATATATATATATATATATATATATATATATATATATATATATATATATATATATATAGAAAGAGAGAGAGACAAAGAGAGAAACAGAGAGAGAAGGGGAGAGAGAGGAGGCATGGTGGTGTAATGGATAGCGACTCGGATTGAGGAATCGGAGAGCCGAGTTCGAATTACAGTCGAATCCATTACATTCACTTACGTGCTAATACTCTTGAGAAAGGTATGAATCCTAAATAGCAGGAGAGAACGGGTGCTATAGCTTTGGATAGCAACTGGTCTACCTACTCCTTGTCAGTCATACATCGAAAGATACATTATCGCGTAAGCGTGTATCGCGCATGACACATAACTGGCTGAATTAATCGATGTGCCTATTGCTAAGAAAGTTTGTTAACTGTGTTGTGCCAGAAAATCTTTCTCGTCAGAATCCATCTTGCACATTTACAAATCTACCATTCATCTGTGCATTGAATACCTGTTGCCATATCTGATCCGCTGCTCCTGCTGTACATCTAGTGGTCCTTGATAAAACTCAAAGCAGGGTCTCTAATGTAATCGATCCGCATCAGCCATATCGAATAATGTCATTTTGGCACCGACGTGAGGTGGCTTCCTTCTGTCTTTTCTACAAATAGTTTCATAGCAACAGTACATTTCCCCTGGCGTCTCGACTAAATGAATTTAAGTGTGCTACTTGATTAGGGATTAAGTCTAACCATTTTTCTGTCGAACTATGTGGATGAAACCGCCACTCCTAGTTTAACAGTTTCTTTTCTCGCACTTCTCACTTGTGGAATTCTCTTCCAATTTCTTGCTTCCATGCCATCTACAATCTTCTAAATTTAAATGCATGGACAATCATCATTTCTGTCTTCCTGACACATGTTCTTTTATTGTCCTTTCCTCACATCTCCTCACTGAAGTCTTCATTCTCTTTCACTACCTGTAACTCCCAGTGGCTTTATCAGTTAGCTTATATATATATATATATATATATATATATATATATATATATATATATATAATATTAACATTACCCTTTATAGTGTTAATATATATATATATATATATATATATATATATATATATATATATATATATATATATATATATATATATATATATATATATATATTAATATATATAGCAAGGTAATATATATATATATATATATATATATATATATCCATATATCGTTATCTATATCAAAATATATAGTTATAATTTAGTTTAATAAATACAATAAATTAAAATATTTGCATGCGTACGAATATTTATTTATATATATATATATATAAATATATATATATATATATATATATATATATATATATATTTATATAAATATATCTGAAATATATATATATATATTATTAAAGACATTTTATATTTATGTTTAACGTTGTTATTTTATAGATACATATATTTATAGCAAATGCTCTGTTTATGATAAACATATATTAAATAACATTTACCGGCCTGAATGTCCGATATATATATATATATATATATATATATATATATTCATAGACAAGGGTAATGTTATTCGAACCTATATCCTATACGGAACCGTCATATACGGGTAATGTTAATATTAAATTCAGGCCGGTAAAAAGTTATTTAATTTAGTTGTTATCATAAATTAAAAATTTAGACAGTACGAATATTTGTTTCACTGAAATATATATATATATATATATATATATATATATATATATATATATATATATTTTGAAATATATCTGAAATATATATATATATATATATATATATATATATATTTGAAATATATCCAAATTATTATATATATATATATATATATATATATATATATATTTCAGTGGAGGGAAACAAATATGTATGTATCGAATGCAATGGTGATTTTCAAGGTAAATAGACCTTTCATTTGTGTAAGACTAAGGAATTAAAATATTTCTCTCCATGTAGTTCCCATTTGGTATTATGTGATATTAAGTTTAGCTAAGGATATTATCAGATCAGTGACATAATAAAAATATTTAGCTACCCACAATATACAAGATCCCTTAAGAGAAATAGAAGTCGAAAACACAATATATAGATCAAATTACCGGAGACATCTCGCTGTGAGAGAGGCCCTGTATATAAAACATCTCACTCCCATTATGAACTTCAACTTATATAACAGTGGTAATGGGAGTGTTGAATTTAAAAAAAAAAACAATAAAAAACGCGAAAATCGGAATAAACGCTCCTACTATAATTAAAATCAACACAAAACCCATCTTATGGAGTCATGTATGAAGAATAATTAACAACACGCAAAAGCAAACCCGTTTGAAAAAGAAGGGGACAAAAAGATTGCGATAATGAATACGGACAATTTTTGAACTCTCTTACTTCGATCAAATGCAAAAATGTAGAAATGCTGTAAAAACAAAATAAAAAATTAAATTTTCCTATTCTGTCATATTTAACGAAACATGTTTAAGAGAATGGTTGCTGCCTATATATATATATATATATATATATATATATATATATATATATGAAAAGAGGGAGAGAGAGGGGTGAGGTGTGACTGTTTAATTCTTTCATTAACCGCAGCGTGTCTGTAGCGATAGACAATTTTGCTAATTAAACGAGCGGGACGTGGAAAAACGACCCTTTAATTAGACATGACATCTCAAAGCATTTGGGAGTGACACTGCTATCATCCTCCAATCAATCTCGACTAAATATCTGGGTGTGGGACGAGTGTGGGCTGGGATCTGTGAGTCATGACTTTCCTAATTAAGCTGGCCGGATGTAGGAGTTCAAGCTCCCTAGAAGAAGAATGACCCTATCCACTTTCCTCATTTTCCCAAAGCCTACTAGCTGCCCTCTTGTCTCGATGTAGAAGTACATGAATAAACCAAAATGGTTTCTTCAACTCTTTTTCGTCGTCTTTAGTTTTTTGACAACAGGGTCACTTTCCGACTATCCTACCTTTTCTTCATCTAGACACAGCAATCACCCAAAAAGGATATCACAAACTCAACCAGTTATTTGTCCAAGGCGCAACACTACATCTAGCTGAGAATTGTTTTTAATTATGTCAAACTAAACAAGACAGTAAAGCCATTAAGATCGATGGTTTACTGAGTGTGAAATATTAAGAAAAAGAGAAACATTATTAAGGAACAAGAACAATAAAACATAGGGAATCAATAAGACAGGAGATAACGATTAAAACTGCTTGTAAATTTTTGGACAGAAAGCAAGTAACCGGAAAAGAGTTCCACAGTAGGGAAGTGCGATAGAAGAAACTATTAGCAAAGAACTTACGGTTACATCTAGCCATTTCAGTAATCTAGTACTGCGTTTAAATTCATAAAGTCTAGTTAGTATACAGTTAAGTTCATCAGAACAATTGCCATGAAAGTATTTAGAGAGAAAGCACTGAGAATCGACACTGTAGCAGTGGAAAAATGACTAAAGTCGCGATGCCAGGTCCGGTCCAATAATATTGCTGATACTTCTTTCGATTTTATCAAGAATCTCTAAATGTAAATCAGGGGCACCAGGCCATATGTTTCAGCAGTATTCAAAGCGTGGAAAAATCGTAGACTTAGAAATATGTCAGATAGATTCTGGGGAGAAAAACTATCCTGCATGGCACAGTGAACCAAATTTTTAGCAGTAGACCTAGCAACCAAAGCAGGAAAAGCATGTGTACTGGTGCACATCTGGACACATTGACACTTTCAATTTCTTTTGACGCAGATAATTCATTCGTTGCCAAGCAGTAGAGGAAGTTGTATGTGTTCATGTTATATCGTTGGCAGAAAATGTGTGAAAGTAATCAGAGCAGCGCACTAACATAATTATTTTTTGGAGAAAGTTCTAGTGAAACGTTAGTCCTATTAAAATGTCTTGTGTTGATTATGCTATGAAGAGATCGAACCTTTTGTGTCGAAGGTATTTCATGGAAAAGGGAGAAGATGTAACCGATGATATAAGAAGTGGGCCGCTAAAAACAATGAACAAATGCAAATGGTTATTTGGAGGTTTTGAAAGAGTTATGAGAATTGTGTTCTCCGTCATTGAAATACTCATAAGTTAAGAAAAAGGGGCCGTCAATCTTTTCACCAAACTTAAGCCTAAGGGATATCCAACTGCTTCTAAAATTAAAAATACCCTTACAGGAGATATTTATGCAGACATCCCTGATATCCAGCAACACCTGATTACATTACGGAAAGGTAATTTAGAAACAAGTCCCAAGAATAATTCCAACAGCTTCTCTCGCGAAGTGCATAGCTTCCAAAGAGAAGTACTTTGAAGACGATTGCAAATTTTCTAAGGTAGGCAAACTTTGCCTTCAAATGACCATTCCGAAAATTAAATCGTGCCCCCCGTAAATATATATATATATATATATATATATATATATATATATATATATATATATATATAAATTAAATAAATATAGATACAAGCAACCACACATGCGTGGGATCAGGCGCATATATAAATTTGTAAATAAATATTTTCCATAATTTTAATACAGGGCTATAAAGTGTATATTAATAAGTATACATAATAGCTAACGTCGACGTATATATATATATATATATATATATATATATATATATATATATATATATCGCATTCATGGCCTGAAGATTGCGCTTAAGCATGAAACTGTCGCCGCTGGAGTTGACCTCATTATCCACTTTTATATTAACATATGCTCTATCCCTGATATTGAGCACTTTAATACATAAATATAGCAAAACTTAAAACTATACTTTTATCATATATATCTCTCTTTTCACACACACACACACACACACACACATATATATATATATATATATATATATATATATATATATATATATATATATATATATATATATATACATTGGTTTCTAAGAAATCAATGTATTTCCTATCCGACAATTATGTTTTTTAGTGGTAGGATATATATATATATATATATATATATATATATATATATATATATATATGTGTGTGTGTGTGTGTGTGTGTGTGTGTGTGTGTGTGTGTGTTGTTGTTTTAACATGTCTGTATTGCAGTAGTATAATAGGATACATAAATACAGAGTGTGTCAGGTTGGCAAAATTTTCCTGTCACAGCTAGTCACCACGGATCGTTGATTTTTCCTGTTGAAATTTTATTGCTTACGTTCAGTAAAGTTTCGAGGTTAAAATTATGTCCGAAGCAATGTTTTTTTTTTTTATTAAACTTCTGTCTGTCGTACATTTTATGTTCTATAGTACGTGTGTAGCATAATAGTCAAAATTAAAAGCTCATCTATGGCTATAAATAAACCATAATGACAAAGTATAAATTCATAAAATTCTATAAATACCCTGTTATTAATAATTTTTACTATTATGAAACAATGTGTAATATATATTAACGAGACAATTTTAAGTATTATTAAAATCATGATGAAAAAATCAATTCAACTGCAAGATATTCTTTAAAAAAATTGAAAATTACATGTTTAAATAAATCCGTTGTTTGCTTTAAATATCGAATATAACAAATAAAATATCGAATAAAATTATTGAAATATCGAAAGTGTATTGGCCTTAAATATTGATTTTCAGATATATATTTAATACGGTTAAAAAAAACAAATAGATTAGCATACTTGCGTTCATGGTAACACAAACTGGAGAGCTAAAAATAGACAGGTCTGCTGGCGTACTTTAAAAGAATATTCGACTTTTTGTTGCGTTGTTTTCACATTGGGATCTTTTAGGATTTAGGTTTTGCATTCCTAATATCTTTAAATTTTCCTTGCTTTATATATCAAGATCAAAATTCTAATTCTGAAGATCAGATAACATGAAGTCTCCTTAAATTTCTTGATCAGAAGCCTTGCAGTTGGACGTAGTTTATCGTCTTACCGAGGAAGTGAGATGTAGTTTATCGTCATATCCTGAACGAAAAATATTTAGATATTGGACGAGTGTGGGCTGGGAGCTGTGAGTCAGGATTTTCCTAATTAGGCCAGCCGTATGGAGGAGTTCAAGTTCCATAAGTAATGAATGACTCTCTTCCCTTTCCTCATTTTCCCAAAGCCTATTATTTGCCCTTCTGGCTCAGTGTTGAAGTTTATAAATAAAGCAAAATGGTTTCTTCAACTCTTTTTGGTCGTCCGGTGTTTTTCGACATCAGGGTCACTTTCCGACCATACCACCTTTTCTTCATCCAGACGCAGCAATCACCCAAAAAGGCGCAACACTACATCTCGCTGGGAATTTAGAATGTGACTCTCAAGTCGCCTTGCCTGTTTCATCCTTCAAACGTAAAAAAAAAAAAAAACACTCTCTACACCCGGCCGACCCCACTCCTCGCACTAATCCCACTCATGAAAAATGTTTCAGCCTCTAAGGGACATGCCCATCTTTCTTAAGTTTCGGGAAGCAAAATGCAAATCTGTGGTACTTAATGGAATATTTAATGTAATCGGTGTTAATTCACCAAGATATAACCTGTAAGTGTTTAACAGTCGCAATCAGTTACGATCAAAATCTAAGAATCATGTCTGGTGTAGCAATAAGCAACTGCTGATATAATTATCGTTATTATTTGCTTTCTGATGACATTACCGTATCATTACGTAAGACTTACGCCAAAGGAAGATAATAAACATATACATTCTGTTTATTGTTTGGTTGATCGACTGATTTTGTTTAGTGGCATATCGGTGATATAATGCCGAAATCTAAATATTTCGAACTAAATTTTATGCCTTCAACTACAGATATCTTTTACATCATTTTAAATTGTCAATATAAACGTATATATTTTTAGATATGTAATTTGTAGATAAAACGTATTGTTGGTAAGTTTTTCTTTTTTTAAGTATTGATGGTTATTTGATTACAAAAATGTATTTCTGATATTTTTTTATAAAAATATAGTGCTGATTTTTGTTTGAGGGTGAAGACCACTGTCTGACCATAGCTGGGACACTAACAGGTGCTACCACCCAGATCAGGATGGACCTGGGGACAATTGCAGTTAAGAGGTGGTTCTACGATCCTCAGAACGTCCAATCTCCCGATAAGATGTCTCGCTACCGGATGTAGTTTATCGTCATACCCAGGACGACATTCTGCTTGTACAAATTTTGATGTTAAGTGTTACTTGACATGTACAATGTTTATATTTTTCTTTACATTGATAATAGTCTCCTGAATAGATGAGCAGTTCCACACAGTAGAGTATTTTTGTAATCACTTGTACGCAAGGGCTATCAGGGATCTTTTTAAAGTGCACTTGTGTAACTTTCTTGGATGTTACCAAGGTCTCCACTTATTTTAGGTATAAGGTTAGTTTCACTAGGGCCCGGGCTACGATCATGAAAGATATAAGCAAGTTGTTGTTATTATTATTAATAGTGATGATAATTCAGTTTGTTCTGTAGGTTTTGTTAGTGATAGCTGATAATGACAAAAATGTTAATTTTTCATATGTGGTGTCAATACGTCATCATCAACCACTTCATAGATAGTTGCTATGTTTTCTCAGTTATTTGGCTTGTAACGCTCTTAGAAACACGAACGATTTTGTTTTTTTTAAAAAAGAAGACGGAGAGGGGCGGAAACGAGGTGCAAAAAAAACATCGTTGACTCAATAAGAAATCAATATCATCATTGTCAGTTCAATACTAACGTTGTAACCAAGAATATCGTTTTAATGTCGCAACACTGGAGAAAATATATAAGCCAATACTGAAATCGAAAAATAAGACCCAAGCATATACGATATATAATGTTCATGCATTCCTTTTTTTTTAATAAAAAGAAAGAAGAAAAGATATAATGGTAATATTACCCGTTTCCCTATAAGGAAACATTCGGCAATCAACCAATGCTACCTTCGGTTGGAATTTATAAAATCTCTCCATGAAAACGATTTTTCAGGAAAATAGGTTTCTCAAGTTCAGTAACTGTTATCGCTCTTTCCAATACAGATTGAAGTTTCCTTCCTAACCTTTTGTTCGGAGTTATGTGGAATATATCTTGATTATGTTCGAGCTATATGTGCTATCCAGTTGAGCTGTTGCGGGCTTTGAAAGTCCTCAAGTGAAGCGGTTTCTATCATTTGAAACGGTTCTTTGTGATTAGTAGCGCCAGTCCACAAGGTTTGAAGAAGGCTGATCCTCGCTAAGACCCACAGGCTTCAATCGCTCAAAGTCATATTTAATCACTGATACAGTTTAATTGTCTTTGAAGGAGTTTGGCATCCATATGAATGCTGTGCTGGGCGAAATAAAATATTTTTGTCTATATTTCTGAGATGAGATATTTGCACTGTTTACAAGGACACGTGGCCCAATGGATAAAAGCGTTGGTTGAAAGAATCCAGTGACTTGACCCAAATTGCTGTGAGTTCAATACCCGGCCACAACAGAGGTTAAAAAACTGGGACAGCTGAGTTACTAAAGGGAAATAACTGAAACTGATATGCACAGAAAAGGCATGGCACGTGGAAGTAGAACAATCTACCTCGGTGGACGAAATAAAGGGTTCGGTTGGAAATTTGAACGTATACCACCTGAAGAAGGTCAGAGCGTACAACAGCTGAAAGGTCGTGAATATGATAATAAAAATGAGGACAATAGACCGAAAAATGTAAACAGTGTAAAATATTTTTGTTGAAGGGTTTTGTATTAAATACAGGTCAGCATCAATAAAATTGTATAAAAAACAATTTCTTAAGTATACATTCTATTTATTTAGAAATCTGTTAAGCGTTAAAATGTATTAGAACTTTTATGTTGTGGGACGGCTCCCGTGAAGATGCTTCCCGATCACTACAATTTTAAACACTTCAAGTCTTGGTTCAACCTTTATCTATCCTACATATTTTCATAATGTGCACTCTTCAGTTCCTCCACGTATGTAATTCCAACAAATCCATTCAGCAACCCTCTTATTTGAGTGGCTCTTGAGGTATTGTATTGGGTGATATAATATATATATATATATATATATTCAAAAAGTGAATTTATATATATATATTCAAAAGTGAATTTTTTTATTTCTGTGGGTACCCACAGAAATAAAAAAATTGTTTACAAGTTTAAATGCCGATGTGATGCGGTGTACATAGGACGAACCAATCTGAGGTTGGAGACGCGCGTTGCGCAGCATGTTCCCGCCTATCTGCGTTCAAATAGTCGGAGCCAATCTAAAAAGAACTACTCAGGCAGTCCATGATTTGGCCATTGGACAGCATTTGCTCGACAGACATGTTTGTGCCACCGATGACGAAGACACTTGGTTCTCAGTATTACACATTGCTCGCTCAGTATACCATCTCCGAGTCCTGGAGGCTGTATTTATAAAATTTCATCAGCCTCGCCTGTGTAGACAGAAGGAGAATTTTGTACGTTCCTTACGCTTCTTGGGGGGAGGTGGCTGTGAGTGTCTTTTTTCCCCTTTTATACTCTTGTGGAACTTGCTATTTTCACCCCCTTTTAAATTTTAATTGTTTGTAATTAAAATTTATCTATTTTTTTTTAATCGCGTTCCAACTTTCCCTCCTCATTTGTTATATTGAGTGTGTCTTTGATTGTTTTCCAATTTGCCAACGTATACCTTTGAAAAGCTGTTGGTCGAAAGGTACCTAAGGTATAACATGACGTCCGTTTTGTTTAAATCTATCTATCTATCTATCTATCTATCTATATATATATATATATATATATATATATATGTGTGTGTGTGTGTGTGTGTGTGTGTGTGTGTGTGCAAAAATTTCAGACAGAGTATGTCTGTAAAAAGACAATATAAATAAAAACAAAAAGAAAACTTATTTTAGCTGACGTGTTTCGTCCCGTGAGGGATTTTATCAAAGCAAATGTAAGAATTTTATTTTGTGACACGTCTTTATACATGATCAAGAATGTTATTTTTTCAAACGTTTTTGGTATGACCTCACGTTCATGACCTTTCCTGTCTTTTCAGCTAACCGTATGATTATTCATGAATATTCCAATACCCAAATTAAAAAAAATATAAATACATTTCTTGCTCTTGTATATAAATATTTATATAAAATCCACTCATTCGCCTTGATAAAGTCCCTCAGAAGTCTATTAAAATGTCCCGAGCAAGGACTTTTTTTTACAGTAGAACATGAATACATAGCAGAAAACTGATTTTGAACAAGCGCATAATAATAAAAAACTGAAAAAAATGAACTCCTCTACACTGACATGATGCAAACATTTCCAGTGTGATATTTTGTTAAATGTTAGAGAAATCTTAGAAGTAACATTGAAATAGAATCAGTTGTTCATTAATTCTACAGCCAGTCAGCTGTGGTATATCGTGTAAAAGCATTAGAAAAAATAAGAGAGCAGCAAAACGTGTTCCTAATAAAATTACTGAAAACGAGCACCAGTAAGTGTTTAGTCATTTGTCTTATTCTTCTTTGACACGGAAAAGCAATTTTTTTAAACAGGATAGTGTATGGACATAAAAAAATAGACTCTTTAAACGAATTCAGAGTGATTGTGAATTGCAGTTAGGACCAGTATGATCTCAAAATTTCAGCCTAAACGGAATCTATCTATCTATCTATCTATCTATTCTATCTCTATCTATCTATCTATATTCATATATATATATATATATATATATATATATATATATATATATATATATATATTTTGTATATTTGTGTTTTTGTATGTGTGTAGAATTCTAAATAAGTTGAAACTGAATACAAATGCCATACCGTTCAGCAACAGATCAACTGCTATGCAAATGCTCGATGCTCGATATATGTGTGTGTATGTAGTGAGAGAGAAATAGAAAGATAGATAAATAGAGAAAGAAACAAAAATAGATATATACAGAGAGACAGAGAAACAGACATATAGAGAGAGAGAGTGAGAGAGAGAAATAGATAGATAGAAAGAGAAAGAGACAGTGAAATAGACAGAGAGAGGGGTGGAGACAGAGAGAGGCGGAGAAATCGATAGAGACTGAGACATAGATAGATAGATAGATAGATAGATAGATAGATAGATAGATAGATAGATAGAGTAAAAGCGGGAGAGTGTGGTGTGTACTCCCCACCAATGTATACACTCTTTTACAAAACCTGACTCACTGAATATATGCCTATTTATATTTCAGGGGCAACTGATTGATGTAAAATAATGGCGGTCTAAGAAACAAAGTTTAATTGCAAAAACAGTTTAGAAGAGAGTTTCAAACAGATACACTGGGACAATTTCTCATTTACTGGATCATATATTGAAACAGAAGTTACTGTTCTAGATGTTTCCAAGACCAGCTGAAACTTGCTAAATCTGTTCGGGAAGCTACTCGTGAAACAACCATTTAAAATCGCAAAATAACAAGAATCAATTAAATGAAAGCGGCCATTAAAAGAGAATACGCTTAAATACCGCATAAAGGGATTCGGCATGTTTGCAATTCCCCACTGTTCCTCGTTGTCAGGAGAGTCTGAACCAAAATGGCTTTCAGGTCGAATGAATTCAATGCTTCAAAAGTCTTCTAGATTTTATTCTTTAATTTAAATTACATACCTTAGATATATCTTAATTGATATAGTCTAAATAAGCAAGCAAATTGTATATATAAATACATATATATATATCTTATATAAATATAAAAGTGAACATTGAAGTCAACACTTAGTCAGTTTCATACTGTTTCAGTGTAGCATGAAACAGAATGTCGCCTCTAAGTGTTGTCTACAATGTTCACTTTTATATTTACACACGCTCTATCTCTGATATTGATCACTTTATCCCATAAATATAGCATACCTTAAGACTATATTTCTTCATGTATATATATATATATATATATATATATATATATATTGGACAAAATCTATTATACGTCACGAATAATGATCAACATCGGAGCTAGACTGTTTAACGGTATAGAAAGTGTGGTCCTAGGAATCTACACTGCATAGTAATTGTAAGTTGAGGCGTAAATCTGACAGTCTCCATGCACTGTTGATTTGTATGTTCCAACAATCTATCTATGCCAGTCTGTTAATATCACTATTTCTCTCTCTCTCTCTCTCTCTATATATATATATATATATATATATATATATATATGTGTGTGTGTGTGTGTGTGTGTGTGTGTGTGTGTGTGTGTGTGTGTGTGTGTGTGAGCTACCGTAAGTTTAAAGTCAGTATTTCAAGCATAGATCTTTATATAATTGTACGGTTGGGAAGACATATATAAATATCTGTATGTGTGTTCACATACAAACACTTTGAATATTTTCATAATAAAACAGCTGCTAATTTATCTAAATAGTAACAATCCCCGAAGAATGTTAGTCGGACTTCGATCATACATTACACATGTCCATATTTTGTCTGGGGCTGACCAGGGGCAAAAGTAAGTGTCATTACTTCCGACTTTATTATTAATTACCTTCACTTATAAACGACGTTCGGTAGTTTTGGTCGGAAAACAAATCGGTGTCGCCTATCAGATTATCTGTTTGACATTGGCCGTTGAGTCGGACTTTGTCTGATCAAAAACAGTACTCACATCTCGATTCATCAAATCAGCTCCCGACAGAATATCAGATGTAATTATATATCGACGGAAAATAAACACATTGGGACCTTTTGCTAGTTTTAGGTAATGATGATGCTCAGCATAGAGCGAAGGTTAGCGAACTTGGTTCGAAAGATATTTCGCTAGTGTATAAAATTGGCTCCTGACAAAGCAACTCACTGTTGTGTCTCTGAGCTAGACTAAATTAAGATTCCGAAATGCATAGAATCTGCTGCCGGAGAACACTATATACGAACTGAGATTGTACAAGGTTACTTCGCAAGCCATAGCTTTTGTAACTAGTGAGTTCAGGCTTTTATGAGGGGATTATAAAGGTTGGCTTCGGGCAAGAAATATCTCGCATCGGTAGCAAAATTTGCACAAAAAAATAAAACAACGGTATTATATATATATACTCCCTTACATATCCCCCAAAACACCAACAGTGGGACAAGCGGATTGCAACTGGTCTCAAGGGTTTAACTAGTGGATGAAGAGGGCTACGCATGACGGACATGTTACAGAAGGCGCTACTCGAAATTTTAACAGAGTCAGCGGTAGTACGTTGCAGTTTCATAACTGCATTCTGCATATCTCATCCCATATATACGGCAGAGGAAGGTCAAGAAATGAAATGTGTGGGTCACATCTTGGCAAAGTTGGGTTTCACCTTAAACAAATCACGCAATCGGTCTTTACTTCTAATCTGATTTTCTTTCATCTCCAAATAAATCTTGCAAAGTCAAACGGCGATTGGGAGTGAATGACGGGGCAGGTTTTGCTGAAATTGGAAGCTTCTAGCCCTGAATCTGCATGTTGGTTTCGAATTTAGTCATCAAAGCCATCATCATAAAGGAAGAGATCAACAAAGAAGAAATGAAATACTTGCATACGAGATAAAGCCGACGACATAGCGAAGTAATGTAGTTTCACTTGTGAAGTCTTTCATAACAGGTGATAGAAAAGAATCCTATAAGTCATTGTAAGGAACAAAACATTTCTATTTAATAGATACCTTCGCCATTTTGTAACTACGTATCATTAATACAATAGCCATGATACTGATGATAATAGCATCATTATTAATCGTTGTTTCCGCCTGCAACAGATTGCAAACTAACATAACTCCATTCCTGCCATTTATTACAACCTTGAGCAAACTTAGGTAAAAGGTGTTCCAATAACTTGGATCGATTTTAATGTGAATTAGGTTTAAGCGTCTAATGATATTTTTTCTTTTTCTTTCAGATTTGGCGTATATTTGGGCGATATTATTTTTCACGCATAATCGCTATGACTTAAATAACATGATCCAATAGAGAAATAAATAAATTTTAACCAATAACACTGATCTATTTACTGCTCACTTTGATCCGTCTTAATGAAACACCCTTATATATTATATATAATCCGGCTTGATGAAACACCCTTTATATATATATATATATATATATATATATATATATATATATATATATATATATATGTGTGTGTGTGGACGCATGAGGTAAACACCAAGTTGCGACAGTCTCTTTCTCGCTTGAATGCAATCTACGGGCCATGAAAATTGCGTTCAAACATGAAACAGACTGTCGTCACTCAATGTTATCCTTCCACCTATATTTTGGTTTTGCTCTACTTCTTTTTCCAAGCATTATAATTTCCCGACACAATTTAGTGAACCCTGCTCTAGATCTTTTAATGTGTCCAAATAGAAAATGAATTCAGTAAATAAGCAAAAATAGAAAGGAGCGTAAAAGAAGGATATGACCTCTCACCCTACTTAGTCAATCTCTAAAGTAAGGCGATTATAAGAGAATTAAAAGTCCTAGCAGGATTCATTATTCGCGGTCGCAAGATTAACAATATAAGATTTGCAGATAACATGGTGTTGGTAGCAGACACAGAAAGAAAACTACAGGAACTCTTACAGAAGATAGTAAATGAAAGTGAGAAGAAAGTTCTAAACATATATTCTAAGAAGACATGACGTATGGCTGTCAGTAAAATCAACAGTCCAAGATGAAAACTGCGAATTAGAGACACGAAAACCAAACAAGTACAAAAGTTTCTAGGATGTGTTTTACGAAAGGCGGGAAAATACGACACTGATATCCGAAGGTGCATTTTTGAATAGCAAAATATACATACCAAAAGCTAAGAAAAGTATTAAGAAACAGGAAAATTTCTTTAGAAACAAATAAAAGAGTACTGAATGTATATGTAATATCGGTCCTAACTTATACACATATTTGCATAGAAATGCAGTGGCAAAAATGTGCATAGATTGAAGTTATAAACCTTACCAGAAATATTGCAAGTTTGTTTACATTATTAAGTGCGATGATGACAAATTACTAACGCGCTAGAAGAGTTTCATTTTAGCCCGCGGTTTTTCGTTTCGATAGTCACCAGGAGGAAATCGAGTCCAGTAGAAAATGACGTCACAGCACTGTTGCCTATGATACCTGACGCGCGGTCTTTGCCATCCATTAATTGCGAAAGCGTCCTTTTACAGGCGGCAAAAATATGATCAACAAAAGGTTCAAAATAAACAAAAGAAAAAGAAAATGCAGGTGTCGATTTTTTTCTTTTATGTACTTCAGTGCTCTTTGTTTAAATTGTTCGGAAAGTAATGCGAACATTTTAGAAGTGAAACAAGAGCCATTCAAATGTATAACAAATAGCAAATTTGATCCAAGCCAAACAGAAATGACTGTCATAGCCAGGTGGATTTAAATAATCACTTAGAACTAAGATTATAACATTAATGAACCCATTAATACAATGTGAAGAACGTTGCTATAACAATAATTTGCATTGAACTGTTCAATTTTCCCTTTTTAGAATTATGTTGTCCAACTCTGATTTAGTTTGTGTGCAACGATTATTTAGAAACTGTCCTCTTCTATCTATATATAAAATTCTGTGACTTCCTTTAGTCTGTCCATCCATCCTTCAGACCTTCTTTCTAAAATGGCCATACATTGACTGATCGAAACCAATTTTTTTTTTGGGGAGTGCAAACAGGTAAGGAGGTACAAAGTACAGTTGATTTTACTAGGGTGTGTAGTTTAGTACAATAAATGTTCATTTTATTTTTTTTGAAAAATGAAAAGTTTTATAATTTAACATACAAATATTCCCACTATTTTAAAAACGATTTAATAATTAAAATAAAAATTACATCTTTAATAAAAGTTCAATATTGTTTTTGCATATCTTTTTAAGTTTTTATATATACAAGAATCCAGTTTCCAGTTCACTTTTCGTTAGCGAGAACTATAAAGAAATAACCAGGCCAAACGCTCGAAAAAAAAGTTGGAATTTAGCTCCACAAAGAAATATTTTCGGATGGCCAGTTTTATGCTGCATGCTCAAAAGTAAGAAATCCTAAGAATTTATTCTTCGCGGTTAAACAGGAAAAAGAAAAAAAATCTTACAAAATATTGTTTACCATGAAGTTCTATAAAATTAAATTAAAGAAATTATTAAACCACGAAGTAGGGATTTTGTCAAAGTATTTTTCCAAACAAATCAGCCTATTCAAATTTGAACGAAACGTAGAGTTTGTAAATCTTGACAAAAATGTTAGCGATATATTCAATAGCGGATTGTAAAAAAATCTAGTATTAAAACATGTGGCTTTTATTTTACTTTATTTTTAAACAATGAATGCAATTGTTGCTTATTTTGTTGTTCTATCAGATAAAGATGGCAAGTTCTGATTTAATCAAGAGATTCTCAATATCTGTCTATATATTATTAAGAATAGAATTAAAAACTGCTATCATATCATCATGTCTTGCTCGTGGAATTACTATACAAAATACTTAAATAATATAAAGGCTTACAACAAGGCGTGGTCCAATCGGAATTGTCAAGGCTTGAGATGTCTGTCCCAGTGTCGCGCTCAAGATATAATCTAGCAATATTCGTTTAATTTTATATCAGCCCTGAAGCTTAAGATGTTCTGAATCATAAAAATAATTTATTATACAAGAAGCTAAATGTTCCGGTTTGAGGTTTTGAAATTGTGTTACGCCTCATAATGTCATATTTTTTGCAAAGGAAAGAAGTATTTTCAAATGGGCTCACTCACTCACTCACTCACTAAAGTCTTGTAGACTCCTTTGAAGAGTATGGAGTCATGGCTCAACTGAGGGGAACACAGCTCCACTGAGAAGTATGCGGGTCACTTTTTTTGTGAAGAAAAGAAACCTGCTCAATTGTACCCACTTACTCATTAAACACCCGTTGAATCTAGTGAGAAGTATGGTGGGGGGTATCACATCTTTAATGAGAAGTTGTTGGGGCTTCATCTCTACTGAGAAATATGGGATCACAGCTCCACTGAGAAGTACGGGAGTCACATTTCCACCGAAAATTATGAAGGCCACATATCTTCTGAGATATGCGAGCGCCACATCTCTACTGAGAAATATGTGGGCCACATCTCCACTGAGAAATATGAGGGCCACATCTCTTCTGAGAAATATGAGGGCTACATCTCCACTGAGAAATATGAGGGCCACATCTCCACTGAGAAATAATAGGGTCACATCTCCACTGAGAAATATAAGGGCCACATCTCCAGTGAGAAATAATAGGGTTACATCTCCACTGATAAATATAAGGGCCACATCTCCACCGAGAAATATGAGGGCCACATCTCTACTGAGAAATATGAGGGCCACATCTCCAGTGGGAAATAATAGGGTTACATCTCCACTGATAAATATAAGGGCCACATCTCCACCGAGAAATATGATGGCCACATCTCTACTGAGAAATATGAGGGCCACATCTCCACTGAGAAATTTGAGGGCCACATCTCCACTGAGAAATATGAGGGCCACATCTCCAGTGAGAAATAATAGGGTTACATCTCCACTGATAAATATGAGGGCCACATCTCCACCGAGAAATATGAGGGCCACATCTCTACTGAGAAATATGAGGGCCACATCTCCAGTGGGAAATAATAGGGTCACATCTCCACTGAGAAATATGGGTTCACAGCTCCTCTGCGTAGTATTGGGAACATAACTCTAGTGAAAAGTATAGGGGTCATATCCCTACTGAGAATTATAGGATAACAGCTCTAGAGTGAAGTATAGGACCACATCTCCACGGGGAAGTATGAAAACCATATCTCTATTGTGAAGTATGATTTCACATCTCTACTGAAAGTATGGAGGTCACATCTCTACTGAAAAGTAAGAGGGGTCACATCTCTACTGAAAAGTAAGGGGGGTAAAATGTATTGAGAGTCACATCACAAAAGTAAGAGGGGTCTACTGAAAAGTAAGGGGGGTCACATCTCTACTGAAAAGTAAGGGGGTCACATCTCTACTGAAAAATAAGGGGGTTCACATCTCTACTGAAATGTATTGAGAGTCACATCTCTACTGAGAAATAAAGGATCACAACTGCAATAAGAACTATAGACGCCACATCTTTACTATTAAGTATGAGATCCTTCTCGCCCTGAAGGAACCCAGCACATAAAAGAAGCTTTACTATAATAATTTTTTATTATAGAATCTATATCTGGATGTGCACTGGTGAAATAATAGCCGCTCGGAATGAGAACTCGGAGAGCCGAGTTCGAATACCAGTCGAGTTTGTTATATTCACTTACGCGCAAGTACACTTGGGAATGGTATGGATCCATTTCTGTTCATTTCCATCCAGATCCGTATAAATAGACGGGAAGACTGGGTACTATATTCTTGGTTGACATCCTATCTATGAGAAGGAAAACATCGATTTCAAACCAGCCTGGAGAGAACTGGGCTCCGTCGGGCTATGTTGCTCAAGACACACAAATTCTGTCACGAATACAGTATATGTGGTCCCCCTATTACCCCAAGGAGATACAGAACTCGTGTTATTGATCGTAAAACTATATCTAATCAAATATGAATAGTTGTTTGGTACTGTGGAATGAGTGGTCCCGCTGTCCAGGTTTCGCTCTCGTAACTGAGCTAAATAAGATAATAAAGATATATCTATGTGCCTAAAAACTAAAACAATCTGCACATGTAGATTAAATAATGGGTTCTGTTCGAAATTCTCTGAAGGTTATTTGAATTGACAGACACCGGAAGAAACCAGGAGATTACAAACGTTATGATAGTAACAACAAAGATGGAGACATAAATCCGATTGTAAATAATGTAAACAATATTTGCTGCAGTGGAGAAAATTAAAGAATAAAGACTGAATTGTACTTCTTTATAAACCAAAAATATGTTTTAGCAATATTCCGGTCGATATTTTATCAAGGTTCCAACCGATGTTGTAACAATATCCCGCCTTATTTTCGTATTATTTTGGCGTGTTAACGTCTCACATCATGTTTGATCAATTTCTGCAATTGGATATTGCGTATGTCTGCGAGAATGTGTCTATTCATGGTACAGGCGGAGGGGTTACAATAACTGACGTTTCTCACGTGACTCGAAAGATGGTAGGGAGCACAGGTCTGAAGAAAATTCAGAAGAAATGAATCCTTTTCTCGTAATGATTTTATTTTACTTCAAACATCAACTTAAAATGGAGATTGGGTCGATAGAAACAAAAGATTAAATCCTATGAAATTCGGCGAAAGATTGATTAAAGTAGAAAGTTTTCTATGCGTGAAAAGCGTGAGGCACATGATTTTGTTTTCGATCACAGTATGCCAGGGTTGTTTCCTGTGGACCCTACCCAAGTTAAGCTAAGAAGACGACGAGCGCAGCATCTGAAGCCAATTTGTCATGTCTTTACAAACACCCGCCCACATTTCTTTTTGTCTATATCCACTTTCTTGGGCGGATTAGTTTGCCGTGAAAGCCACTTTCCTAAATACATTACTCCTTTTTCGTTTGTTATTTTTTTACTCTTTTGTTACATGAGGCCCTTGCATGTCCCCGGAAAAGAAAAATCGGACAAATAAGTACAAAATATAACATCTGTTCCCCAAGAAAACAGCTGGCTTTCTCTCCCTAGACAGATGGGTAGTGATGGTCACATGCTACTTTACCAGAGTTGTGTAACTTTACTTCATTTTGCATGTTCCTTTTTCCAACACCATTTGGAGATAAATCTCTGAAATAATACAAAATGGTCGATACGACGAGTGCAGTGTCATAGTAACAAAGAAAGTGAGCGACAATTGACATTATTTTGAGTTAGGAACAATGATTTGGATGTGTTTCTAGCTGGGAGTAGGATAGCCAATATCATTTATACCATATGTTGTAAAGTTTTAGAAAAAATGATCAGAAATTGATAAAATAATTAATGTATTAATGGCCACCGTAAAATACGGTATTAATTATAAAAATAAATACTACATTATATCTTTATAAAATATATATATATATATATATATATATATATTATATATATATATATATATATATATATATATATATATAACAGTATTAATTACAGGTTTATAAAGTAAAAAACAGGTATTAATGATAGATTCGTACATATAAACTCGATAATTCTAGCCTTGGTTTTTTTAAGGTATATCAACCCCATTGAGTTGTTTAACGCCGACAAGACATTTTGGATAGGTTCGTATGAATAGAATATGTATTCTTTGTAAGAAATCAGTTTGTAGATCATATTTCATTAACGTATTTTTGTAAAGAGGGTTTTTGTCGAGAGTCAAATGTATTATTGGAAATACCTTTTTTTTTCTAAAATATATTACTGGTAATATTTTTTTTCCTAAAATTTACTGCTAGTAATATGTTTTTTCAAAATGTATTACTGGCAATTTACTATAAAAATCTATTTTCATACTTTCATAGTGTTTTGACCCCAGTTTAGGGATTAACTGTTTGCCCATAGCTGGGGCCCTAACCACTGCTACCACCCCGTATCATTTAGGGGTCATTGATGACTGAACAGTTGTTTTAAACATCAAATGGAGAAATAGAGAAAAAACGTAAATAAAATAAATTCGTTTTATAGGGATAGAAATAAACTCATTTATTAAAAAGTCACCTCAGAATTTCTAGTGTATCCTTAGAATAAAACCACGATTATTTGTGCAGTAGCCAATTTTTACTAATATAGAGCAACAATAAGGTCTGATATTGAACATCAATGGATTAGATCCCAGAAATATGAATAGATATGAACAAACCCTTATAGATAAATATCATACATTCATTAAGTCAGACATATATATATATATATATGTGTGTGTGTGTGTGTGTGTGTATGTGTGTGTGTGTGTGTTGTGTGTGTACAGCATGAAAAGCCTGTCACCTCTGAGTGTTCACCTTTATATTTATATTTACATACACTCTATCTCTGATATTGAGCACATTATCCCATAAATATAGCACACCTTAAAACTATATTTCTTCATATATATATATATATATATATATATATATGTGTGTGTGTGTGTGTGGGGGGCTCTGATATAGTACAGTGTTGAGTAAACTCGTTACGCAGATCTACACTGACGTGCCAAAAGTAATGGTAATGGTCAGATTAGCCGTTTCCTTATATGGAAACAGTCATCATTTATTGATTGAAACACCATTCCCGTCGGTTGGAATTTTTAAAGAGCTGCTGAAACAGTTTTTCCGATGAATAGGTTTCTCAAGTCTACTGTTATCGATATTTCTAGCAATTATGGGAATTTCCTCCCTAGCTTTTTGTTAAAGGCAGTGTGGAAAGTGAACACATTGATTATATCATTTTCCGTTTGATATACATATGCTATAAGTGCTAAGTATCATGGATAATGCGTCTGATCCCCCCCTTCATTGAATGCAAATGTAATCTGAGCCACAGTATCTCTTGTCCTTTACTGCAGACAATTCTAGTAAGAAGTCCCTGGTAACGATCACGTGGTGATATGTACCTACACTTACATAGAGTTGGAACATGTCTGACTTAACATGGGGTGCCCATATAAGCCATAGATAAAATTTGCCCAGTCTCTGCGACCATAGTCGCGTTGGCGTCCGCGCCAATCAACTGTAGCTATTTACTGCAATAATGAAGATGTTGCCAGAGGAGTTAAATCCCTAGAACAAGGTTTCTCTTCTACCTTTTCGCTTTATCATTTCACCCTAGGCAAGGCGATAATGCCACTAAGATGCAAGGCATTACAAGAAGTGAAAGAGAATGATAAAACTTTAGTGAGGAGATGTTAGGTAAGAACAATAAATGAACAGGGTTCTGAAACACAGAAGATGGCGACTGACGTTGCCTTCACATTTTTGAAGATTGTAATTGGCAGGGAAGCAAGAAATATGAAGGAAGTTCTACAGATGAGAAATGTGAGAAAAGAAACTATTAGAATAGAAGTAGCGGTCCCATCTAGCTACTTCAACAGAAAAATGGTGAAACCTAATTGCCACTCTAGTAATACGCTTAAATTAATGTAGTTGAGGCACTAGGGAAAAACTCATCAGAACGGTTTCCATGAAAATATTTGTAGAAAAGACAGAAAGAAGCCACGTCACGTGGGTGAGAAAGTGATTAAATTCGAGATGTCAGGTCCGGATCAATTACATTAGAGACCCTTCTCGAGATATACAGCAGGAACACCAGACCAGATATGACAGCGGTATTCACTACCCGGACGAATGGTAGATTTATAAATGTACAAGATGGATTTTGACGAGAAAAAACTTTCTGGCCCGATACAATGAACCAACTTTCCTAGCAGTAGATGCAGCTATTGATTCAACACAGACGCGCCGTTTCATGTCAGTGGAAAACGTTAGTCTAAGGAGATGTAGAGTACTGATCTCTTGGAGTTTAACATCAAACATGCTAATGGCAGGTAGCAAAATTTCACTGTGGTGATCAAATGAAAGCAGTTTTGTTTTAGAAACGTTAAAAATTTATAAGCCATTTCGTGTTTTAATTAACCACTGATTGGAAGTCACGTTCGAGAACAGATGCCAGGCTTATTTTATCGGATCTGTCGGACTTGCTACTAAGACAGGAGTAAATAGCTGTGTCATCTGTATAAATACCTAGTTGGGAACTGATAGAGAAGCAAACACACTATACAGTAATCTTAGCGACCAGTAATAATCTTTTTTTCCGTTTTTTTTTTCTCATATGAGCGTAGATTAAATACTCCAGATCTCAAATACCGTAAAAGAAATTAGATTTTTTGATAGTTGATGGGGACTTTCATTTTTTTTTTTTTTTTTGCATGTAAACTTATTGTAAAAGAAAAGATGCTAAAACCATGTAAAAATGTAAAAAATAAAAAAATAAATAAAATGGTTTTGAAATTCGTAATCTGGAGTTCGTTTTTTTTATATATTGCTATCGGTTAAGCACAGGAAATTACGAATTTAAAATAAAAATAAAATCGTTTAAAATATGAAAAGAAGATTTCTTATTTTTCTATTTTTCCCCTTTTTACGAAATATTTCGCTACAAGAATTACAGTGTTAAAAATTATCCTTGGTAACAGAATGGTTAAATTTATCGGAAATAATTCTTACCGGATTTATCTTCTTCGGAGTCACCGGTGATATTTGTTGGTTGGTATGCTGGTTGATAAGTGTCCGACCGGACTTCCTTTTTACAATTGCACTTCTTGGCTGCATCGCAAAAAAGAGAGACGGAGAAAAAATGTTAATTTTCAATTTATTAGAAATATGATACAGATTAATCAGAGAGAGAGAGAGAGATGAAATATGATACAGATTAATCAGAGAGAGAGAGAGAGGGGGATATAGGGAAATCATCATCATCAGAAAAAAAGAGACTTCTTTTATTGTTGTCAACTCATATTTCGGTAAAGGAAATTCAAAAGAAGATTAAATCATTAGATTGGAATATTTTGCGGCATCTTCCGAACACATCCTGTTTACTATCTCAAGATTGTCATATAATAAACAGATTAGAATATATTCATAGCGCCGAAAGCCTTAAAAAACGGATAATACATCCTTTAAACACTAAAGAATTTCTTAAAGAAAGCCTAATCTACACAAATAAGCGAAGACGGCGTTAAAACGCTTATAATTTCGACTGCTGATTTTCTTCCTCGCCTGAACGATTTATACAATTTATTTTTCCTCCGATTTGATATGAATAAAAATGAACATATTAAGAATATACACTAAAGTTCAAAAGTTTAAGGAAACCACTGGTTATTTTTTAAACTAGTCCAAAAATAGTTGTTCTGTACTTTAAATAAGAGACATTTTTTATGCATAGATAAAAAAAAGTGAGATATGAATGTTTATTAGAAATTTTATTATGACAAATAGAAAAAAACGCATATCCTCCTTTAGTCTTGATTACGGCAACACAAATTTTTGGCATTCGTTGCAAATTTTCTCAAAGTATACGTTTGATAATTGATTGCATTCTTCTTTTTTTTTTCAATGACTCTAAGAGTTTCTTTTTTCATTTTATTTTCACTCTTCTGTCAAATCAATCTCATGCTAATTCTAGGAGTGGCTTCAAACTTTTGAACGGTAGTGTATACTATTATTAAACATTTCTGTCATTTCTTCGCACAAACACGTCAGGTCGATTTCTTCCGTCTTCCCCTACTTCTCTTTCTTGTAATAAATACTCTAAGTGCCAAATTCTCTAAAGCAGGTTTCCGCATTTTGCTTCCCACAAATTTTAACACTCTTTCTCATTCTAACTACTTCTTTCTTTTTTGTTTTCATTTCCTTGTTGCTCACATATTCTGTCTGTGATATTCTCAGCATCATTCTGTAGAACTACATCTCTTGTCTAGAGGTTGGCAAAATCTTTACAATAATTTCTATACAAGTATCGGCAAATTTATGCTCCGTATACTAATATATCTCTAGGTTTTGAGGGATAGATGGATTGCTAACATTTCGCTGTATATAGATATATAGAAGGAAAATCTAGATTCTCAAATCCGGGTAGATGAAACTCGTTAGCGCGCGAACACTGTCGGAAACAAAGTCTTCCTTGGATTATAGCTGCTATGTGTAAAGCTACTCACCCCGTTATTACGTAAATCTCACCCAGAGGTATACTAGCCAGATAGCACATTACACACACACACACACACACACACACACACACACACACATATATATATATATATATATATATATATATATATATATATATGATTTTCAGATAGAATATATCTGTAGAGGAACAAGATGAAGAAAATAGGAACAAGAGGAAAACCTATTTTTAACCGACACGTTTCGTCCTGTGAGGGACTTTATCAAGACAATGCAGGATTTTATTTTGTTGAATGTGTTTATATACAAAAGCGAGGATGTCATTGGTTTATCAAGGCTTTTAAATTTGAGAACGTTCATGAATGTTCATCAGTTGCTTGAAAGATCCGTCAAAATATATATACAGCGTATATCAAAATACGTTTACGAACTTTAGTAGCGGGTTCAGGATACGAAAACAAAGTAAAATGTCCATTTAAACATATGTCCAAAAGGCTAGGTAGAATGTGTTCTTCGTGGTTAGGCGTACGAGCGAATCTCGGTCTTCCAGGATCTCTAGTTTTTGGTGCCACCGATCCAGTCTCAGCAACGTGACGACAAACAGCAGCAAAGGTTCGATGACTCGACTGCTTTCGAACTTGAAACACAACCTGATACAGCCGTGCAGCCTCACGTCCATTACCATCCGCGCGGCCATATGTCCAAAATTATATCTAGCTGCTAACGATATGAATACCCTTGCAATTGTCAGTTAACTCAATTTTACATCTGTTAGTCGTTGAAAACAGGCTAGCAACAAATGTACACGAATGACAAACGTAACTTAGTGTATGGTAACACGGCGCGATCTACCATAAACTTCCTTTAAACTCAAAACGAAGGATTTGCGGTCATATGTTTATATGAACTTTTGTCCTTCTTCTGCAACGAGGAACCCGCCCTCAAAGTTTGTAAAAGTATTTTGATACATCCCATATATATATATATATATATATATATATATATATATATATATATATAGAGAGAGAGAGAGAGAGAGAGAGATAGAGAGAGAGAGAGAGAGAAAAAGCGCAGACTGATGCTTAAAATCATTTTAAAATACTTACAAAGTAAACGCATTTAAACTTTAAAAATTGTATAGTTTCAATACAGCAATAACGGTACTATGCTGCAAATGAGGAGATTTAATAGTTAATGGTTTGCAATCTAAATATTAATACAATATCTGTAAATATATTCGAATTTATAGTAGTCCTAGCCTTTAAGTATATATATATATATATATATATATATATATATATATATATATATATTTAATTTAAAAAAAAAAAAAAAAAACAGACCACTTTAAGGCTCCATTGTAATAATTTATTTCACCAGAAAATTTTATCCTTCTCTGGATCCTCATTCTTCACATTCAAATGGTGAAACGAAAAATGAAATTAAAATTTACACTTTTGACGGGCAGTATTATGCTTAGATAAGTTGACATAGAGGGATGGTATGAGAGACATGGTCGAGTTTAGAGAGGGAAGGGAGAGTTTTAAAATTTATTTTTATATTTCTTTTATAATACTTATTATTGAGGAAAGAGGAGGTAAGGGTCAGACATATATGTTCTAACCTTTATATATATGCATGTGTATATATAGTACTTCTAACCTTGCTATATATATATATATATATATATATATATATATATATATATATATATATATATGGGTGTTACTATAGCGTGAGATCACATTTTTTAATTATTGATTCATTCATTTTCTACGTTTTAACAACCCTTTGCAGGTTATCAAAAGCCAGAAAATATTTTTAGATTCTAAGAATTTATTTTTGGAGATAATAATGGTTTATTGATATACGTCTTACTATTGAACCCATAGTTGGGGCTTTCCCAAAGGTATTTGTGCGTAGGTAAATACAACGAACCCAATTGGAATTGGAACTCGACTCTCCGATTTACAATTCCGAGCCGTTATCCATTATATGACCCGCACATCCAAACTTAAAGTACCTTATATTCCCAAGCGGTCACCCGTCTGGGTGTTAAATTCTTTAAGCCTTCTTTCCTATTTATGTGTTCCATAATATTAATTATTTTTTCGTTTCGGTGATCCTTACCACACTTTTATGGATTTCAATTATCCGAACGTAAAACCCATTCTAATATTTCCTGACAAGTGTTTTGAGAATTTAGAAAACTATACTCAACTTTTGATAAAAACGCTGATGAAAATAAGTTAAATTAATTATTGTTAAATTCCTCGTTGTTTGCATACAAATGACATACATTTGAATTATTACAGAAAATTATATAGGGTACCCCCCCAAAAAAAAACTTGACATCGTTTTAAAAGCAATTATCTTGAAAATTACTAAGTCTGGTCCAATGAAATTGAAAATTTTAAGTGTTGAACATCATAAGTTTATTATGGAACCGATTTCATAGGTGTTCAATATGTGCACCACCTGTGACACGACACCTGTCAAGTCGGTAGTTAAGCTCTTGCCAAACACGTAACATTAACCAGTGTGGAAGTGATTCTATGCTTGAGTTCCTCAATCCTAGCAGGAAGAGGGGAGACATAGACCAGTCCCTTCACATATCCCCATAAAAAGAAATCACAAGGGGACAGATCCGGTGACCGCGGCGGGCATTTCCTCAGAAAAAAAATTCTAAAAATAATCTACCACACCCGCTCTGGCAAATTCTCATTGAGATAACAAAAATAAAACAGTAAATATAAAATTTTGATCTGTTTTTATACATTCTATGAAAATTTGAGGTTATTTCAACAATAATTGCCAAAATTATTGCTCTGCGAAATTATCTCACATTTTTTTGGGAATATATAAGAAGTTTGGATAATCGATATTTTAAAAATTTATCGCCTCTGCTATGTTACAATTTCGATGATGAAACGTTTGGGTGAGTTAATATCTGGGAAAACCACAACTGCTTTGTCTGCCCAGGTCGTAGTCACAATAAATATCTGTTACACCTACGAACTACTCTTATTTCATCGATATGATTTATTTTTGTTTAACTGTATTGGCAGTTAATCAGTTACTTTCGAGTTATAGATATTAATTAAAAAGAAGCGAAATTAATTAGTCGTGATTAAGGAAGTTCAGTAATTGATATTTACTAAACTTATCTTACTCTATTGTGATACTAAATACCGAATAATTGAGACAGATAATTAATGCAACATCATCCTTTCAAATGTTTTTGTTTAATATTAGTTTCTCAGCTTAAATGCTTCCCATCAGCAGATGTCCTCGAAAGACGCTTTTACAAGCATTTTTTTTTTAATATCATGTCCCTTCAGGGCTTAGGCAATTATGGCTCACAAGTAATCCATGTTCTTTTTATTATCTGTAAATGACCATACTTTAGTTTAATGGTTTGCCGTTGACATCTGCATTCTAAACTTGGAGTAACTGGCAATGTATATCATTAGATTTCATATATTAATACGAATGCAACAAATAAAGTGACTAATTAGAATCCACTATCACGGATCACCTTAAGTGGCGTAGTTTACTGCTTTTAAAATCAACTCTGATAACCAGACGCTCCACTGTAGTTAAACTGGAACAACACATCAAGCTGTATGACAGTTACTTGTAGGATAAAGGTTCGATTCATGTCGGAGGACACATATTTTCAATGAAAATTTCTCGGACGTTCAGGCTGGTAAATGTTAATACTATTTATTATAAACAGAGCATTTACTTAATTATGTGCGTCTATATAAATAATGTATAACAATAAGATATATTAAAATAATTGTCGGATTTTGTCTATTTCATATATATATATATATATATATATATATATATATATATATATATATATATATATGTGTGTGTGTGTGTGTGTGTGTGTGTGTGTGTGTGTGTGTGTGTGTGTGTGTGTGTTGTAAAACAATACGGTAGATTTAGCGGTTCCATTCTGTCGAATGAAGATAGCTCAGTGGTAGAAACTCTGACTGACACCAAATCGGTTGGGTTTTAACCCTGCCTAGTCGCACTGTTTCACTGTAATACAGCGAAACAGTACTGTCTGTGAACGACATTATATATATATATATATATATATATATATATATATATATATAATGCAAATTGATGTTACCTACAGTATCCAGAGTTTCGTCCATTCTTCACTGGGTATCAGCTATATATATATATATATATATATATATATATATATATATATATATATATATATATATATAATGAGTATGTATTTGCCAGGTTAATAAGTGAATGACAAAATTATTAAAAACTTTGTCATTCCGTTGCCTGCTATGGAAATTAGCCAAATCTTTTTTAGTTGTTCATTAATATAGATCAGTTTAAATGAGAAAAATATTTAAGCAAAAGCATCATCAATTTATTTACCGCTTTTTTTTTATTTATTATCTATTACTTGCAATTTATTTACCACTTCCTGCAATTTATTTGCTACTCCTCTAAATGTCTTTTTTACTCCTGTCGGACTATCGTTTTGCTGCAATTTTGATTTCTTTTCTACTCCTGTCGGATTATCGTTTTGTTGCAATTTTGATTTCTTTTCTACTCCTGTCGGACTATCGTTTTGCTGCAATTTTGATTTCTTTTCTACTCCTGTCGGACTATCGTTTTGCTGCAATTTTGATTTCTTTTCTACTCCTGTCGATACCTTAACTACACCTTGGTTTTCCCTGCTTTTAAATCTGCTTTTCTGTAATGAACAGCGGCTCAGAATGTGAAATCGGAGAGTCGGATTCAAATTCACGCCGGATTCGTTACATTCACTTACGTACAAATATCTTTGGGAAAGATATGGATACATATTTACCCCAGATATGGGTTAATTAGTAAGGCTTATATGTGAACAAAAATCATTGTTATTCTGAAAAGTTTTTAATGCAATATTCACTTACAAAAAAAAGGATTATTCTTCCAATCTAAAATATACTTCAGCTTTAAACAACATTTGGTAAATTGTAAAAACTAACAATAAAAACAATTTTTTTCAGATGAACTGTGCCTTCATCATCAAGACGTTCAGATTGCACAGGTCAGAACAATTCTTTTTTTTCCTGTCTTCACCATTATCCATCGCAACCGGTAGATCTTAAAGTTGCCATCCTGTGTCTTCAAGTATGAATATATGTTTTGAATGGGTGACCAATTTTAGTTTGTTCATATTTGGGTATCCACAACAGAATGTCACTAATAAGCGCATCTTTACTTCTTCTGGTATGTCCTTCAAATATTTTCCTTCTTCTCCCCACCCAAATGACGATGAATGAAATGTGTATTTCATCATAAAAAGATGATTCTAGTTATATTTCGAGAAATTCTTTGATATTTTAAAATTATCTTGACTACTGACCAGGCAAACCTGAAATTCAAACCAGCGAGCCGGGTTCAAATTCCTGGTTAGTCTGCTGTGTTCACGTCCACACGAGTAACCTTAGGAAAAACATGAATCCATTTCTTCTCCCTCTAGGTATTTTAATATAAATTTTGGCCTCTATCCTTGGGCAGCAAGTAACCTCAGAGATAGAAAATTCTAAATTTCAAACAGTGGAGAATTCTATGGGAAACCATTCCTCTATATCTACTAACAAGACATGCAATTCATAACTAATCTAAAAGCAAACTATGAATAATGTGAGTTATCCCTATATACCTTTGCCAGTTTCACCAAAAAGTCGTTAGGTGGCGCTGTCCAACAACTATAAAAACTGGAAACTTCTTGTCTTCATTCTCTTGTCACGTTTTTCCTTCTAGCATGCGTTAGAAATTGCAACGCAAACCGAGACCTATCCGGACATGGAGTTATCATTCCTCTTAGTCACTGAACATTTTCACACACACATACATACACGCATGTACCACACATACAATTGCTAACTTGTAATATCTTATTTATTTTACATGTATATTTGTGTATCTAAAATTAAAATATTGCCTTGTTGAAATTGTCTTCCATTTCCTTACACCTGTCATTTAGATGTACAATTTCTGTTTGTTAATTGCGTTTAGTTTAACTAGAAGCAGTCCTTAACAGAAATAATAATTACCTACGTCCTGAAATGAAACGAAATTGTATGTGAACTGGGTTATAGTCGGAAGATTAAAGATATGAAAAATATGCGATAAGTAGAAAAAAGTTCCCTTCACCTTTCATTGATCGCTGCTTTATATTAGCAACATAATAATCAACCTTGTCCTAAAGTAAAATCACCAATCAACTTCCTTATAATAAAGGAAATATGTTTTCCACAACACTGAAGCTTTCAGTAACAATCAATCTCACTTATAAGTCAACAAGGCAAGTTTGTTAACCATCGCATCTCGTTTCTCAAAACAGATCTCTGAAATTGAGATTTTTTAGTCGCTTCACATCACAAGTGCTGTATTCCATAAGGACCGTAGGGATACTACTTGTTTGGTTCGGTTTGCTTTGTTTTACGATATATCAACCTCAATGGGTTATTTAATGCCGACAAAAATTTTATTGCTGGTAATGTTTTTCTTCAAAAATCTATTTCTGGGAATATTCCTCCTTGAAGAAATCTTTAGTTGGTCATATTTTTTTTTCAAAGAATATATAGCTGTTTGTATTGCTGTTATTATGTTTCCTCCAAAAATTATTGCTGGTAATAATTTTTTTATTACAAAGTATTTCTGGTATTAAAACCTATTTTTACCCAAGTTTGGGTGTTATATATTTGCCCATAGCTGGGACCCTAATAGGTGGTATCACCCCGGGTCAGGGTGGACCTGGGAACACCAGCAATTAAGAGGTAGTTCTACACTCCTCCAAACTCCCTGATCAAAGGCCTTGCTGCTGGATGGAGTTTATCGTCTTACCCAGGACGCGGATGTAATTTATCGTCATACCCAGGACGGGACACCACTTGTACTGCACCTGTAACAGTAGTAGTGTATCAATTGCAAGATGGAGCATATCTCACTTCAGGGTGGTTTAGAATTCAGAGTCTTCCTTTTAACAAACTGGTTGCCATCCAAGGTTAGACAACCCAGTTTTATTATTAACCCCTAGTTGGTGAGGATGGGCGGAAATGGATCCATGATTTTTTTAAAATAATATTTGTTTGAAAGGGAACACAATAGCGTCAGCCGGAATTTGAACTCGCCACGTAACTCCTATATTCCACGCCGATAAACACTATGCTATGTGCACATACATTATCAGCATAAGTAAATATTACAACAAACAAGGTGCATAGCTTTAATATAAAAGAGAAGAATGATCAGCTGTACCTAAAGATTGTTTAAACCAGTGGTTCTCAAATGGTGCGCCTGGACGCACTGGTGCGCCCTGAAAGATGTCTAGGTGCTTCCTGGCATTCCAGAGAAATATGTGTCCAGATATAAATAAATATATTTACTTTATTATATTGTTGTACCCGTCTCGATCATATTTATGTGAATTAGGCTTTTTTTCTGTTCTCACCAGAATTAAGTGCAAAAAGATAGGAACTCTTCAATGTATTGATGAGGAAATGAGAGTTTGCCTATCAAATATACGCTCAAACATTGAAGAAATCGTTAAGATTCATCAGGCTTATGTTACTCATAAACACAAGAATGAATAAGCTTATGTTTTATTTTATATTTTTTTATTGCATTGTTTCTTTTCTGCAATATTTGCCTTCATTATACAGTGCAACCTCGGTTCTCAAACGTTTCACATGTCGAACAAGTCGGTTTTTGAACAGAAAATTCGAGATGAAAATGCCTCGGTTGTCGAACAAAATTTCGTTTCTCGAACAACATTGCCTAACCGAGTTAACACGAACGGAATAATTTCAGAGTCGACCGCCATGTTGTATACATTCGTGTTTTGTGCCTTTCTTTTCCAATTTTATTGTACTCTGACTTTTTTTCTATACATTGATTCCTATTGGAAAAATAGTTTCGGTTTACGAACATTTCGGGTTACGAACGGCCTTCATTAACGAATTAAATTCGTGACCCGACGTTCCACTGTAACATATTTTCCAGAAATATGTACATAGTGCGCCTACAATTATTGGTAGGATTCCAAGTGCGCCCCGACATAAAAAATGTTGAGAACCACTCGTTTAAAGAATGCCGCAGCACAACAGAAGCGTCTGTAAATATTTAGAGGTCACTTGGTTAGCATTGGTCATATTTATCACTTTCATGAAATACATAAAATAAAAAATTATATGTTTATTGTAATTTATACAAAGAACTTATGAAAAATCTAATAAAACTACGTTTGGTATTTTATAGCATGAACAGGCAATTTATCTAACTCTTTGAATTAAAACTGTTTTATTTATGGCTCTCTTTACTAAATTAAACTATACCCGGCAGCAAGACCTCTGATCAGGATGTCGGAGGTTTTGAGGAGCGTGGAAGCATCTCTTAATTTCTGCCGTTCCAGGTTCACCATGACCGGGAATGTTAACACCTTTTAAGGTCCTATCTATGGGTAAATAGTGAACAAAAATAAAACACTATGAAAGTATAAAAATATACTTTTATAGTAAAAATACCAGTAATACATATTTAAATTAAAAAAATGTCCATCTATACATATTTATAGTAAAATGACTAACAATTAATATTTATCGTATAATAACCAACAATATATTTTATCTGTAGTTGAAGGCATACAGTTGCGTTCAAAATATTCAGAATTCGGCATTAAATAACCCATAGAGGTGTTGATATGTTGCTAAACAAAATCAACCAATCAAATCTTTGCCGTTACGAATGAAAATCTTATGAAGTCAACTACTGTGAATAAAGCAACAACAAATTAAGGATCTATTTGAATTCTGAGAGTATAAATCGACAGCATCAATCTTCATTTAGTTATTGTCAATTGAAATTCTTGACTGCATCAATCAACCATCTTATAATTTATTTTAATTGCAAATTATTAAACGGAAAGAAATAACTCATTACCTTCGTTATCAGAATAATGGTAAAACTTTTGTGCATATTTTTTTATTGCATTGTTTCTTTTCTGCAATATTTGGCTTCATTATACAGTGCAACCTCGGTTCTCAAACGTCTCATATGTCGAAGAAATCGGTTTTTGAACAGAAAATTCGAGATGAAAATGCCTCGGTTATCGAACAAAATTTCGGTTCTCGAACAACATTGCTGAACCGAGTTAACACGAACGGAATCATTTCTGAGTCGACCGCCGGGTTGTAGACATTCGGTGTGCTTTTCTTTTACAATTTCCAAATTTTTCAAATTTTCCCAACTTTTATATATATATATATATATATATATATATAATTGTATTTTGTAACAAGTAATACTTGTTGAGAAATACAATCCTTACATTTGCGTTGACAAAATAAATGAAGGGACGAATTGGTCCTTGAAGAAAAGTTTTCCTTTTGTCTTTATTTATAAATAACTATCTTGATCTTGCGAAGGAGCTGAGGAAATTGGGAAACACGAAAGTGACAGTTATGCCAGCTGTTATCAGAGCACCGTAGACGGTTCTGAAGAGCCTACAAAGGAAATGAGAAATAGAAGAGTTGGAATCTGACCAACGACAACCTTACTGAAAAAAATCTCGAGTACGAAGAAGGGTGAAAGCCATTTGCTACCTACTGACGGGAAGACTCAAAAACTAATTGCTTCTGCTGCTACTACTACTACTACTAATAATAATAACAATAATAATAATAATAATGATAATAATAATAAAGTTGATGCGAATAAAAGTAATGGAGGTCTGAGAGGATTGCTGTCACTTGACTCACCGCAATGTTTTTTTTTATTTTCTTTCAGATTTGGCGGACATTTGGGCGATATTATTTTCCACACATACTTTCCATGACTTAAATAAAATGAGCCAATAGAGAAATAATTAGATTTTCACCAATAACACTAATTTATTTACTGCTGACTTTGATCCGTCTTAATGAAACACCCTTATATATATAATCCATCTTAATGAAACACACTTTATTTTATATTTCAACTGCAAATTATAAAACGGGAAAAATAACTCAGTATCCTCGTTATCAAAATAACGATAAAACTGTTATCAAAAACCCAAAGCAGATAGTAAAATTTATATGACATAATTATATCGAAAAAAAAAGAATGTCGTTATGTTAAATTTGTCTTCCTTTTGAGATTAAATAATTTGTAGAGCGTATGAATTTTTTTAAAGATGTTATATACCGTACCTATGAACACTAATAGGTATGTCCTAACCCTCATAAATACGTTGGACACTATTGTAAGTGAGGGTAATATGCTGTCTAAGTAGTCCACTACTAGCAGTGGTTTACCTACTTCACGCCGCTGGCGAGTATTGTATTTTGTTGATGTTATAAAGATTACCATTTCATTTCCAACCTCCGTTTTGGTTATTGCTCATTCAGTAACCTTTTCTAGGTTACAACAAATGTCATGTTCCTTCATACCCTAGACGTTCATGGCTCTCCACAGATTACCTTTCGTTATTATCTGCAAAGTAACATCATTTCTTGGAAAAGACAATAGAATGGTTTCCTGTTCCCTTCTTCACGGTTTGGAATTCAGAGTTTTTCCTTCTCTTCGGCTGGTTACTCCCAAGAGCTAGAGAGCCTTTTATAGCTTACTATTTACCCCATGATTGGGGAGGGAAAAATGGATTCGTCTTTCGCAAAAACATTAGTGCGAAAGTGAACGCAACATACTTGGCCTGAATTTGAACTCAATACGCCTTGTACACTTTCGTCTACATATCTAACATTTTTCAGGTGTATGGATAATACAATGGAGTGGTTTATCGTTATTCGCTTTGGAATTCAGTGTTTTCCTTCTCATAGACCCAATGCTAGACAGCCCTGTCTGTTCTGCTATTTAATACATAGATGGAGGTTAAGAAATATATTCATACCTTTACCAAAGGTATCAGTCTTGAAATCGGTCTGCCGATTTCACTTTCCGCTATATATAACTGTTACGCCTTCTTTTCCCCCAATTCTTGTCCAGCGCTTTTTCGAAACCCTCTCGCTTAATGATGTATTTTGTCAGAAACCTTAATTTATTCCAAATGAGAAGGGTCGATGATAGGGTCGATACTACATCCGGAGACCGCGTAGAAAAGTGTAACAATTTTACATACGAACAAGTAAAATAATAGCATTTTTCAGCCCAAGCAAGAAAATAAAACCACAAGGCCAGAAGGGATTACTGAATGTGAAAGAAACAGAAAGGAAAATAAAAGAAAAGAATCCAAGGAGGCAGATGACAACGATTGACAAGGCACATAATCTTTTGAAAATCGCAGTTAACAGAAAAGCAGGAAACTTGAAAACATTTCCACAAGTGAGAAATACGAGAGAAGAAACTATTAGCATAGGACCTACGGTTACAACTAGCAAATTCAACAGTGAAATTATGAGACCTATCTGCTAATCTAGCACTGCGCTTAAATTCCCGAAGTCGAGGTACCAAAGAAGAAACCTCATCAGAACAATTACTATGAAAATATTTATAGAATAGTCAAAGAGAAGCCACGTGACGGCAGTGGGAAATGGCTTATGCCGTGATGCCAGGTTAGGATATAAAACGATGCCGATTTTTTTTTTGGAGGGGTGGATTTTGTTAAGAATCTTTAGCTGCATAGCGGAAGCATCAATGTGGCAGAAATATTCGATACACGGACGAAAATTTAGACTAATGAATGTGCTAGATTCTTCAGTATCTGTCTATATTTCTGAGATGAGGTATTATTACGTTATTCGAACTGTTGTCCACATCATTATTGCCACATTTATCACAACGTTGTACGCTCCGGCCTTCTTCAGGTGGTTGGAATATCGAACTGAACCCTTTATTTCGCTCGCTAGGGTAGACTGTTCTAGTTCCACGTGCCATGTCAGTTATCAGTTATCTCTTGTTAATTCACCTCTCCAAGTTCTCCCTGCCTTAACCAGGTATTGAACTCACAACTCTTTGGGTCCTGTCACTGGATCTAACCAACGCCTTTATCCACTTTAACCCTTAATATAAGTAGTGTGCTAGATTCTGTCTAGAAAAAATTCCCAACACGACATAATGAACTAACTTTCCCAGCAGCAGATTTAGTAATTGATTTCATAGATAATACTATAATATCTCATCTCAGAAGCGGGGACAACTTAGAGGATTACTTTGACTATTGTTACTAGATAATTTACTGTTCTTTATCACAAGATTTATTTGGATGTGACATCGAGAAAATAGAAATGTATCATATAGGAAGAAAATATTTAACTACCAACATCGAGGTTCGAGCGTGACACTCTGGACTTATGAATATATGTTTTTCACCAGGTGTATAAAGAGCGGTGTCAGGCTACTGACTGGAGTGATTATTGAGTGATTATTGAGTGACTATTGATTGCAATTATCCAGTCGGATTAGTGTGAATTATTCTTCGTCGATGAGATTGGTTTTAGAATTTACCGGACGTTAAGCTGAACAGTACTACTATCAAAGTATTCAATGAAATGGTTAATGTACATTATTTACATTATTCGGACTATTGTCCTCAGCTTTGTCGCCATACTTATCACAAGGTTTCGGCCGTTGTACGGCCTTCTTCAGGTGGTTGGAATGTCGAACTGAACCCTTTATTTTCGCTCACTGGGGTAGACTGTTCTAGTTCGACGTGCCATGTTTGATGGATGTCAGTTATCAGTTATCTCCTGTTAATTTTCCCTCTGAAAGTTCTCCACTGCCTTAACCGTGTATTGAACTCACACTCTTTGGGTCCTGTCACTCGATCTAACCAACGCCTTTATCCACTGTATGAATTTCTGGCTATTATAAACCTAATGTCTTCAGCAACCATTTTTACCAGTGCTCATATTGCAATTTTGCTTGTTCCGTTCGACATTCAAACCACATGAAGAAGGCCGGAGCGTACAACGGCCAAAACGGTGTGATAAATATGGAAAAAAGATGAGGACAATAGTCCGTATAATGTAAATAATGTACATAATACCTCATCTCAGAAATATAGACAGACTCCGAAATGGTTAATTATCTTAAGTTGACTTTTACTTCTTTGTTCTTGTTAAGTATTTATTTGCGGTTGTAATTAAATACTATTTTATTTTAACCTTGAAGTCTTGAATTATACTTAATTATTAACGGCCACCGTACGTCAGAAATATCGAAATCATCAACAGTAGTAGATTTAGAAAGATAACTTCTGTTTGGGTGTTAGCTTCTTCTGTAAAGAATGCGTCATCTCTATAGGACAACAATGATCTTGTGTTGCACGTTAGGATTTCTACAGTATTTTTATAATACAATTTGAAAGTCGAAGCGCCTATCGAGCAAAGACATTGATAAAAGAAAAAAAATACTAAACCAAAATGTGTAGAATACATTAAAATATAAGTTCACCCTATAGTGAAAAACAGGATGACATGGTTTACCCTATATATTTCTGGGGCCAGTTTAAACGGGCGCCATCTTTTTTTTATCATGCATCTAAACTATAATGATAAATTATAATTTTGAAAGTTAAAATTTCAGTGAAGTGTGTTGGAAAATTGCCAAGTTTTCATCTGAAATCAAGAAAATAAAACCTTTAAAAATCTAATATATGGAAAAAGGCGTCAGTTTAAACTGGCACCAGGAGAATATGAAAAACAAAAACTTGAATCTCTGGGAATCTTTTCTCGCAATATTACAAAAAAAATAATTTATTGCAAAATTAACGCAACGCACTTTAATTATTTTGTAAAAAATTATTTGACCTCAGAAAAATTAAACATTCATTTCTGTTACTGATGTCTGTAGCAGAAATATTTTAAAGGTCATTTTTAATGCATCTGGGAAATATTTATGACATTTTGAAAAAAACGAAGAGATAAATTGACATTATAAATAAACTTTAAAGTAGTACATAAATTAACTGGCCCGCTTGTAAAATGAAACAGTAGAATTTTATATAATTTTTGTAGATGAAGCAACGTTGACCCTAGTCAGTACCTAGATGGGTGATGCTTAGAAATACTAAGTGCTGTAAGGAATGAAGCTACATCTCCCTACAGCTATGTATTAATTAAATTACTTGCGCACAAATACCATCTCCTCTCTTGCAATTGAATAGTAGGACAGACTGGGTTCTTTAGCCATTGTTGGCAGTTAGTCTACCACATAAAGAAATGACAACCAACTGAGGGAAAATCTCTGCCTAGTCAGTCTTGAATCGAAAGCGACATGATCGCTCAAGTGGGTATCATGTATAGCACTTAACTGACTGACCAGTAAATCAGGATTATCTACCCCCCGCCACGCAAAAATTCTTACAATCTAAAAATATTTTCTGGTTTTATATATCCTGTACGAAGTTAAAAAAAACAACAAATCAATCAATAAAAAAAATACATTCGTTAGACTTTCCTTTGTTAGAATCGAAAAATATTGAGTTTTATCATTTAATAATTGGAGTCCTGTTCATAATATAAATACAGTACCAGATCAATCCCTGCTTCTTAAATACAATCGTTCTCTTTATATTGTTTTTATTTACAAACGCTAATTGTGAAACTTTGATTACGCCTACACTATTTACATTCTTCCGACAATTGTCCTCATCTTTATTGTTATATTCACGACGTTTCGGCCGTTGTATGCTCCAGCCCTCTCCAGGTGATATACGTTTGAATTTCGAACCGAACCCTTTATTTTGTCTACCGGTCAATTCCTACGTATATCACCTGAAGAAGGACGAAGCGTACAAACGCCGAAATGTGAATATGACAATAAAGATGAGGACAATAGTCTGATCAATGTAAATAGTATAAATAGATACAATACCTCATCGCATAAATATAGACAGATTACGTCATTGATGACAACATACTATTACAAAATTGGGAAAAGTACGAATCAGAAATATGTATTTTATTTTATTTTTTTAACTTCTAAAACACGTAATGTATATAATGTCAATATACGTACATTATATAAGTTTCAAAAGTTATCATAATGAGGATAAGCACCCAATATCTATAAAATGCTTCCATGGCATGAATCTCAAGTAGCTTCCGACAATTAAGTCCAGCTTCAAGACGGAGAATGAGCGAAGGTGGAAAACTGGCGCATCATAACCAGCTGCTTTGGACAGATACGGCTCGAGAACCTAGAAAAGCAGTACATCTAGTGGAAGAAAAAAAACTGATTTTAAACCTCCGCATATCCAAAACCGGAAAAAGACTATGGAAGTAAATCCAGGCAGAAAACCGGGGTGGGGCCAGAAGGCTGTCAACACTAATAACTTTCCGGCAACTTCTCTAGCCAAGCCGTCCACAAATATAATTCCCTGTATTCTTTTGGATCTTGTCAGTACGTCCGAGAGGAAGAGGGCCATGATGTCTGGGCAGTGCACAGTCCCCCTATACCATCGCCTAGGCCTGCGCCCCGGAGAGGTCACTGTAATGTCACTGCCAAAGGACTGAATTTTGACCAAGCAAGGCGCTACCTTTTCTCGTGAGATAAACGGATGCCTACTACAGTAAGCACGGTTTCAAACTTTACATATTCAGATAAAAACAAGGTACAGATAACTCTTTATTAATTCAAGGATCTATCTGACACTGAATTGAAGTGGAACTCATATATACGATCACTCGCTAAATAGTCAGCATCTTATACCGCTCCTGACAGTGTCTAACCTGTCTTGTACTATCTTTATAAGAGTCATATCAGACCAAAAATGCTAGATTTGTGGTGGTGCTAACCAATCCTCCCTTTCCAACCATGACAGGGTTTAAAAGCGTTTACGCAGACTTGTAGGTGATGTTTTATTTTCGCATTACAACCTTTTTCCTCACAGACACAACGTCACAAGCCTATCGCTACTATATCGCTATTTCCATGTAAAAAATGTTCCGACAAGCTACTGTTACAGAATGCGAAGACCAGGGTCAGAATGGTCAGCGATTGTCCGGAGTGCTTCGTGGATGGGGCAATTTCACATTGATCGATTGTTTTTGTCTGTTTTTTTTTGTTTTTTTTTTTGTTAATATAATTCCAAAATGGCTTGAAATCAAAAGAGGGTCTCAAGAATTCTGAAGCGTCGATATGCTTCCCTCACCAAGGTTTGCGACCGGCTAATACCACCAGCGAAGGGATGCTGAGCCAACCTGCGACATTCATTCCTGTTACGTCATTCCTCGCACTGTCTCTTAGAATCCAAACTGCCACTCTTGATAAAACGAATGCCAAAAATAAATGACACTTTTTTTGATATCGTTTGATGAGTAACCTGCGTATCCCGAGACGACACCGAACGCAACATCACATTCCTTATTTTTTTTCAGACCTTCACAGCTTAGACCCAAAATGCCATGTACACAGGGACGAACACCCTCATTCGCACCGTATTCCATTTGGAAGAAAGAAGTTCCATTCGGACTGCTTCTTCCCAAAAAACGCTGCTTTATGTCACACTCCCGAAAAGATGCTTCCTCGAGCACTACACACTTAAAGTATTGAGTCAATCGTTATCTATCTTACATATCTTCATAATCTACAATTCTTATATCCATAAAGGAACACCATTTACTCACTCTACGTTAAGTGGCTCTTGTGTCTTATATTGCGTGAACAGTTGCGTAAAAAACAAATTCTAGCTTCCCCCTTTTTTAAATCTAGGAAAGAAACGAACGGAGATTATTTTTTAAATTTATTCAACTTAAAAATAACCCAAGACAGGAGAAAGGCGACAGTGAAATATATATATATATATATATATATATATATATATATATATATATATATATATATATATATATTGGAGCCAAAAAGTGAGTTATGTTGAAATTATTCCTATTACAAGTACACACAAATTTCAAACTCTTTTCCCGAAAGGCGACAAATTATCCTGTTCTGAAGTTCATCGTTTGCAATCCTAGCTTTTATCTGGATTTGAGCACTGTTGACAAAGTGGCCAGAGAGAAATATTTAACATACATGAGAATAGATGAACAGAACATTGTCTTCAGATTTTTGATTGCCGTCAAGCGTTGATCTCACTGTCGACGGTATTTCCGCGCGCAACACGGGCGCATCAGGAGGAAGTACATGGCTAAATGTGGACGTATGAAAAGTATTTTACGACTTTACTGTTCTTACTTTTCAATAATGTTATGCACCCATATGCATATTTTGCGATTCGCTAATGCAAAATTTTGAAAACATAAAAAACATGTTTCTCGAAATCTTACCTTTCAACTTGTCTGTGTTTTACTGATGACAAATTGCTGTTACATTTTTTGTAATACCCGGTTGCAGAAGAGACTTTGTAAATCACAGATACAATAATAGTAACGCCTTCGAACAATACATTACTTATTTGTATAATTATACAAAATGTGGCACAAGGCCAAAAGGGGGAATGGGGAAAAGGACGGTCTTATTCTATCTTAACGTTATACTTAGCTAGACACAAAAACACTAACCCAAACATACAACAATATTCCTTTCACCAAAACAATGCAAACTTACTTACCATTCTTACATCATCCATAATAATGCCTCAAAAAACTCCATGAAGTCCTAACTAGTCCCCATATGTACAATTCATTGTCTGTCGGGGGAGGGGAATAAAACAACAAATTTAAAAATCTAACCCCAATGAATATTTATAAAAATGTATAGAACTACACAAAATAATGCTAGTAATAAAAAACCCCTACAATCCCTAAATGTGTCAGAAACATGAGTTAACTGGACGACATCAATGCGGGACTTTAATAATATTAAACATTCATTCATCCCAAGCACTCAATCAAACACAAACTCATTGAAACACAACAACAAATGCGAAAATAATTGGTCAAACGCCGCTAATTCCCAAGATGAGGTCGACTGTGCTTGCTCTCTGGCGATCCGTGTTCAGGCCCAAGTGTCGGCAGCGACACTTTATTCCGATATAACACATTTATAGATAATTCGATGTTTATTTATATCATCTTTAGAACCTTATCCTTCATTCATAATATTTTCATTTCAGTACAAATAGGAATCGGCATATTAAAAAAATAACAACAGTGAAGCAAGCAATTTGCTTTACAGCTTGTCATCGGAATATGGACATTTGAAAATGTCAACCGGAAATTAAAGGAAGAACCACAGTAGCTTTGCTACACAACCCTTTCGATAACGTTTGAACAAAGAGAAGACGAGAATAAAAAACTGAAGTCTGATGCTATCTTTTCTCTCATTACTTTATATTTCCAAAAGCCGACAGCTGACATGTTTGACAAATATATTTGCCGTAATGCGATATTTGAATATGTAACATCGCAGGGTATTTCAGTTAAGTTTAATCTTGTTTGTTGTGTCTGTTGCGATATGTAAGGGACTGCTTTTCTATAGTCGCTATAGGTCCTATAGTCTCTATGCCTTAGCATAGCTAAGGCATAGAGACTATATAAGCGCCGAAACAATAAGGGAAGTAGCAGGATACGATGCGTGAGTCTTTCGAGTCAGACTTGCGAGATCTCGTTTGTCGTATCTCGTTTATTATCTCTCGGTTGTTTCTCGGTCTTCGGTCAGAGCGCAAGCAAAAAATATTGAGAGGTACCAGGCCCCGGGGAACAACTGCTTGCAGCAGGATCTCCCTCGTTGCACTAGACAATGTGGGGGAATCGGTAGTAATATCGATGCCAGCGCAATCGACATTTGCCAAGAAGGTGATCGGCTATTTTGGAACCTGTACTGGTTGCACGCGTTCGGGCTCCCCACATTAAACTGACCTGCGTGAGGCGGCAAGTAGATATCGAATACGATACGCGGGATTAACGATTACCACTAAATTGGGAAAATACAAAATAAATCACATTTTATACCAGTGGCCTTGTGCCAAACGTAGCTTAACTCTATTAATACCATTTTTTTTAGAAGTTTAAAATGCTAATTTAAATTTAAATAATTATTTTACGAATGTAAACATTTGAAAATATTTGGTCAAATGCCAGTTGGTCAGCAAATTTTAATTCATACAAGTTTGGTAAATACCAAAAAAAAATTCTTTGTTAATGTTTTATTTACTTTTTACGGATTATTTTCTTGGTTTCAGGTTCGTATTTGAGAATATATTTTCCAAATGTCTGAATACGTCCGGATATCGTTAGCCATTATCATAAGACTTCTGTTTGTAATCTTTTTGTTGTTTCTTTTAATGGGTATCACTTCATGCAGGGCAATAAAGCCACTTAGACACAAGGGGGTTACTGGTTGTGGAAGAATTAGGATCTGAAACATTAATAATGAGCGGGAAGAGAAAAGAGTATTTAGGAGGACAATAGATAGCAATTGACATTGCATTTAAATTTTTGCAGATTAAAGTTGGCTGGAAAGCATGGTGCCGGAAGTAGTACGAGAAAAGAAACTGTTAGCGTAGAATTTACGACTACATTCAGTCAACTCAACAATAAATTGATGAGATCTCAACGCCAGTCTAGTACTGTACTTAAAATCAAAAAGTCTACATACCACAGCGAAGTGCACATCCGAACAATTACCATGAAAGTATTTATAGAAAAGACACAAAAAGGCAACCTTAAGGCAGTGGGTAAGTGCCTCGAGCCGAGCCGTCAGATCAGGACCGATAATATTGCTGATTCTTCTTTTTTTTTATCAAGGACCTCAAGATAAACAGCAGAAGCACCGAACCAAATGTGGCAACAATATTCTAAGCGTGGACGAATGGTAGACATAGATATGTATGATAGATTATGATATATATGATAAATTGTCTCACACGACACAGTGAACCAACTTCGTTAGCAGCTGATATAGCAATAGATTCAGTGTAGTCTTTCCACTTCATGTCAGCTGAGAACATCAGCCCGAGAAGACATAATAAGCATGGACGAATAGCAGGCTTATAGATATGCAAGATAGATTTGGAGAAGAAAATTGTCTCACACGACACAGTGAACCAACTTTCTTAGCAGCTGATATAGCAATAGATTCAGTGTAGTTATCCCACTTCATGTCAGCTGAGAATGTTTTGCAACTGGTTTTATTTACAAATATCGTTCAAGGTGTTGGCTTTCAAACATCGCGTCTTTTTGTTTTAGCTAACGATAGCCGACAATACTCAAACACTGGAAAATAAATTCTTAAATCTGAACCTGAAAACTAGAGGCTAATACGCAACTTCGAAAAATGAATAAATTATATAATTAACAAGGAACATTTGTTGGTATTTAACCAAAGTTGCTAAAATTAGAAACTACTACCCGAATAGACTAATTTAAATATAAACATTGCGTACATACACGGTTTTTCTGTGTGTGCGCGTCTGTTTGCGTGTGCATTTAATAATAAATACAGAAGGACGTGTACCTATGTTTCATAGACTACGCAAAGGCGTTCGACAAAGTACGCCACAAGGAACTGCTGGAACTACGCAGCAACCTTGATATATTCGGGAAAGATATTAGAATAATCAAGAAAGTACACTAGCAGCAAACGGCATAAATGCTCATAGAGAATGAGTTCAGCGAATATACAGAAATAGAAAGGGGCGTAAGGCAAGGATGTGTCTTCTCACCGGACTATACACCTATACAGCGAAGTAATTCTGAGAGAATTGGAGATCCTACAGGGATTCAGCATTGGCGGCCACAGTCTTACCAACGTAAGATACGCAGATAACACAGTACTGATAGCAGACACGGCAAAAAAATACAAAATCTCCTACAGAAGTTAGCGACAAAGAATGAGAAGAAAGGACTAAGCACAAAACTACAAGAAGACAGGATGCATGGTCATCAGTAAAAGGATGAGCCCAAAATGCGATTTGCAGGTCGGGGACACTAATATCAAACAGGTGCGGAAGTTTAAATACCTGGGAAGTGTTTTGACGGAGGACGGTAGGCGCGACGCTGAGATCCGAAGACGGATTGGGATGGCCAAGGATGCATTTCAAAAGGTTAGTAGAATATTGCGAGACAAGAGGATTTCTTTGGTGACAAAGAAAAGAATACTGAGCTTCTACGTGACATCTGTTTTCCTATACGGCAGTGAATGTTGGACGGTCCCCTCAAAGATGAAGATGACTGGAGGTAGGGGAGATGTGGTTCTGAAGAAGGGTGCTAAGGATATCATGGACCGAGTGTGTGAGCAACGATGAGGTCTTAGAGAGGTTGCAAACAAGGAGGAGGCTTATACTTAACATCAGGAAGAGGTAGCTGAAATTTCTGGGACACGTAATGAGAAATGAAGGTCTGGAAAATCTGATACTCACAGGTCGAATAGAGGAAAAAGGAAACAAGGGAAAGCAACGCAAGTGGATGGCAGAACGTGGTCTGGGGGGGAGTTGGCAAAGGCACGGAACTTATTGGGAGCTACAAGGGAGAGGGGGAAATAGAAAGCCGTGATTGCCTGCGTCCTGAAAGGACATGGCACATAAAAAGAAAAAATATGGAATGTAGTGTTACGTTTACCAGCGATTGGTTTAGCTCGGGGTAACGATTTACAGGCACATGACCCGGATGTGTCGCAGGAGCACCATCCTTCACCAAGCTTAATTCCCATTGCTGGTTTGTGTTTGTCGTTTAAGAAGCCGCCAGTGACTTTCTTTCCTGAAAGATAGAGGGAAAAAGAAATGCGAAACGATGAAGATTATGAAAAGTCTCACAAAGAAAGAAGATAAATAAATCACATCAACGAAGGAATACTTAATGTCTTCTACATGTTTAAGGATTGGAAAATAAACGAACGGAGATTATTTTAAAAGTATATTCGATTTAAAAAAAAAAAAGAATCTAAGTCCAGAGAAATATAGCCATGAAGTACATTGGTTGGTTGCTTGGTTGGGTTTTATGGCATATCAACCACTTTAGGTCATTTAATGCCAAATTTTTTTATATATATATATATATATATATATATATATATAAATATATATATATATATATAAACGTATATTAAATATATAGTAATTAAACGTATTTGGCAACATTATTTTTTCAAAAACGTATAGTTGGCAACATTATTTTTTCAAAAACATATTATCAGAGTCCTTGCTGTTGGACGTAGTTTATCGTGATACCCAGGACGCGGATGTAGTTTATCGTGATACCCAGGACGCGGATGTAGTTTATCGTGATACCCAGGACGCGGATGTAGTTTATCGTGATACCCAGGACGCGGATGTAGTTTATCATCATACCCAGGACGCGGATGTAGTTTATCGTCATACCCAGGACGCGAAGTATTTTGGAGCATAAAAAGTGAGTATACATAAAATTCAAACCCTTCCCGAAACAAACAAATTTTCTTGTCCTAAAGTCCAGCGTTTGCAATCGTTTTTCCGTCTTCAGACGGTTGAGATAATTTTCTTATTTAAACGATCTTCATATATAAAAAAAAATAATGAGAGATGCAATCAAAACATTACAAAAGTCCGCCATAGTAGCATCTGTTGCTAGGTTACGAAAAGTTTTTATTCGTAGACTTTGTTTCGTACTTTAATAATTTAATTAGAAAAAAGATGTATTTTAATTGATTTTAATTGCATTTTATAACATTTAAAATTAAATGTATTCTTTTAATTTTCTTTATACTGTAACGTTTAAATATACTAATAAAAAATAACATTTTTTAAGTTCAAGTTACCTTGGCAACTTCGCACATTATAACGTTATTACAGTGCACATTTTTGTCTTCCTCGTTTTATCTGGGAGAGTATAAATATGCAATTATAATTCTTTCTTAACACTATTCACAAAATGGCCACAGAGAAATGTTTAACTAACATAAGAATAGCTGGCTACTTGTTTCTGAATAGAGCTCTCTATTAGGATAGGTAACTATCTGTGGGTAGGGGGGGGCAGCCTAGGCACATGTGTTTATTCAACAGATCCAACCTGTGGTTTATAGTGTAGCTAGGTTGAGCAGACCTTAGTTACAGTTTCTAGGGGGGGCGTATAATCTGTCATGATCAGTAGTTGAACAAGACCCGTACGCTTAAACCACCAACGGCTTCCGAATGGTTGCATCTCCCTAATTTCACTGACATGGTTTGAACCAACCACTGTTGTGACCTTCAAGTACTTTCATTGAGATTCGAACCCGTTTTAACACCTCGACCATATGGCTATACAATATACATGCATACATTCATTTTGATTTTGTGAGATAAGAAGTGATCAATATATTTTCCCTTATTCGTTTTATTCGAAATGCTTCCCTCATTTTGATTATTATAGACATTATTATAGACGTTTCGGCTAAATACGTTCCGGTCATCTCCAGATGTCCATTACTTTGACTGATATGGGATATTATATTTTATTTTGCTCCTTAAATGTCGTTTCTTGTTCGTTTCTGCTTAATCAGAGGGAATGCATTTGTGCGAGCGTATCTTGAGTAAGTAGACCTGACGGAGCCCATCCCTCTTCATATCTAATCACATCCTATATCCTCCAACTTGAAACCTCGCCTTGGTCACGGATACGTGACCATTGATTCTATCGGGAAAACCCTCCGCCGTGGCTGTTGACTTCAGTCTAGCAAATCCTACCCACTGGCCGCAGTATGTACTGAGATCATCCTAAGAGATACAAAAGCTGATTTTGCACTCCGTGTCACAGCAGAATGATCAGAGGGTTGACCTGAGAGGTAGCTTCATAGCCAACCAGTACAGATTCGCTCCTTACAGTATTTCAATGACCGCTCCTGATCTTTAAATAGATGTTCGACCCAGCTGTGTATAGGATGGACATATGTAGGATAACCGGGTGATAGAGAGTTAAAAAGGTGACACACCGGAAAAGGAAAAGTCAGAGAAACTTTCATATTCTCGCAAGAAGAAGATCCACGTTCGAAGAAAACCCTCAAAACCTCATGCCTTTACACGGATATTAATTGTATCACGCATGGCACATAACTGAATGACTCTATTAGTAATTCTTCAGGCCCCAAATTAGAATGAACGTCGGGTTATTTTCATAGATTTCTTTCCTCGCTTTATTTCAGCCGCAGGAGGCACAGTAGTAGTAGTAGTAGTAGTAGTAGCATCGTTTCTTGGGGTGGGGAGGCGAGAGATAGAGGTGACGGATCTCAACAGGTCAGCCAACGATTTGCCATCACTACGTGGTGGCTTGTTTCAATCTGCTGAACCCAAGCACACCAAGGAATCTGGGAGCTGAGAAGCGTCTACACCCAGACTGACTGTCTTGGCGCATTTTTTTCAGTCATATATTAAAACTTAAGCAATTCATCACTGTCAGAATTCAACGCACACGGCGTTCAAACCACCCCACACAATTCGGGTCGTTAAAATACTGACCAGTAGGTAAGTCTAGAAATTCTGTAATATGATTTATCATGTAGAATGAGTTTGATTTTGGCTTGTGTTGCATGATCATTTTACATAGAAAATTGAATCCTTTTCTTAAAATTTATTTTTTTTAAATATTTTTATAAATAATCTTAAGTCCTTATTCAATAGCAATATGAAAAAAAAAACAATCTGCAAAAATGTTAATTTCTTGGAGAGGTGCGTTTCTGTAAAATAACTAATAAACAATAATTTTACGATTATTTACATTATTCGGACTGATAAATGGGTCATCATTGACATATCCATAACGTTTCAGCCGTCGTACCCTCCGGCCTTCTTCAGGTGATTGGAATTTCGAACCGAACCCTTTATTTCGTCCACCGGGGTAGATTGTTCTAGTTCCACATGCCATGCTTCTTCCGGATGTCTCAGTTATCTCCTTTTATCTCAACTCTCCTTGAGGACATTTGTGCATGAATTTCATGGCCCAGTGGATAAAGACGTTGGTTAGAACCAATGACTAGACCCAAAGAGTTGTGAATTCAATACAAGGCTACAACAGTGGTGAACCAAAAATAATTGGAGATTTGAGTTAAAGGGGAATAACTGAGACATCCGGAAGAAGCATGGCACGTGGAACTAAAAGAATCTACCCCGGTGGACGAAATAAAGTGTTCAGTTCAAAATTCCAATCACCTGAAATAGGCCGGGGCGTACAACGGTCGAAACTTTGTGAATATAGCAATAAAGAGGAGGATAATAATCCAAATAATGTAAATAATCATAATAACTCATCTCAGAGATATAGACGAATAATTTTACGCATGCAGGATTAATTCTTCTGTTATTATTAGTCCTTATAATGATAACGTCACAGGTGCAAACAATTCTGATATTTGTTAAAAGGCACCAAACACTCCGAAAAATGCATGAAAATGTCAGAAAAATGTTCTTTCTTTATTGTATTTATATGGATAGACTTACTTGTACAGTCCTGTGGGCATAACATTGGGTGTTGCTTTTCTACATCATCGCAAGTTCCATCCGGACATTGCTGAATGTTTGGGCTGCATGTCGAATACAGTGGGGATGGCGTGTTGATTCCTCCTTTTCTAACCTGGCACTGACCTGTAGGGGAGCCGAGGCCGCAGTGGGATTTGCATTCATCTTCGCTTTTATGAAATGAACAACTCAGACCTGAAAGGAAATAATAACAACCAGTATGAAAGACATCTATTAGATATAACATTACATAACGTCCTAACAACACACATCCACACGCGCGCATACAAGAAATGGGATCGCGGCCGAATGGTTAAAACGTTTGGTTTAGGATCATGAAATCTGGGTTCGAATCTTACCATAATCGAACGAAAGCGAGATTTCAGGAATTTTAAATTAAAAAAATGTTTTAATGTGTTTTGTGTATATAATCTGGCCAGTTTCATTTACATTCTTTTTCTTTTTGTTTCTATGATTTTTGTTATTAAATATCCCACATTGTAATAATAACAGATCTGTCAGGAAGGGTGATAGGTTGTAAGAGTCTAGACGCAAATGAGATCGGTTAGACTGTATACCCAAAACACATTAACTTGTTTTTCTTAATTTAAAATTCCCAGTGTCTCTTGTTCGTACGAATGTGTAGTGGCAGCAACGTAAATAAAACTCGTCCGATGAAGTGCCAAGGTGCGCATTGCGTCACCCCTTTAGTAAAATGGTACCTAATAAAAAATATAAAGCTAAACAGGGATAGAAATTACAATCTGTGCATGAAGGTGAAATTTCAAATCATATAATTTAAGAGCGAATAATTTGATAAATAGAAAGAATTAAATCATTTTGAACTGACAGGCCGCTGATGCATTTCTTTTGAAAAACCTGAAAAGAGCAATAGGTTTCGAGATAAGAATAACTAAAAAATAGACAACCACCCATTTTGAAAAATCGCTAAACGAATTTTTTTGCTTTTATTTATTTTTATTTCCTTTTATTCTATATACGCTCATGGAGAAACAGAAAAAAATAAACATTAGGATATTTTCTATTAATTAACGCCTAATAATATATAGTTACTTATCGCAAATATTAATTCACCCCAAGACATTATAAATTTTAAATCAAAGTTTGTTTATTTTTCTTAATTTTGGGGCACTCTTTTTTAATTATAAATTATAAATCAAAATTTGTTTAGCTTGCCTCTGCAACATCTGCAGCTCAAAGAAGGAGAAAATACCAAACATCAGGGAATTATTCACATTTCGTAAGTACTGATGATATTCGAGATACTTAAAAGAAATGTTTTACAATTAAAAAAAAAAGAAAGAAAAAAATTGTTTTTGGCTTATTTATCTGGGTGAGCGCGAATGTTGACCACACACTTAGAAGTAGTGCACCCACATCGCCCACGTTTAGGGCGATCGCAAAGGTCAACACAACCGGTGTGCAATGGAAGGGCCTCGCTCTGGTAGATTTTGGTGCGAATTTTAGTAAATATTATTTCTTTTCATTTTGAGGTGAATTAACAGAAAAGATCCAAACATTTATATAACTGAATAATGATTTTACAAGTTTATATAAATAGAAGATTTTGTGAAAAATACAGGAAAATTCTACATCAACGTGACAGCTTTTACTAAGCAACCAATTTTTGTCATGTGAGTTGCTAACAACTTGTAAATTTCATTCTTAGAAAATTACAAAGAAAGGCTTTATTAATTTGACTCACATTGGAAAAACATAGCAATCTTTGAAAGATATAACAAAAGCATGGGATTAAAGAATAACAAACTTTAAGCGGGAATGTTTGGAGAAAAATGGTAAAGTGTTTTTAGAGTTGTAACTCTCCTTATCTTCGGCACAATCAATGGGAAAAGAGGTGAAATTTGGACAAGTTCCAAAGTTTGTTTCTTTACAGGTCGACTTTGTTATATTTATTAAGAGTTAATTTCTCTAGCTAGTTTGGTGGTCTGTGAGGAAAGCCAGGAATATATTTCCATGGACATACAAATGGTTGAGATGAGGGCGTATTGTTTTTTTTTTTTTGTTTGTTTTTTTTTATCTTTGGTATTTTCAGCAACTTTCTGTAGAACTACATTTCTGTTACCCCAAGTTTCCTAATTATAGTTGATTTTTTCGACATAGAAAATTCACTATCGTATCTCTGCTTCAATACACTTTTATGCCATGGCTCTCCACAAATTCTTATCTTTATAACTCTAAGCAATTTGTAGTAGATATTTTGTTGGTCCTTCATATATGTTTTAGTTTTGTTCATTTAAAACCGTTTGAAAGGGACTGGACAGCATTTGCAAGCGGTTCGATGGTCATTTCGGTAATTAAAGCGCATTTTGTATGTGCGGTGTCAATGTTACGGCTATGTTGGAAGTAGTTGTTAAAGGAAAATTCCAGTCACTGGAGACGAAGTTCAGGATTCGTCGTACACTCTCCCGCCAAAATCAAGAAAATGGTTTATCATATTTTACTCTAAAAGGCTTTTCTTCAGCTGTTTGCGCGGGTCTGGCGACTCCTATATCGAAATTACGTTGGTAAATAGGATAGATTTGTGATTAAATCAACAGAAGAAGAGGCCATTATAACAGAGCAGGCAGAAGAAAATCATTTTAAACCAATTTTCCTTTAGTGAAGCAATTCAAAATGTCGGCAAACCCGTATCTTCCTGTCAGTTTATTTTTGGTTGTCTTAATTATAAAACAGAAGAAAATTAAAAATTTGAAAAACTTTCAAGTATTTTGTTTGAATTGCATGAGAATAAATACTTTTTAAAGTCCTCTTTCGATTTTATCTATCTATCTATCTATCTTTATATATATATATATATATATATATGTCTGTGTGTGTGTGTGTGTGTGTGTGTATTGGACCGTACTTCTCAAACTGCTACATGTCTCTTGTTATTTAGAAATGATCCACTATCCAATATATATATATATATGTTTCTCAAACTAAAAAAATAAGGTACATACTACACAAATTAACCTCAGTATCAGTCGTTTTACCGAAACATGTATAAAAGAGGGATTGTTGTCCAAATGAACAAAAATATTAAATGACATGACCCGCCAGCCAACAAGGAAGGTAACACTGCAACATTCAGAAAAATAAACCTTGTTTTACGACAAATGACAACAGCTAAAAATGAAATCTAACATTTAAATAATGAAATCCAAAGGTATAATGAGATAGTAAAACACACCTTGACCGAACCCGAATATAACAAACCACAGTACGATATCAGCCTAAGAAATAATAATGATGACCTTACGACCATACTGGCAATATTTATAGCCAAACCAACAGAGTTAGCATGGGCAATTCACTTGGACCGTACTTCTCAAACTAATACATATCTCATGTTGAAACATAAAACTTAACCGCAGTAACTTGCCAGTCGTTTTTAATGAAACCTGTATAAAAGAGGGATTGCTGCCCAAATATACAATTATTAAATGCACACACACACACACACACACACACACACACACATATATATATATATATATATATATATATATATATATATATATATATATATAGATAGATAGATAGATAGAGAGAGAGAGAGACAGACAGAGAATAGGTGCAGTACCCTTTCTATCCGCTCCATTTGCCAAAATTGGACCAAGTAACCAAATATCAGAATTTCATTTTGAATCCTTTATTAGTCGAACTATGAACTTTCCGATCATAGAAATGAACACACTGGGATAGATAGATAGATAGATAGATAGATAGATAGATAGATAGATAGATAGATAGATAGATAGATAGATAGATATGTTATATACCGTACCTATGAACACTAATGGGTATGTCCCAATCCTCACGAATACGTTGGACATTATTTTAAGTCTGTGGGTGGATGGGGGGAATAATATGGTATCTAAGTAGTCCACCACTAGCAGTGGTTTACCTACTTCACGCCGCTGGCGAGTATTGTATTTTGTTTCCAACCTCCGTTTTGGTTATTCCTATTTCAGTAACCTGTTCTAGGTTACAATAGATAGATAGATAGATAGATAGATAGATAGATAGATAGATAGATAGATAGATAGATAGATAGATAGATTTAAGCAGAGTGAATTATGGGGGAATTATCTAGTACGTACCTTCATAATTTTTTCAGACCATAGTAAAAGAAATTAATGAGATATTTGGATCTTAGAATCCCTATATAATTGGCGATCCGTACTGAGAGATCAGAGAGAAAAAAGAAGCAAAAATAAAATTCCAGTTAAGAAGCAATCGAGAGTAATTTCCGTGTGTGAGAATATCCGTTTCGGTCTCTGTCAATCAGAAACGTAGCAATTCCCTGCTGATTTCAATATGGCAGCGTCATAAAAAAAGAACAAAAAAAACATCGGTTCTTTTAGTGCGGCAACGATCATTATAAAACCGCCATTGCTATTCCGTGCGTGTGAAGATGTACGAATCGAAATCATTTGTGTTGCCTTGATTTCTGCAGAAAATGACGCGAAAGCTGACTTTCTTTTTAATTTAAAAAAGAACAAACTTTATTCCAACTGGTCCATTAGTTATACGAAGTGCTTTTTGAACAAGTTACGTCGAGGGAGTCATGATCCAATCATGCTGTATCACTTTACGTATAGTACATCAAAAACTGTCGCTGGTGCTGTCAAATTTTCCCAGCTTTTCTTACCTCAAACCCTGTCTCTGCAGGTTTCACTTAAAATTTGAACAAACTAAATTACGTCTTTGTTTAAAAAAATCACTAGCGAATCTTAGGAAATTGGTATATGTGTTCGTTAAAACACCGGTGCTAAACAATGATGTTTTTCCTTATTGAAGTCTTTACGGCCCCGATAAAGAAAAACTAGAACTAGAAACTGCAGAGACATTATGTCACCAGTCTCCAGGCCGTAAAATTTAAGAGACATTACGTCTCCAATCTCCCGGTCGTAAAATGTAAAAGGCATTACGTCTCCAGTCTCCTGGCATTAAAATGTAAGAGACACTACATCTCCTGTCTCCGGGCCATAAAATGTATGAGACATTATGTCCTCAGGATCCCGGTCATAAAATGTAAACGACAGTACGTCTCTAATCTTCCAGCCGTAAAATGTTAAAGACATTACGTCTCCAGTCTCTCAGTCGTAAAATGAAAGAGGAATTACGTCTTCAGTCTGCCGGTTGTAAAATGTAAGAGACATAACGTCTCTAGTCTCTCGGTCGTAAAATGAAAGACACCATGTCTTCACTCTCCCGGTCGTAAAATTCAAGAGACATAAGATCTCCAGTCTCCCGGTCGTAAAAATGAATTGCTTTGTTCTACCAAAATAGGAATATTACATTAAGACATTCTTGATTTCATAAAACTTCTATTTTTTAATTTACATCTCCTTTATGTCTTCTCCAGTGTTTTTATACCATTTTTGTAGTCATATAATGCTTCAAATTACTCAGGATGAGCTAAATCCCCTTCGGTGGGTGTTTCTTCTCTTGCCTTGACGATTGAAAAGAAATCTATTTAAAGCAGACATCGTTTCGAGTTTTTTATTTATTTATTTTTATTTTTTTTATTTTTTAAAAAAACAAAAACATCGCTAATTTGGCTCCGGTCGAAATAATCATCAATGTGCTTTTCAAGCGATTACCTTAATTGCTTTGATGGTTTAGATCTTACGATGGTATGAAAATGTTTACAAAGTTAAACAAACGTTTCTAGCTGGTAGCTTCTCTAATTCGTGATGCGTATAAGAGATGTATAAACTATGCAGAGTTGGTTTCATTAGATTTTTAAAAAATAAAAGAAAGAAAAAAAAAGAAAGAAATTTCTCAACTAAAAAATAGCAATCCGTATTTTGTATGTGGGTCAGAATTTGTAGTATTTTATTTTGCCTGACATATCAAAGGAAGAAGCCTGCGACGCAAATAAGCAGAAATGTTTTGTGATGTTATATATTCCTCTGTTCTACTATTTTAAAATATCGATTCAACCATCGTGTTGTCGTCTTTTATTAGTTTTACTGCGTCTCTCCTCCTCTTTCTCCGTCTCTCTCTCTCTCTCTCTCTCTCTCTCTATATATATATATATATATATATATATATATATATATATATATACACGTCCCTGGTGTGTGTAAGCACAGAATAGTGTGCGTACTCATCCATATTTATAAACTGTTGATAAATATGGATGTGTAGACACAACAGCACATCGACAAAACCATTTTATGAGATTCAAGCTTTAAGTTATTCTCGAAAACAAACCTCGAACACGCGTACACGCACACACATAGACACACACATACAAACACACACACACCGACACACACATACAGAAAGGACTAGGTGTTATACCCAAGTATAACAATAAAAAGTCATACTCTGCAAAACGGCCGTAAGAAAAACTAACATTGTTAGTATAAGAGATTCTTCCATATTCACTAGATTTATTACTTTCCAAGTTTTCAATTGTTTTGGTCACTAGAGCCTTCCATAAGTAGCAGACTATTCAGAACTAAGAAGTTAAAAATTGCCTTTCAAACTTTGGGGAAAAAATTAAAATTTCTTCAAACGTGGAATTGAAAATTAGCCTTCTTCGGCTGCAGACGTTGAACATTAAGATGCTTTCTTGTTTGTGTTTTATAAATAGCATCTACATAATTTACACTATTTAAATACGGACTATTGTCCCCATGCTTGTTCTTGTCATCACAACCTTTTAGTTGTTGAGTCTTCCGTTCCTTCAACATACATCGGGTGGATAACCTACAGGGAATTCCGAACTGAACCATTTACGGGGTTAGATTGCTTTCATTCCATTGCCCATGTCTAGAGATAATTCGTCGAGCCCTTATTTTTATTTATAGCTCATTTATTGCCCGACCTGTTTCCACTGACCGACCCAAGGATTGAACTCATAATTACTATATCATCGACGAATCCGCTAAGATATTCTCCCGTGGAAATAGGCCATGCATTAACTGAGCAGTACTAGAAATAAGGACTAGACGAGATATTTCTAGACACGGGCAGTGGAACGAGAACAGTATAACACTGTAGATTAAATAAAGATTTCGGTTTGTAATTCCCTGGGGTTACCCGGGTGGATAGGCACCTGTTGAAGCCCGGAGTGCACAACATCCGAAACGTTGTGATAACAACGATTTGAACAAGGGAATTACTTCCTATCTAAAATATAAAAGGAGAAAGCCAGCATATGGAGGTCACATCGACAAGATCAAAATAAAACAATGTGGACGTCAAGTTGAGCAAGAAATCGCCAATCAGTGTGTAGTGTCTTACAATACCTATTTGTTGCGACAATTCAACTGTCATATCAATGTTGAAATCTACTCAATTTATTCAATCAATTATTGCATCTAGGATATATCAAAGGGGTTAGATCAATCTGTTTTTGCCCAAACACAGCACCGAATTTTTTCCCTTTGATTTAAATTTGAATAAGGGAATGACTCCTATCCAAAATATAGAAGAAGAAAGCCAGAAGATGGAGGTCACACCAGCAAGATAATTGAATAATACTGAAATGCATGATTTTCCTCCACAAACTATAACAATGATTTAAAATAAAAAAAAAAATCTTACAAAACATGTGTGACACGCAGCAAGGCGCGGGTAATTCGGCTAGTATTTAAATAAATTTAAATTGAATTTGTTTTTCTATCGTTTCTATTATACCGTAATTACTATCCAATTATCTTAATATATACACAGTATGACCATAGGAATCAACACTGCGTGGTTACGATCTGTTTCAAGTCATCTCTCAACCTAGAATATATGTCATGGTTCTTTTTTTTATATACATGCATAATATTACTTGTAATTATAGATAACGATCATTTTTTAAAAAATCTAATATACAACCTAAGGCAATAACTGTGAGTTACACTTGAAGGATAAAATATTGTCAGTACTCGAAAGAAGCAATTATTGGCAAAAGGATTTTCCGAGCATAGTGACGAATCACGAATTTTCAGAATCTGATTTCAGTACGAATAATTAAAATTTACCTTTGTTGAAATTTACTTTAAATTTATATTTTATATTGTTAAATTTTGCCTATGTAAATCAATGAAGTATTTTATTTTTTCATAAAGTTTTACTTAAAAAAAATAAGGTAGGCGTTAAACTTGGGGCGTATCATACAGTTTCAATTCATGAGTTATCTTTACAAACGAAGATTTAGGACAAATTCCTCCGGCTGACACAGTAGAGGCGAATGGGCCTCAATTCAAGCCGCTATCCATTACTCCAACGTGCCTCCTCTCCATTATGGGAATAATCCGCGGATATCCTGCAGATTGATCTTTACTCTTACTCATATTCAAAATAGAAACTTTTAATTTCTTTATGATTTTAATATTGGGAACTCGGCGAAATGAACACTTAACTCATCCACTTAACTTGCATATTTGCAACATACAACACAATAGAATAAGTGGGTCTTTTGATCTGTACTGCAAAGGAGAAACCGAGTCTAGTCACTTGCCCGTATTATTTATATTTACTTAAATAAAACCGAGAAATGGACGCACATGTGTGTCAGAGGCAACACTCAACATGCCACTAAAGGAACTTGTGAGTCGTGTGGCACTAGACATGTTGAATCTTTTTGCCAAATTGAAAGTAATCGTGATCAGATTAACATAATTGTGAAGTGTTGCATATTTTCCAATTGGTGATACTCCCCGGATAAAATCCGAGCTTTCAAATGTTAATTTTCGAGGCAGACAGATTTCCATACTTCGAAGATTGGCGCAAAGTACCAAATACTACGTGACATGTTCTCTTCCCGAAAGCCTTCGGTTTTGTTTGGTTTGGTTTGGTTTACAGCATATCAACCTCAATGGGTTATTTAACGCCGACAAGATTTTATTACTGGTAATTTTTTTTCAAAAATGTTTTTGCTGGTAATTTTCTTTTTTTTCAAAAATGTATTGCTGGTAATATTTTTTCCTAAATCTATTGCCGTTAATAATTTTTATAAAGTATTTCTGGTATTAAAACCTATTTTTACACTTTCATAGTGTTTTGACACCAGTTTAGAGGTTAGCTATTTACCCACAGCTGGGACCCTAACAGGTGCTACCACTCCTGGTGAGTGTCGACCGAGGAACAGCAACAATAAGAGGTAGTTCCACGCTCCTCAAAACCTCCTCATCAGAGGCCTTGCTGCTGGACGTAGTTTATCGTCATACCCAGGACGGACGAAAGCCTTTAGTTTAGTTGAAAAATTATAAATAACTTGAGAAAATACATTTGTAGCATCATTGCTCAGTTATCTAGGATAACAACTGAATAATGATGCTACAAATGTATGTGGAAATTCTGGAAACTTTCGAAGAATTATGTAGAACGTTAACTCCATGAATCAAGTAGGTATTTGGATTGTAAGAATTCTTTCTGCCTCCTGGGTAATTCTTCTATTCGAAGTTTAAAATGACTTGGCTTCTGGGGAATATTGGCCAAAAAAAGAATGCGACATTAAAACATGTATAAAAATTACCATGCAAGAATTGAGTATTTAACTTCGCCATCATTACTTCGGCAAAATTTTAATGTTCTGACTTTCTACTTAATACAAAGACGAAACACTCACATACCAAAGTCCGTGCACGACAAGGTGTATTTGGATAATTGATTGTTTTCGAATAAGTAAGCCTAAGAAATAACAACTTCGTTTCACCCAGTCAAGATTCACTTTAATCGATCCTATTTTTCCTGTTTGTAAACTATTTACAACTGCTTTAAACATCACCCAGTCTAAACTGTTATGTACTTACACCTAATTCTTTTGGTCTTTCATACTTTCTTACTTCTCTCTTTTTAAAGAAAATATCATCAAAAAGAGAGGAGAGTAAGAAAGTATGAAAGACCAAAGGAATAAAAACTTGAACTTTCTTCTTGTTCTTGTTCTTCGTCTACTACTACTACTACTACTACTACTAAATGAATGTTCGCTACCCTATACTTTATCAATCTCGTATTGGAAATCTCCATATACCTATTTCATCCTATACTCTTTCTCAATTGACCGACCAATCTTCGGACATGGCCACCGTTTGTTTTCTGATGTATATAAACTAGACAACAAGACTCAATCAACGAACAGCCGCGCATGCCACCCCTAACCAGGCATGTTCCGTACAGGGTTTCTATTTTACCCTTCCCCTAAATCAACCCTCATTTTAAAACTAATCAATTCTTATGTATCGATTTTCAATCGAATAACTAATACATTGCGCTTGAACACCAAATCCAACATCGGTTTTCTTTTCAAGCAATAACACACGTGTGTCACACTTTCCTAGGACCTCCCTAGAAGATTTCACAGCTCCAATTTATTGCAGGTAACCGTTTCGACCACTATTCTCTGATATCGAGTGCTGACATAAAAAAAAAAGCTTACTAATAAATGTTAAATTTTCATGTCAGGTACAAGGCTGCACGTGTAAGGGTATACAGCGCAATCTCTGTGATAGGCTTGGATTATTTTTATCATAAATTTTCGTGCATATATGTTTGACGGTCATCTCTGAGGACTGAATGACAAACAAGAAGTTTCCTGAAATTTCCAGCACCTTCCTCTGTATCCCCACCGAGTTCAGCAACGTCGTGATATGTACAACCTCACCCCTACCTCGAATGTTGAATTGGTCCAATCTTGATACCAGTATTTCTTCTTATTCTTCTTCTTCTTCTTCTTCTTCTTCTTCTTATTCTTCTTCTTCTTCTTCTTATTATTATTATTATTATTATTATTATATTTCTATACTTATTTTTATTCAATCTATTCTCACTTTTGAGATTTCGATTTCAAGTTCCATGTATTTTGATAGTGTTTTGAAGATCTTCAAAGATATATTACAATCTGCAGGGACTGCCATGTCAATAAGGAGACACTTTTTGTCTTTGCGGTCTCAAATCACGATGTCAGGGCGATTATCTTTGTTCTGTCTGTGTGTATTGTAAAGTTCCATAAAATTGTTACAGGTCCTATCTCTGGATGGTGTTCATACCAATTTCTTTGCAGTTTCCTTTCCGTATATGTTGCAAATTTTCCAGTGTAGATATTAGCCCCCTCTGTCGTGCCGTGTTTTATATTCAGTGGGTGCCAATACCGCGCAATATCGAGATAACAGCACACCAAAAGCTTAAAGCCGGGGTAAAATATGCCCATTACGACACCAAGTTTGTTAAGAGTATACAAGACACATGCATTACGTTCAGTCTTAATAAAAGCGGCGCGTGTGTCCCAAAGTCTCACTGTCTGCCTCATTCTTTAAACTCACTAAAGAACTTAACGCTCGGTTAGGATACACCTCTTTCTATTACTGCCCATGAACAGAGATGCACAGGGTATCATCCCCAATAGGTCATGTACAACTGGTTATGGTCAGGTAAATAGAAAAGAAATCTGCGGTACTGAAGGTGATATATACTGTAGCACATTTTCTTCTTCTTCTTACTACTCCTATTACTACTACTACTAATAATAATAGTAGTAGTAGTTGTTGTAGTAGTAGTAGTAGTAGTTCGTATGAATGTTTAAAAGTCATCAGCGTAGATTAAGTTACTGCAAGTCTCCTGAAATCTCCAGTACCTTATTCAGTATCGTCACCGACCCAGGAACGCCGTGGTCTGTATAGATTATTATTATTATTATTATTATTATTATTATTAAAGGCGAAGAAACAAAGCATCAGAAAGAACGAAAGAATGAACAAAAGAAAGAATATAAGTATTTAAATTACTAAGACTAATAACAGACGGCTGTTATCCAGTCATGGTGGTAATAATAATTACAAACCCAATACTGACGAGGCGGGAAAGTAAAACCGAAAGCAGAGATATTTTTGAATGATTTATTGCATAAAATTTTTTTAAAAAATCCCGTTCCGTATCGAACAGGCAAACGGAAATATGATTTTGTTTTTCTTTTCCTACTCCACCCACGACAGCATAAAAGAGAATGAACATAGACGTGGGGTGGGGGAAATTGGAAAAAACCTACATTTTATTTCAAATCGTTGCAAATAGATAAACGATAAAAACGAAAGAGATGGATGAGAATGAGAAAAAAACAACCCCCCCCCAAAAAAAAAACAGCGTAAATCGATATAAATACAAACTATTTTTAAATCGCAATCTATAATTTTACACGTGTCTTTTTCTCTGCCATTTAAAATTATATTTTCTATTTTACTTTTCCCTTTCTTCCTTAACTGACTGCCATTAAAATAATGAAATATCGTTCGTTCAACTTAAAAAGTGCATTTTGAAACAATTATACATCGTTCAGTCAGCCCTTAATTTTATTTTCGTAGACAGATCCACGTAAATACTTCTGTAAAGTTTCTGCCAAAGTGCTGAGTTGATAGATTTCATTCAAACTAAATTGTTTCTCGTAAAGAATTTACATCATTGATTTCATTTAAATACTTTTAAAAAAGACGTAAAAATTTTAACACTGTTATCAATCTACTCTTGAGTTTTTTTCCCGACGAATGACTTTTTTTCTCTATATACTGTTTTACTTCCTGTGTTTCAAATTAACTTCCGGTTCATCACAGTTATTTCTTTAATTTATCTCGTTTGCTACTGCATCGACTATCAGCCATTTGTTAAATATTTTGTTAGTTTTTTTGTTGTTTTTTTTCCCGCGATCGAATATTCAGAAATAGTAGATAGTAAAATTTTGAGCTTGAGGACCTCACGTTCAAAGACTGATATTAAATTAGGACTGTTCCTTATTAATTGTTTATTATCAGCACATTAGTATTAAGAATTAGTATTATATATTATATATATATATATGTAGTATTAGAAGAAAATATTGGGATGTAGAATACCCATTTTTAATTAGTTTTCAATGCCTTCTGGATGCTTTTTGCCATAACTTTCTCGGCCGAATATTCTCAGACCGTTGAACTAACATGAAACCAAAATACAACTAGATTTGATCTCTCATTCTGTATCTAAGCATTTCGTTGTACATGGACGATGCTTTAACAAGTTTGCCAAGGGAAGCCTATGGTTAAATATGGACCCAAATATACAGCTGGAGTACTAAATTCCTCCTCGAAAACTTCATAAAGGGTGGAAATTGAACCGAGTTTAAATGTGAATTAAGTTTAAGCGTCTAACGATTTTTTTCTTTTTCTTTACGATTTAAAAACTTAAGTCTTTGGCAATTTCAACCATGGAAAGATTAATAATCAAACAACGTGTTAAATTCATCAAAGCCTATTACGAAAATGGACGTTCAAACAGAAATGCAATGAGAAGTTCCCAGGTCGCATCATCTCTAAAAACAGCGAAGTCAATTGGCCACCAAGATCGTTCCACTTGACGCTTTTAGCTTTCTTCCTTTGAGGTCATCTCAAAAGTAAGGTCTATGCCAACAAGCCAACAACAATTCAACAGATGAAGGATGAGATAATAAGGCATATTGGTGAGATCGAGAAGCAACTATGCAGAGACATCACCAAAAATTTTGACCATCGAGTGGAGGTGTGCCGCCAAAGCTTTAGCGGACATTTGGGCGATATTATTTTTCATACATAATTGCTATAACTTAAATAACATGATCCAATAAAGAAACAAATAATTTTTTACCAATATCACTGATTTATTTTCTGCTGACTTTGATCCGTCTTAACGAAACACCCGTTATTTGTTTATAATTGCCTAATTTATGCAGTATTAGCAATGATTGGAGAAGCTTTAAATTGGTTGAATACTTAATCTCAGAATTCTGTTTTCCCTTTTTGATTATTTTAAAAACCTTTTAAATCTGCAGGATTTGGATACTTATGATATCACCTTGCGACGGTACACGTTGTAATAGAAGCCTTACAGACTTATTGCTAAATTTCTCTGCAACATTTGAGCCTACTTTTAACGTAAGCTTACTTAAGAATTTACTAATGAGAAGAAAGTCAGTTAGTGGCGCTAGACTTACAAGTATTTAAATTCGTCACTTCTAACAGAATCTAGCATTTCTACTTAACTATGTCATGAAATTTTCAAACTCTTATCCTGAAATGTTGTACTAGCACTGCTAATGTACAGGTAGCGGTGTTTCAATGTGAGCGACAAATGTCTGTTGACAAAAATATCAAGTTATGAACCGTGAATACAATTCGCTCTCAAACCCAGGTTGAAACAACTAGGCAAATATGATGTATAGAAAAATATCCCTATTTTAATGTATCTGTAGAGCAAGCTGATCGTTTCATTTCTAGTACACAAAACGGTATTGAAGCGACTATTAAGAAAACGCATATATTTACAACCTTAAAACCGAGCAGAAGTATATCTGTCAATTTCTGTAACTCTTCTGGCCTCACTGATCTATCGAAATAAATTTTGTCCTCATTTCTGTTTTTCTTCTGTTAGTTTTAATTTACGTTCCTGTCGTGGTGCAAATAAGACACTCCCGGTAACACAAATGAACTAGGCAAGACGCCTTAAATAAAGAACTCAAAGAGAGTAAAGTCGAGGAGAATTTCCAGAGACGTCCCGGCGAGTAGCATAAGCGAGACATATATTATATATATAATATATATATTATAGTATAATATTATACTTACCTGGCTTATGTCAGAGGGTATCCCCCAGACGAGGATCTGCCGAAAGGCATAGTCTCATCTCGGGAAACTTACTCCGTTTTTACCTGGTCTATAGGAATTTTTTGCCCGAGCCTACGGGCTCGGATACCCCACTTTAAACTCAGCCTTATGCCACATCTTGCTGCGTGGGGCAGCGGGTAAATAATCATAATATTATAACCGCTAAGAACAAGATATAATAGCAGCAACGTGAGATCGAAACTCATACAGAATTGAAAAAAAGTACTTTTTGCTCCGGCGTACATGATAACAGTGACGACAAGAGGTTAAAAACACGTTGGTTTACTTTTTTTCTTTGGTGTGCGTAAAAAGGAAAACGAAAGAGAAAGAAGGAAAAAAACATATATTCTTTAAATATGAAAGAATTATTAGCCCGAGTGGTAAAAATACAACAATAGCAACCGCAACAAAAGCAGCTTGGAACTTCACAACAGTTTTCCATCCAGAAATAGTTAAACTCTCGACTGTATACAACAGTTTTCTCAGAGCAATGGCTAAAAATGGCTCCTAGCAAATGAAACTCGTAAGTCACCGCGAGGACTATACTTCTTTAAAGTATGTGGACTGATGCGACTGAATCACAAAGAAATGTACCAGATAACAGGAACCACATCATGTGAGGAATTTCAATATCGCAACAACTAAAATGGATATCACAATGAGGAAATAATGACATAATCTAGATGTCCATATTCCACACTACTTCAAATAAAAGATTAGGAAGGAAACTTCTATCAATACTAGAAAGAACGATAACAGCAACAGGACTTGAGAAACCTAATTCCATGAAACATTGTTTTTAGAGAAAGATTTTATAAATTTCAACCAACAGTAGCACTGGCTTCTTGATTAATAATTGGCAGGGGAAGTTTTGTACCTGACATCAAGTACAGAATTCGATATTCCATAGTAGGCCCAAGGAATAGGCAACATGAAGATTTTAATGTACTTTTTTGTTTTCTTTTTTTTCAATGAAGAAGCTTTGTAAGCCTACCTTGAAAATCAGCATTCAATATCCTTGCTTTTACCTGGGCGCGAATGCTAACTTCTTTTATGTATGCAAACGAAAACAGACGAACGTTCAAGCTTCTACTGACTGATTGGTTTGGTTTTACGGCTTATCAAACTTTTGTAGGAAATTTAAAGCCGAAATATAAGAATAAGTCTCATTTTGCGAGTAAATATTGCATTAATTTTTGGTGAAATAATGTCAAGTTTTACTAATTACTCCATAGCTGGGGGATGAAGATGGGTATTTATACTTTTCTCAAGGGTATTGTGCGTGTGAATGTAACAAAACTCAACTGGAATTCGAACTATGCTCTCCAATTTCCCATTCCGAGGCTCTTATCCATTACACCACCCGTGCTTCCAAGCTTACAGTGCCTGGTTAGCCAAGCGGTCAACCATCTAGGTACTGACCAGGCTTGACGTTGCTTAACTTTGGTGATCGAACGAGAATCGATGTTTCATCGTGATATGGCCGTAAGCTTTTTAAGCTTTTGTGAAGCTTTATTCAATGAAAATTGCCTAGTGCTCATAAGTAAGGTTGGACCATTTCTTTTTAATTCGAGTAGATCGAGGGGGAAACAACTCTGGTTGACTCCTACCACAATGAGTTATATCATTTGAAGATGTGGAGGGTCATAACCCTCCACATCTTCCTGTCTTTTGTTACCCGAAGTAGCTCTTGTTCCCTAATCATACCATTTGTGATCCTTGTTCTGTTTTTCATTCACCCAAGATCGTAGTTTAATCGCTGTTTTCACCTGCCCCTCTTGCTTTCAGTATATCCTTTGAATTCTCGTGTGTGCCTCACACCTGATCACATCAGAATATAGTCTGCACTGAGTATGACATCGCATAAACTAACTGCAATGTCTGGCATGAGAGACAACCTCTTGGCTACTATGTGTGTATTCGCCCTTGACAATGTCAGCGGCTGCTCCGACATATCAACACCTGATTGGCACACATTCAGGTTAGAGGTCGGGCTTGTACACACAGTTTAGATATTTTCTGAACGGATCCTGATGCATCCAGATGAAAGTCTCGATCTGAACATTTAAGAACATCGCTCCATTTTTAAGTTAGTATTTATTAGTTCTGTAACAATTTTCAGTGTTGGGTGTAACTACCTCAAAACTATTTCCTTATCTCCTATACTAGGAATCTAGTGGAGATCGAACCCGTTCTATCAGAGAAATGACCGAGAAACAAGTAATCTAACCATTAAATCCATATACCATAATATTCATAAATCTCGTAACACAAAATTGACAGCCTGTGTGTAAAACTTAAAACTGGGTGGATTTTTTGTCACAGGAGAGTATAGTCGACGAGTAAATGATAGCCTTGAGGCGCAGTACCCTGCCTTCTTGGTCTACACCCTGCCATTTGATCGTTAGAAGGCTACTGGGAGAGAAACTTGAACAGGTGAGACGGCATATAACTGCTGTGTTCTTGTCATGCGCATAAAGGAAAAGTCAGTGACGTAAACGGTCCGAGATCATAACCTTATACAATTTACATTTAAAAGCCGTATTTAGTACAAGAGTAACGCCTTCTTGAAGGTGTGTATGTGTTCTATCAGTTTTCGTGTGATCTCTGGAGCCATTTACACTGTCAAATTAAAGAAGGTGAGGCTTTCAAAAAAAAAAAAAAAACACGTTTGGTATATCATTTCAATGTATTGTTTTTTTTTTTCAGTATAAAACACACACATACATATATACACCCTTTCATACCCAGAAACAAACAGAACATAAAAGAGTCTGTCTAAATGTTCGCGGAATTTTAGCATAGTGCACAAACCGAATGTAGTACGGACATTTATTGCAACGTTTTATGAGTATTACCTTTTATGAGATCGCTGGATGTTAGCGGAAGTACAACGAAGTGCTGAAAAGTCCTCGTCCAGACACACTTCCAAAAATCTGGCCAAATAAACAAACACCACGGTTGTTTCTGGAAAGGCGTTTTGGTCGGGACGAGAACTTTTCAGCTTCCTGTTAACTTTTTTTATTTTGACAAATGACAGTTGTGACGTATATATATATATATATATATATATATATATATATATACAGAGAGAGAGAAAGAAAGAAAGAGAGAGAGCGATAGATAGATATTTGTAATATTAATGAATTCCTTTGAGTTTCATGCACGTTGTAATCGTCAGGTACATATTATAAACTGACTGATTTTATATGTTGATATTTATAAACTACTGGTAAGATAAAAAATAGATAAAAACATACTGAATAAGAAAGTTTGCATATATATATATATATATATATATATATATATATATATATATATTTATATATATATATATATATTTATATATATATATATATATATATATATATATATATATATATATGAGTTATCCCTCTTGATATCTTGCTTACTTTTGAATAAAAATTTAAATTTAAATAAGTTTTTTAATTTCTTTTTAATTCATCGACTTGATATCTTTTCACTTTTAAATTTAAATAATTTTTTTTTAATCCTTCACCTTTTGAACTTAAGAATTTGAATGATATAAGTCATGAATAATTATTTCTAATATTTTAGGCAACAAAAATGAAGTAAACATGTTTTAACACGCAATTTTGAATCATCACCACAAGTGAACTCTATAACGGTCAGAATATTTCATTACCTGCCTATTAAATCAGCATATTATAAGAAGCATGCATGAATCATCTTCTGTCTTTATATTTATATATATATATATATATATATATATATATATATATATATATATATATGCATTTAGGCAGAAAAAATTCTCTTTAGGCATGTCTGATTAAATAAATTACAAACATTATGCCTGCTTATTTTGGCATAATCCTTTAATATTCGTGAACAAGAAAGAATTATGCCAAAAATAAGCAGGCATAATGTTTGTAATTTATTTAATATATATATATATATATATATATATATACACAAATATAAATACATTATATAATAATAATAATATTAATTATATTAAACACACACACACACACATACATATATATATATACATATATATATATATGAACATTTATAGCGTATATATGGGTGGGGCAATTATGAAATCAGTCTGGTTTACATTTTTCAAAAGATACTTATTTTTTATGTCCACATGGGACCATTAATTCTCTTACCATTTTCTTTTTACCACCAGCGTTCACTGCATATATATATATATATATATATATATATATATATATATATATATATATATATATATATATATATCGGGTCTGTCAACCGTATTACACGTTAAGACTGATTTCCGGCAGAGTGGGCGGATGAGATCTTCTACGGATTCAGCGGCCATGAAGGCGTTGTCAGCAATGCTATGGAGCATGTCAGAGCATAGGGACACGCACGCGCACGCGCGCGCGTGTGTGTGTTGCTTTATAAAATAGAATAGTTTGAATCCAACTGTTCAAATGTTGTGAGGTTATTCTGTCACCTCCTTTGTTTTTAGAATTGAAAACTTGCTTGAGTTGTCTGTTGCATACAGTGAGGTTCACTATTCTGTCAGTTAAGTTTAGTTCACTTTTCATATTTGTCATTCAAACTGACGTGAGCCTGGATAACTGAATTACGAATGACCACAAAATAATAATTTTGGATATTACCAACAATAGCAAAATATATTCTCAATATTAAAATCAATATGATGGATAAAACCAAAGTATATCAAGTAATTTATGGTATATACAGTTCATAATTGCCTCTGGAAACTCAACAGCCAATGTCTCCAATGTTGATGATCTGTCATACTCTTAATTAGGGTCTTTGACTTGAACGCCAATTGAGTTTAAAGAAGATACCAGACCGGAAACGGATATCGTTTCTTCGTGTCATCTCTAAAGATGCTGGAAGAATGGTCGGTCCTATGTATCGCAACAGAAAAATACCCGTTGACATGTTCTGTTTTACAAGAGTCAAATGAAACCAGGAAGCTAGTATTGCTGCCACATCTGTGCTGGAACTCTCACTTTCTTTTTACACCCTGAACCCCGGAAGGAGTCGTTAGGGCACCGATTGCTGAGCTGTCCGCCATTCTCCTCCGTCTGTCGCGGTTGTGTGTCAAAGCCTGGGTCTCCGCGAATGGCTTCTTGTTGTATTCATCATATAGCGTGTCTTGGGAGTTTTAACCTGGCGCGGCCCTTCCCTCTCCAGGTTAGACCAGATACAACATCCTTCAGCAAGGTGGCTCGCCTTGGTCGTGAACACGTAGCCGTTGTAGTTCATCTGAGGAACCCTTTCGCCCTATAAGCCCGAGTATAGGTTACGGAATAAATTCCAGTAACCAACAAATACTATTCTTAAAAGTGTGCTCAATACAGAGTAGAGCAAATATAATTATTTATTCGAAAATTATAACATAGACCTTCTAAAATCCTTTATTCTACATTCAACATCATCACTGCGTCGATGAGGTCCCTCTTCCAGCACTATTACGCGGCATTGTGGGTGATGAAATATCAATCCTGTAACTCTTATTTCACAAGCGAAGAGTTGCTCGTCTCGCACTGTTCCATTGCTATTGCCATGAAAAATGTTTTTTTTTTACGAGTTACATGCGTTAGATCCACCAGGTCAGACTTTCAAACTTACAACCAGCTCGCCTCCAACGTCTGGTTACCGAAGTAACTGCTTTGATCACTAGTCTAACCTACCCACGTTGTGATTTTCATCTTAGGTAGACGAAATCAATCAGGCGTCGGGCCGTAGTGCAAGCTGAATCCAGGGCAAAGGTGATACCGCACAAGTGTATGTGAAAGAAAATAATGTAACAACTCAAAAGATTCAAATGTGTTGAAAAAAAATAACAAGTATCTTTATATCTGTTTGCTGAATACAGGACTGCGTCTTTCTCCCAAACCGCTTCTATGTATTCGTGACACTTTGCGTTTCTTAGGCGAGTCTTAATATCTTAAGTTGTTTTTCAATAAACTGCTTTTTGGCATCTTCAGGTGATATTCGTAAAACTTGTTTTGGTGGAGTGAGTCTAAATCGTTCTTCAAAAAAAAATGTTTTTGGTTAGAAGTCTAAGTCGGAATGCGTGGAAATCTTTCAGTCAGCTCCTTCGGGGCTGGTCTCCGATCTCTAACCCAACCCAACTGCAACTCAACACTAACTCTACTGTCCCTGTAACTCTGGGGACGTTCGTTTATATGGACGCCGACCAAAACCGAGTGGGGGATTGTCGTGGTTTGGGTTCCTCGATAATTCCAAATCCGCAATAAGGATTTTCTTTGTTTTCGGACAGGAAAATTTATCACTTCCCATTTTTGGAAGTCAATTACTTTCTGTTTTAGAGGGGCTCTCCCCCTCTCTGTGGTTGGGGTTCGTAAGGGAATTGTCCTCCTAAATTCTTCCTTTCTCATATTGGTATGTCACACCAATCCTCTCAGAGGGCGTCAACAGGTTTCCCTTCTTTCTCATATGTTTACCTTCGCCCATCACTCACGCCACTACTCAGCCAATGAACGCTCGGCAGTGTGGGTGTTGCTAGACTGGCCTCACTTTACAACCATCGTCCAAAGAAAAAAAATTATCTTCCCTTTTCTTTCTTTATTTTCCATCGGCCAGAATTCTTATGAATCGTACTGTGGACATTAAATTTTTATCTTAACATGGGGTCATCTGGAATTCATCAATGGGATTCTCGCCGACTCATTAACTGGGGGGTCGGCTAAATCTCTTTGTCTTTCTCAACATCATCGCATTCTGTCGCCAACAGCTTGTCCAGGTAACAATAATGATTTCCTTCGTCGGTCTTTTTTTTGTTATTTTTTTATCCGTTTCTGTTTCTCTTGCCACTTAACTTTTATGATGACAAGATCCGGACATACAACAGATGGGTCTCCTTCCAAAACCAAATGATATCTCCGAAAGATAGCTAATGGCCTATTCTTTTTCTCTTTTTTTGGGGGGGGGGGGCGGGTGAGTGGTCTCACCTAATTCTTTCTCGGTCGCATGCTTAACCCAGTTTCGATTATCTTCTAGAACTCTGCTTTGTATGCCTCTTGACCGAATTGAAATTTTCATTATTGCCATGGGCAGATTGTTATCTTTACCCGTATTCTGTTTTCCTTGTCGCGTCATGGCATAAATTAATTCTGACAGGATCCGATACCTTACGAATTTTCTATCTTCTGCGAAAAAAATACCTTTCTTCGTAAATGAAAATAAAATCTTTACCCATTTTTCTTTTGTTAAAAAAAGAAAATAACATCGCTCAGTATGTCTTTCGTTATAGCTTTTTCTCGCCTTAAGTATTTCTCGTTTTTGATTTCCATGCTTAATTAGTTAGCCAATTACCATAGCTAAATAGTGTCACAGATCCAACGGCCATGAAGGTGGTGTCAACAATGCCATGGAGTATATCAGAGCATGGGCGTGATACGTAGATGCCCTGGTCATCTAAAAAAGCCTTCTGGTGTCCGATTGTAACGCTTCTTGTGATCCTCCTTCCACCTCCCTTATAACAATCAGTAACCATCTACCTTCAGTGGCTGTTGGGACTTCAATTAGGTGAAGAAAAGTTTTTTTTTTAAATATTATTAAAATTCAATTTATATTCATTAACAAACAACAACAGAAAAAAAAATGTGGAGAATGTGTCCCGAGTACTTACCACATTCACCGGTCATGTTGCTCAGAGGTTCCATAATTTCCACCGTCAAGTGCACTTTCTTTTGCACAGTATTTCCTTTCATGACATTCACTACGAGTTTCACTTCATTTTCACGAGTAAGGCGGAGGGCGGCATCGCTGTCTACGTAGACGATTCCTGTATACCACGTCACGGCAAATATCTGTGAGCCATAACCTGCAACTTGAAAATGTTCGCCTCCGCTGTCCGGTACTTTGTAAATCTGAATGAAAAAGCAAATAGGCATGCAACAATAGATATTCAGTTATAAAATTCTATCTTTACTTCAAATGAAAAGATTTTAATATTTTGCTATTAGTGTGTTATTTGTTATATATATATGATTTCATTGAATAAGACTAACAAGGAAAATTGATTTAATTTTTTATTCAGTTTTGTCCGTTATAGTCCTATTATGGGAAGTGAAAACTTTAAAATATTTTCTTACCTGGGCAAATTTGGATGCACTTCGAAGCACTGACCTCTGTATGGAGATATCTGATCCATTAGCTTTCGGTGGTTTGATATGAATTGTGTAAATAGCCTACAAAAAATAAACAGATAATTTACATGGTCAATTGTAGGATATGAGTATATACAGAAACTTTTGCAGAGTTTTTGTTTCTTTTTTATACTAATGTGTAGGATATATATATATATATATATATATATATATATATATATATGTGTGTGTGTGTGTGTGTGTGTGTGTGTGTGTGTGTGTGTGTGTGTCTGTGATACCTTGGATAGACAGCTAGATTTAGTAAGCATTGTTATTTTTATTATTTCTCCTCAAGCAAGACGATAAATTCACTATGACACAAGGGGGTTACCGAGAGTGAACGAAAATGAGAAAACGTCAGCGAGGAAAAAGGACAATAAAAGAACAGATTTCAGAGAAAAAAAATAGAAGACATCGATTGATGCCGCATTTAAATTTTTGTAGTTTACCAGAAATCCAGTGACCGGAAGAGTGTCGCACATTGGGGAAGTATGAGAGAAGAATCTATTAAAATAGAATTTACGGTTATATCTTAGCAATATCAACAATAAAATCATAATGCCTGGTACTACGCTTAAATTTATAAGGGGTCTCCTGTTTCGATTCAATTCATGGGGTCGGGTTAACAAGGAGGAAAACTCATTAGAACAATTGCCATGAATATCTTTATAGAAAACACACAGGCAAGCTACTTTACGGCAGTGGACTGAAGCCAAAGTGCCAGATCAGGACCAATAACTTTATAGATTCTTCTTTGAATTTTGTCAGCAATCTCGAGATATATTGTAGGAGCATCAGAATAGATGTGGTAGCAATATTTGATGTACAGAGGAATGGTACTTTTATAAATGTGCAAGTTGGGTTCTGGTGAGAAAAATTGTATGGCACAACACAGTGAACACACTTTCCTAGCAGCACACCTAGCAATTGATCCAATATTATCATTTCACTTCGTGTCAGTGGAAAACTTGAGACTAAGAAGGTGCAATAGATTGCTTTCCTGGAATCAGCTAAGTTGATGAAAAGCAAAAGTAGTGAAAAATATGACTATAAGACAACAATTTCCTTTTGGAGTCATTACGCTTTTCAAGCTATTTCTTGCCCCAGTTAACAACAGATTGGTTATCATTTTTGAGATCAGCTATCAGACAAGAGTAAATAGTTGTGTCATCGACACAGATACCGAATTTGGAACTAATAGTATCGGGAAAATCGTTGTTGAAGATAAGAAATAAGTAGGTGCAAGGATCGAGCCTTGGAGGACACCTGCATTGATTTGAAAGCTTGGATCGAAATTAAAATTCGACTGGAGTTACCATATCCCTACCGCTTGTGAAGAAGTTCAGCATGCCAAACCCTATCAAACGCTCTTTGGAAGTATTAAATACCGCAGTCCGAGGCTCGCCGTTCTTATCTAAAGCTTGACAGACACTTTCAATAATAACACATCGGGGGTTTACCTTTGTATCGCTTGTACTGAATACCTACATTTTTTCTACTGATTCCCATTCAAAAAAGAAAGGAAATCGCTGGAGTCAGGTTTTGAGCATGTGGATGATGTGATAAGCACATAAGTTTTTTTTGATTGCGCGTGTCCGCAATAGTTTACCCAGAACCAATACGAAAATAAACAAAGATATTCAATAGAAAAATCAATATATTTTCCAAGAAACAACTCATTTAATAACAAAGCCATCAACCGTGAGAATGACGCATATATATATATATATATATATATATATATATATATATATATATATATATATAAAGGAGAGAGAGAGAGATGTATATATATATATATATATATATATATATATATTGAAATTTGCAACATTCATAGAGAAAGACTCCTCAATATCGGCGATATAGCGTCTAGAGATGCAGATAGTGTGGACAAAAGAACCAACACTGTAGAGTGCCAGTTTCAGGTTTCAATGTAATCTTCATGCCCAAATAAATATACCGTATATTTCCGCGTATAAGCTGACTTTTAGATAAGACGAGGTCAAAAACTATCGCAAATGTGTATGAATTTATCCTATACCTGTAGTATAATGTTTATTGATTATATAAAGATGATGCTATTGATAATGTTACTTACTGTATCCTTAATTCAAAATAAACGAAATAACAAAACCGATTTTATATCCTGATTTTCTTCCACACGTCCGCGATAAGGGAAACGATTGCTTTGTTTACATTTCATCACACCATCTCTTGCAAATACTGATTCTTCTTCTACTTCCGCTTCTTTTCCTATATCTTACGAGCTGCAGCCAGTTGTACTAATGCAACAGCCATGAAGGGAATTTTATTTGAAAAATAAAGGTTGCATATAATTCTAAATTATCTTATTATTTAACACCAAAATGATGGTTAATTTTTAATGAGAAATGTATTTTATGTTATCCTAAATGTTATTACTGCCGTAATTAATACTACCATGATGAGGATTATTGAAGTTTTACCGAAAGATAAAGGTTGGCTGTAAACGCAATCTAAACTCAATGTTTACACTTCCTCAGCTGAACTTGCATGGATACAAGTTAATTTCATTGATAAGGAATTATTCTTCGAATAGGCAAATTATTATGAAGTCTTGCCAGTAATATATAAGATAGAAATGGTTTTATTACTTTTATTACCAGTTTATTTGCTGTGTATTTTCTATATATATTTTCATGGCATGAATATATATATATATATATATATAATGGACTCTCCCATCGGCTTCGACGTATGAGGATTCTGATAGCTTATTGATTGTTATGAAATTTTGTGCGATAATCTTAAGTGCCATTTAAAACCCGCTACTGATTTACAAAGGAGGCCACATATGGAGCAAGTATGAGGATTGTGAGATGAGATCACTGTTAGATTGGCTGACCTTTTAGATCATGCGCTCGCTTCTTGAAGATGATTCAGACAAGCAGATTGAAAACAGGTTGATCTCCATTCTACCCACTCCAAGGCTAAGCGCTCAAGGGTGTTATGTGGTATATTGGCTGCTGACATGTTGCTCTTCAGCTTGTCTTTGTATCTTGCCATGGGCGTCCTACATTCATGTAGCACTGATCTAACTGGTGTACATTAGGATCTTGGGTATCCTGTCATCAGACATTCTCAAGACATGACCAGTCTACCGTAACTGAGACTGTATGATAAAAGTCTCGATTCCTCCAATATTACGCCTGTTAAACAGGTCTACGTTAGATGTCCCATCACAGATTGCACGCAGACACCTTTTATGGAAAACATCTAGCTGGCGTATATGGTACCTGTATGGAGTCCACAACTCTGATCCATACAAAAGGATGGCAAGTACAGCAGCTCTGTAATATAATATAATATAAAAGGCTCAAACACTAATATTCCGTGGTTATAATTACTACATTGGAATCATAATCACGATCCAATGCATCATTTGTAGGTCTGATGAATTGGGTCGTGACTACGATCCCAATATAATAAATTATAACCATGGAATATTAGTGTTTGAGCCTTTTATATTATATTCTTACTCTATCCTGACATTGAGTTCTAACTGGATTCTATCCTGTTAGGAATTTACATATATATATATATATATATATATATATATATATATATATATATATATATATATATATATATATATATATAGAATATCAATTAAAAAAAAATAATAATGTTTTTTATGAAAGTATTTATTTATTTATATATATATTTGATATTTCAGAATCTCGCGACGGACCTACTTGTAAACAAACAGTTATTTCTGAAGAAAGATTGAGTTCAATCTGAAATATTAAATATATATATATATATATATATATATATATATATATATATATATATATATATATATAAATGAAATCTTTCATAAAAAAACATTATATTTTTTTTTTTAATTTTCAACTTTTTCTATATATTTATACATATTAAGAAAGTATACGTGGCTTCTCGTTATTATTATATATATATATATATATATATATATATATATATATATATATATATATATATATTGACCATTAATAGTATTTATTTATCTATAAATCAACACTCAAAGGCGACAGACTGTTTCATGCTAGACGCAATCATCATGACTCATGATTGCGTCTCGCAGGAAACAGTCTGTTACCGATGAATGTTGACTTCAATATTCACTTTTTATATCTACATACACTCCCTGATATTGAGAACTTTATTCCATAAATATAACACACATTAAAACTATATTTCTTCATACATACATATATATATATATATATATGTGTGTGTGTGTGTGTGTGTGTGTGTGTGTGTGTGTGTGTGTGTGTGTTTATATTTTATGTTGCAATATTTAGTCTTCCCTCGATTTCAACTCTGTTAAGTGGGGGCGAAACCGGTCGGCTGGTCATTTTTTCCTTTTAATCATGAATGGTAAAGCTCGTCTTGCTGTTTTTATTTCCATAATACATACATACATACATATATATATATATATATATATATATAAATGCGTGTGTATGTGTGTGTCTGTGTCTCTGTGTGTGGTCAAACTTCTAGAGCTTTGCTTACTGTCAGTATTCTTGATATTATCCTCAAGTCGATGAAACGCTGGAAAAAGAGGAGGAACACGAAGAAGTTTCCAACATTTCTTTCTGTCTTAAATTTGACAATACCTTCGTCCATTATCATATTTGAAAAAGCCACAATCACGTCTTCTGAAATTATCCGGACAAAAGTTTTCTTTTTACACAATATATACATATAAATATAGACTTTTTAACGCTAAACAATTTACAAAGATGTTAAAACTATTGTTATATAAAATATAGCAAATGTCTCTATTCCAGAAACAAATAAATTAATCATATGGTGCACAATTTTCGGTCTTTTGAATAGGAGTAGACGTTTATCTTATTTCCTGTTTAGGATTGGGTTTCCGTTTCCTTCTATAATTTTTGACATTTTCTTTCACTACTGGTAGCCCTTTGATAAATTGATTAATAAATAAATAAATAAAAATAATACAGTCGCACGAGTAACCTTTCCATTCCACCCAACAATAGCAATATGGATCCCCATATTTTAAACTATACTGTAAATTTAATCTCATGGTCGTGACTTTCTACAAAAATGTGTTTTCATGTGCATAAAAAAATTTAACAATTCCCCCAAAGTATGGAGCCGAATTTTATTGCTAACAGGAAGATATTAGCCATAATTAATTGTAAGAATGTGGTGTTGCCTGCAGAAAATCAGCGAAGGAATTTGAATAGCTGTTGTTGATTATTATTTTCCACTGCATTTACAGACTGCTTGAAAACAAATCCAACTTCACATACAGGGGAGGTATAAAATCCTGAGGCATCTTTAAAAAAAAATCTGTGGATTATAATTTATTCCAAATGTAATTAATTACTGTTAGTAGTTTTCATACACGGGAAAAAATGGCACAGTTTTGAGAAAAATTATGGTATTCGAGAATGGACAAATTCAAAACAACAAAAAAAAAATTCCATTCTGAAAGAATTCTTTTAACCGTCCAGCAACACGAGAAGTCAGTGAAAACATTTTTCTAGAATATTTAGGACAACTTTTAAATTTACTTCCCTCTACTGCCTTATTATTTTAAACATCATGTCTTTTCAGTACGCAGGCGATCATGGATATCTACAAATTCCTCTCCCTCATTATCTGATAATCGACATGACTTCTTAGAAAAATAGTGGGCTGGGCTCCCCCCCCTGTTCTTTCCTTTTATTGGGTTACCAAGTGGAATTAAGTGAAGCTGAGATATCCTAAACCATGGCACTTAAAATTAAAACAATCCACCAACGTGGAATAAATAAATAGTTGGGTTCGAAATTCCAACTAATATCTCCTGAAGAATGCCGGAGCATACAACAACCAAAACGTCTTGAATATGGCAGTAAAGATGAGGACAACAGTCCAAACAATGTAAATGGTCTAATTACGTACAATATCTCATCTCAAAAATTATAGACAAACAATTTTTTACAACCCTTCTTAGTCGGACCTTGAACTTCTCAGCACACTTTTATTTATATATATATATATATATATATATATATATATATATATATATATATATATATATATATATAAAGGCAGGATGTGTGTGTGTGTGTGTGTAACGAATGAACGGCCGCAGTTTTCGACGGATTTGCACCAAAATTTACATGCACATGCTCCAAGTTAGTGGAAAGGCTAAGACCAACTTTGCATTTCCCAACTCCTATCCATAGTGGAAATAATCGATTTTTTTCATGCTTCTATGGCAGTTTTCATGTAGTTTGCGGCCATTTTGTACTGGCCAGAGTGAGAGCCTATAGCTGGCTGCCACAAATAGGCAGGAAGATTCTATTGGCCAGCGTGAGAGCCAACAGCTGACTGACACGAATGTTAACTAGCATGCTGCTAGTATATATATACATGAGATCTGTTTCATTAAGTTAAAGGGTTTTGAAGACAGTAGACTGAAGAACTGTGATCAGCTTCGACACGCTCTGAAGCAGAGATGCCATTAAAATATTGCTTTAACAAATTTCATGTATCAATATGGTGATAATGTTGTTAAACTTATCAGACGATATGAAAGGAATTTGCTTAAAATAAATAAACAAAACTTGTCTTTATTATTTAATGAAACATGTATTACTGAAAAAATGCTGCCTAAATACACACAATATATATATATATATATATATATATATGTGTGTGTGTGTGTGTGTGTTTGAGTGTGTAAAATATTGGTAAAACCAGCAAAATCGGTCAGGTAACCATAGAAATAATGTATAAAAAGAAAAACTAACAACCAGTAAAACAAAAAATAAAAATAAAAGCGATAGAAGAATACGGGAAAAAAATATGAACGAAAGAAGAAAATACCAAATGACAGACACTAACCTAAATAACAATAAACAATGCTCTGTATATAAATTGCCAAGACAGGGCAAATACACGTCTTAGCGTCACGACTCAAAAAAAAACAAATATAAAGATGATGCTATTGATAATGTTACTTACTGTATCCTTAATACGTTACCGCGTATGGTGTGTGTGTGTGTGTGTGTGTGTGTGAGAGAGAGAGAGAGGATATAGGAACCTACAATACATGGTGGGTATCAGCGCATACATAAAAAGACATCCAATCACAGTTATTTATCAAAATAAAATATAAAAATGCTGATTGCGCAAATTACTCACCAGTTGTAATACCTTTTGCGCTTTGTTTTTAAAGCAACAAAAATTGTGTGCACGCGAGTTAAATTGAAAAAAAAAATGTAAAGAATGAGAAAGGAAAACGGCCGAAGCCCAAATTCTTTTGTCTTAAGTTTTATTTATTTATTATGACCGACCATCTTTATTTCGAATAAATTGTATAAAACTTAAAATGTCGGCACCTCCTCAAATATTTCAGATCAGTGCTATTATTGATTGGTTAAAACAAAAAAAAAAAAAAAAAAAACAAATTATTTATGATGAATAAACGTTTTTGTTTTTCATGTAGCAATTTCATAAAACAGTACCCGACATACATTGACAATATTGTTTTTTACGAGTTTATATTACTGGTAAATATTTCCTGAATCAGAAATATTGTCCTATTTTCTTCAGTCGGTTTTATGTTTTTCTCTCATGTCTAATAACAGAAAAATATTTTCAATCTTTTTATTCAAATTTTTCCTTTGATCATTTTTTTCTTGAGATTAAACAATAAGATATTTGATAAGCCAATTGATATGACAAAAGTAGGTTTGATAAGAATAGAAAAAAAAACACAGAAAGACCATAAAATTATAATTGATTATTGGATATTGAACTGTTTATTTAAAGTTCAACCTGCCGGGAAATTCTGATTGTTTTTTGATTTAATATGACTTTTCTGTGTGTCATTATTTATTGCCATCATCAAACATATCAGACATGTTGCTCAATAAATCTCTCTCTCCGTTTCTCTCTCTGTGTTTCTCTCTGTTTCTCTCTCTCTCTCTCTCTCTCTGTATGTGTGTGTGTGAAACGTCTGTTCAGATCGTAGGCTGCCGTGACTCTCCACAGATTCCTTCCATTTGTTGTTTCAACCATCTTCTTTTAAGTACCACGTCCTTTCATAATGTATGCGATAATGATTATCTACGGTTTCTTTTCATTTGTTACATTCAGGCATCTTCCTATATGCGACACGTCTTTTCAGAACTTGAGCGATCACCACGCCTTTATTAAATATTCACGTATTTCCTGCCATCCCTTTTCACTTTCGATCATTTTTCTATCAAAGCGATTTATAAGAATATTTAATAAAAGGATGACTAGAATAATGAAATACCGGGGGATATTTTTCTTAAAGTAAATAAATAAATAAGAAAAAAAAATTCCCGGTTCGCCTTTTCGAAACATTTTTTTAATCGCTATCACCCCATGAAAGGCAGTAAAGCCACTAAGACACAAGGCGTTTACAGGGTGTGGAAGAATTAGGAACAGAAACATTAATAATGAGAGAGAAGTGGAAAGAGTAATTAAAAGTACGGTAGATAGTGATTGATATTGCATTTACATTTTTGCAGATTAATAAATAAATCTATTTTTGTTCAACTTTATTCTTCATCAAATAAATTAAATTTATTCCATTATACAGAGTCCCAAAAATTTGACATCAATAACTTTGGCAATTTTTATTGAAATAACCTCAAATTTTCACAGAATGTATAGAAACAGATCAAGATTTTATATTTAATGTTTAATTTTTGTTATCTCAATGATAATCTGCCAGAGAGATGGATCGGGCGTGGTGGAGATGAAGACGGTTTTCTGATGAAATGGCCGCCGCGGTCACCGGACCTGTCCCCGAGTGATTTCTTTTTACGGGGATATGTGAAGGGACTGGTCTATGTCTCCCCTCTTCCTGCTAGCATTGATGAACTCAAGCAGAGAATCACTTCCGCACTGGATAATGTTACCATAGACATGCTACAGCGTGTTTAGCAAGAGCTTAACTACTGACTTGACGTGTGCCGTGTCACAGGCGGTGCACATATTAAACACTTATGAAATCGGTCCCATAATAAACTTATGATTTTCAACATCTAAACCGTTCAATTTCATTGAGCTAGACTTAGTAGTTTTCAAGATAATTGCTTTTAAAATGATGTCAAATGTTTGGGGACACTCTGTATCTTCACATTATTTGCTGTCACTTGTTGCCACTTAGGCAGCTTTTTGATACGTTTTGAATAAAATTCTGCATGTTTTGGTGTGCATCAGTTTTAGACGATCTCTTGAATCTGGTTTTCACCAGGTAATGTTTTCTCCATGAAAGTCTTTTGCAGCGATCGAATCATTTTGTAATTGGTATCACTCCGAGCAAGTCAGTACAGCACGCAAACGTTTACAGGGTGTGGAAGAAATTAGGAATAGAAACATTAGTAATGACGAGAAAGAAAAAAAGAGCAATCAGAAGGAACGTAGATAGCGATTGAGATTGCATTTAAATTTTTGCAGATTAAAATTGGCTGGAAAGTATGGAGCTGGAAGCGAGTTCCATCAGCGGGACGTACAAGAAATGAAACTGCTAGCATAGAATCTACGTATACATCAAGCCCGCTCCACCTGTAAATTGATGAGATTTCAACGCCAGTCTAGTACTGCGCTTAAATTTTAAAAGACTATGTACCATAGCGTAGAGTTCATTCGAACAATTACCATGAAATTACTTATAGAAAAGATACAGAGAAACCACCTTATGGCGGTGGGAAATTGACCAAGGTTAAGGCGCCAGTTGAGGGCCAATAATATTACTGATTCTTTTTTGGAATATAGGAAAGATTTCTTGGTTCTTTCCTTTGCTTTTCTTGTTTTTGATTTCGTGAGTGTTAAGTTTTTCAAACCTTCCTTCCTCATTATATGTTCTTAAAATTTCAATTGTCACCTTTTGATTGTTATAGCTACTCTCTTTTTATTTCTTATTTTCGTTAAAATTTCATACTCTGTCCTTCATATTCCGAACATTCTTTGCATCTCGGTCACTTCAAGTTTTTTTTTTCATTTTGAACGAATTGTCATCCATCCGCCGCCAATTCAGGAATTAGACATTAGAAAGTACTCAGACACACTTTTCTATATTTCTCATGTAAATTTTCGCCGTTTTATACCTTATGCATTTTCTGAAAAGAAAACATCTTTTCGCAGTCCGATGTTTTTTTGTTTGTTTTTTTTTTTAAGCGAGGGAACGCTTTCCTCTAATTTGTATTTTAATCGACAATTCACAGTCGTCAATGTCTGGGATTTATTTCAAGGAATAAACAACCATCCCTAAAACACTTAACTACTAATTTTACTCCATCTTATTATTGTTGCTTCTTGATGATTAATTGATTTTTTACTGTTTATCAACCATTTTGGGTTTATTTAAAGCCGAAACATATTTTGGCAAGGATAATTCTCATTTTTAAGTGAATATTGCATTAACCGTTTTCTGAAAATAACAAAGATTTTTTCCAGATACAATTCCTACTTTTTAACACAGAGCTTAGTTGGAGTATTGGTTCATACATTTCCCAAGGATATTTTTTTGTAAGTGAATGCAGCGAAGAAGACTTTGCTTTTAGATAAAGCATTTTGTTTATTAATTCAATACTAGTTTTATTCCATCTAATTATTGTTACATTTTTCGGTGATACTACAAAACAAAACCTTAGAAAACTATCAGCTATATACAAACGTTTTCTCAGATCAGTGATTAAAAATGGATTCCAGCGGATGAATCATGTAAGTTTTGAAGAACATTGTCCTTCGCTGGATCTCGTAAACTGGAGCTACAGAATCACAAATAAAAAAACTATACCTGATAATAAAAAACACACATTTGAAAACTTCCAAAAGCAGCAGCAACAACTAAACTGGATAACACATCTAACTCCAAGAGAAAAATAATGACATAAGATGTTGACTACACGCCACTTCAAAGAAACAGTGAGTTAAGAATCCACCATTAATACTAGAAAGCTCAATAACTGTTTGTGAACACGGGAAACCTATTTTCCAGAAAAAGCTTTTCCTTAAGAGAAAAAATGTATAAATTTAAACCGACAGTAACGGTAACTCTTTGGTCAATAAATGTCGAATGTCTCCTTATAAGGAAACGGTTGATTTCACTATTTTATAAATTATCATTATCATTTTCGTTATTAATACTTTATTATTGTTTTTTCCATCTTATTATTTGTTGTGACCAAGTAAATGGTTAAAGAAATAACAAAACAAGTGTTACAGAAATATAATATATTAAACAGTAAGTACAACAGAAGAGTATTACACGACTAGTGAGTGTATGTCGGTTGACCCAGAGTTCAATCTGTTCGACTGTTAATATTTAAGAGCCACCCTCACGAAGGATGCACAAGCCCGAGTTTACCATGGGTTCACTGAGTCCTTAGGCTCGGCCAAAAATATTCCCTTAGAACTGGCATAAACGGGTTCAGGGTCTGTCTACCTCACCGGACGAAACTTTTCCCTTCGGCAAAGCCTTGTCCGGGTTCCTCTCTACCGAGGCAGAGAGTTCGACAGTTACGAACAGTCTGGTCGACTGTTAATATTTAAACCGCCCCAGGAAGGATCTATGTGGCACAAGGCCGAGTTTACCGTGGGTTCTCCGAGCCCGCAGGCTCGGCCAAAAATATTCCATTCGAACCCGCATAAATGGGTTCAAGGCCTGTCTACTTCCCCGGACGAAACTTGGCCCCTCGGCAAAGCCTCGTCTGGGTTCCTCTCTGACGAGGCAGTCTGGTCGACTGTTAATATTTAACAGCCCCCACCATGAGGGATGTATGGAGCACAAAGCCGAGTTTACCGTGGGTTCTCCGAGCCCGTAGACTTGGCCAGAAATATTCCCTCAAAACCTGTATAAACAGGGTTCAGGGACTGTCTACCTCCCTGAACGAAACTTTGCCTTTCGGCAAAGCCTCGTTCGAGTTCCGCTCTGCTCAAGGCAGAATGTTCGACAGTTGAACAGTCTGGTCGACTGTTAATATTTAACAGCACCCCCACCCCCACAGACGAGGGATATATGTACCACAAGGCCGAGTTTACCGTGGATTCTCCGAGCCCATAAGCTCGTCAAGAAATATTCCCTTAGAACCCGTATAAATGGGTTCATGGCCTGTCTACCTCCCCGGACGAAACTTTGCTCTTCGGCAAAGCCTCGTGCGAATTCCTCTCTGCTCAAGGCAGAGAGTTCGACAGTTGAACAATCTGGACGACTCTTAATATTTAACAGCCCCCCACGAGAGATGTATGTCGCACAGGGCCGAATTTACCGTGGGTTTTTTCGAGCCTGTAGGCTAGGGCAAAAATATTCCCTTAGAACCTGCATAAACGGGTTCAGGGACTGACTCTCCTCGTCCGGCTTTCTCTCTGTCGAAGCAGAGAGTTCGACAATTTGAACAATCTGGTCGACTGTTAATATTTAACAGCCCCCGCTCCACTAGGGCGTATGTGGCACAAGGCCGGTTTATTGTGGGTCCTCCGAGCCCGTAGGCTCGGCCAAAAATATTCCCTTTGAACCCGCCTAAACGTGTTCAGAGATTGTCTACCTCCCCGGACGAAACTTTACCCTGCGGCAAAACTTCGTCCGAGTTCCCCTCTGCCGAGGCAGAGAGTTCGACAGAAATAAACAGTCTGGTCGACCGATCCCCCAGGGCCTTCTCTCCTCCTAATCTTATAGTAGGCGGAAGAGTCCAACATAGACTCTTCAGAAGGATGTCACCACATTATTATTATTCTTTGTAGATGAAACCCTTTGTTTATTATCACTTTATTACTAAGCATGGGGAGGATTGAGGTTTCACTTGGTACTTCCGAGAACGGATGAAATCATTCCATCCTGATACTGGAAATAGGTTACATGGATAGAGGGTTCCTGTTTAATGGATGCTTAGAAGAAGATATCAGTATCTACCACAGAGTGATCCGAGTTACCAAGAGGGCAATATTGTGAAGCTTGGTAAGAATGGGAAGAGGAGGAAAGAAATAGATCCAATAGAGAAGTCTACGATTTGAGATAGAGATTGGGCAATGGAAAAATTGAATGTTTGTATAACGGCAACATCAGTACATTTACAATGTTTCAACCACGTGCCGTGGTGAACATTAAAGTCACCGAAGACAAAGATATTCGCAGATGGATGGAGAGAAAGTTACTTTCCTATACTGTCAGCTATTGCGTCTAATATACTGTCATCTTGGAAAGTGAGCGGGGGCTGGAGATAAAGAAAAATCAGCTGAGAGAGTTTAGTAACGACAGCCGGAAGCACATCATCATCTTGCGGCCTCAGCCGGGATTGAACTCACCAATACTTTGATTGGTGTAGTTCATAATCTTGTCAAATAGCTGAATTCTTGATGCTTCGCTAGGGCTATCAAGGGTGTTTTTATCGTGGCACAAACACTACATGGATTGCCAACCAAGGCTCAGAGAGACTCCATTCACCCTCCTCTAAGAGTAGGTTTGAATTCAGAGTTTTCCTTCTCCTAGATCAGTTGCCATCCAAGGCTATAGAACCCAGTCTGTCCTGCTATTTACCCATAGCTGGAGGGAGAAGAAAGAGGATTCATACCTTCCCCAAGGGTGTTAGCACGTAAGTGAATGTAATGGATTCGACTGGAATTCGAACTCGGCTCTCCGATTCCTCAATCCAAGCCGCTATCCATTACTCCACCGTGCATCCTAAAAGCACATAAAAGAGTAGTCAGCGGCCTTAAGAGACAATTCCCTGGCCATTGGAAGATTATCCTGGATGCAAACACCAAGGCCATGCATATGAATGCTGGAATCATTTCTGCAAAAGGGAAGATACGCTGGAACCAAGAATTCATTCGTAACAATGGAAAAATTCAAGTTGGTTTCACAAAGAGCAAAGATATTTGTAAAAGATATATGTGTAAAAAATGAGAAACGACTCATATTAAGTAATGAAAGTATAAATTCCGATGTCTACTACCAACTATAAATGGGATGGTAGGACTTAATATACTGTAGTCGTGTCATTTTTTTTAGCATTGATAAGCAACATTCTAAATTAAACAAGTTGGGGGTAGGGACTGAAGTAAGAATTTTGATAGTTAATAGCAATGGGGGAACAAAATACACGCGTCACAATGACGGGTAGGTGAAAACATTACAGTCTAAACCAAAAGAGTGAAAAATATACAAAAATGAAATAAAATTCAAAGAATAACGGAAATATTTAAACCTCTAACAACAGGATGGCACAAGCAATGTAACTTACGAACATTACAAATACTTAACCTCAAACTGTAAATTTTACGTTTCTATGGACATGGTAGAGGAACTTATTTTCAATGGTGAGTTTTGAGAAAAAAATATGGCTGCCTTCAAATAGATTTCAGCTTTCCTCACCAAACACTGACTTGGGATCAGTGGACATGGAGGTGAATGAGTGAACAAGTGGGTGACTGGGTAAGGTCCAGACCCAAAAATCTCGCATCGGACGGGTAGTGGAGGAGGTAGTTGAAAGTGTGGGAAGAGGTCTACCTCTTGTTTTCTTCTTTGCCATCTTTTAGTTTTATTATTTGTTTTTGGCATCTACGAGGAATTAAGTGGCATTCACGAGTCACCAAAAATAACAAGTCATCCTCAAAGGAATGCAAAATTTCAAATAATATATATATATATATATATATATATATATATATAACACTTAAAATATTAATATATATATATACATCTATATATATATATATATATATATATATATATATATATATATATATATGTAGCTAATAACCGATACAATGATGCAGACATAAGGACACCCCTTGACATAAAGACACCCCTTGTCCAGTTGAAGTAGATTTATCTGTAACCATGGAAACGTGATTTTAGCTGTGTCTTTAAAACCTAGTAATTTTAAAAGTTACTCCAAAATTCGCTTGAGGATGAAATGGAACTAATGTCTTTAATTTAATTTCAAAATTAAATTCGTGGCTTTTAGCTTCCATTTTTGAAACATAGTTAGAACTGTGTAGCGGAAAAAAAACATTTTAAATCAGTTAATTTATAATATATATATATATATATATATATATATATATATATATATATATATATATATATATACAACTTAATAATATTAAGTACGAACTCGGCCAATAATGTGCTGTGGTCGGAAAATAAACGTCTCCATAACACTAAAATCACGCACACAACTAATTAAATTGAAAAAAGAAAATCATCCTTGACAATATAGCAGAAAGCGCTCGGAATTATAGAACATTTTCACAGATTCTACACACTCTGTGTCCAAAAAAGAAAACACTTGTTCGAACACAAGAAAAATTAAATAAAAAGCTTAATCGTAGTACCTTGTCTGTCGTTTTTAATGAAACGTGCATAAATGATGGATTGCTGCCTACACAACTATATGCAAAATTTTATAAAAACAAATTGTTGCAGTTTTTTGTGTTTATATATGTACTAGTGAGTTAGCCCAAATAACTTGACTCACTTTATAGTCCACCAATAGAAGGTTAACCAATCAGAAGACGTAGAATATTCAATCCGTCGTGTATAAAGGCGGCCATTTTGTCTACTCTACCCGAATGTCCAGTCCAGCTTGTCAAGCGAAGAGAAACAGAAGGACGAACTAGGCTCTGCTAATTTTACCAAAATATCCACTGCTAACCTGAACAACGCTTTCCTACTGTCTTCGAAATATTCACTGCTAACCTCTGGATTCTATACTCGAAGACGACTGTCATCATGAACAACATAAATAAAGTTTATCGGTGACTAAATAATGATGCTATGAAGCCATATGTGGAACGTAATTAGAAATATTCTAATTCACTTACTTGTTCCGCTAAGTTCGAATCAATTCCTCGAATATAATTGCTATCTCTGATTATAACGTTCGCTGAGTAGGCGTCAAAGTTGGCCAGGACAGGGGTGCTCCAATTCAGGGCTGAAAGGTAAAAAAAAATAAGCATCTGTAATGAAAAGGTTATTAATACGTTGAGAGTCTGTGAAGTTTACCAGTTTGGTTCACACAAGACATTCCTTTGAGATAAATCTAAAAAAGATCAGAAAACGAAGTCGAAAAAAGTAATCATTTTAGAAGTTACACTTTATGAATTTTGCGATGTCAACGAACACTCGTTGCCATTTATGTAATGTCAACGAATACTTGTTGTCACTTTCGTAATTCTTGTTGTAGTAGAGACTTTGTAATCGCAGATACAACTATAGTAACGCCGTTGAACAATACTGGTGTCAGACGCCTTCGAATAACACCCGCACTAATAGTACTTGCTTAATAATACGCGCTCGAAAAGTAAACACCGAATAGTAATCCATATAGTGATCAGTATAGAGAAATAGTGTAAAAATAGTGAACAGTATAGAGGATAGCGAACCGTATAGCAATAGAAAATCAATTAGACGTTATGCTAATTCCCATATATATATATATATATATATATATATATATATATATATATATGTATGTATGCTTCCTTTACTATCACGTGATCTACGTATTCAAAATGGGATCGCCTGTGTTTGCTCTCTGGTGATCTATGTTCAAACTACAATGTCGTCAGCGACACTTTACTCCTATACAACAAAAAACAAGTAATATTAGACATGTTTGATGATAATTGTTTTAACACTGTGGAGATTTGTTAAAATAAATAGTTCGAAGTGATTTTTAAAAATCAATTGGTTATCGCACTTCGATACGGAGGAGATTATTTTTTTAATGATTTCAGATTAAAGTCTTGTAAAAAAAAAACCCTTAACAAATATCTTCGTTACTTTCTAAAATTCGTCATTTCAATATGTAAAGAAAATATGGAATTCTGTTGATAAATATATTATTCAAGAATTATTTGAGTCTCCGGAGGTAACATAAGAGTCAGAAAGTGTTGTTTTGCTCTTAATGTATAGCTTCATATTTCATGAAATAAAAGCAAATAATCCGTGTGAATTTTAACTTTAACACAATAAATATGATCAAAAACATCGTTGAATAAAATCTTCTAACATTATCAAAATCTACATATTTCTTGTGGCTGCAGAATGTTATTATTGCATTAAAAATGGGTATATTTAAAATTGCAAGAGGAAACGAAGAGCAAGGAAAAGAAAAATATATAATTTTTATCTATATCTATAATTCTCAAAATGTGTGTGTGTGTGTGTGTGTGTGTGTGTGTGTGTGTGTGTGTGTGTGTGTGTGTGTGTGTGTGTGTGTGGTCAGATGTTGTTTATTCGTTTTCACAGTTTTCATCCGATTTCGATGAAATTTTTGGGTTGATAGATAATTCTTCAGCGCCGGTTTTGTGTCCAAATTGACTGGAAAAAATTACAACCTGGACGGTGAAAAATCGAAAAAGATTATTTTTTTAAACTTTGCTCAAAAATCAAAGGAAAAATGTAATGTCTGTAAAAAAAAAAAAAGGCATCAATCAATTTAGAGAGTTGAAATCTAACGTAAAAGACTATGAGAATTATAAATAAAAATGATCCTATATTATTATTATTATTATTACGGTCCATGGGAGAGGTGCCTTCCTTGCAATATTGAGAACGCAAAGAATGGCCTTTTTCAGAGCCACTTCCTCATTTAAATTGTTAACGCCCTATTTGGGGATGCACCCAATTGTTAATAATATTGATTTTCAGGTGGGCTGAATTTAAACTTAAACTACTCCAATTGAACGGTAAAAATTCCCAGTAATGAAACACCTGGTCGAAGACAGGTTATACTGCTAGTAGACAGATATATCAAGAAAAAATAAATTTAGAAATCTGATCAGTTATCGTTTCTCGCACTTCAGAGCTCAATCAAGAAATAAGAAAGTTGTATACAACAATCAAAATAAGAGAGAATCTAAAAGCACTAGAATCCTTAGAAATCGCCCCATTTAAACATATGCTTTACTTACTTGAGATACATAGATGACGTCCTCTTATTTTATCCCCAAGATACCAACCTATTAAACAAAACTCAATAAGGTTGAACCCACCATCGAATTCGCATCATCTTGAAACAAACAGCTCTCTACCTTTCCTCGACATCTTAGCAATATCTTTTCGCCAGAATCCATATTGCATATTTATTCATCCGTGCATTGAATACTGCTGTCATATCTCGTCTGATGCTTCCATTATATATGACGAAATTCTCAAAAAAGATCCAAAAAAGGATTTCTAATGATATCAATCCTGACCTTTTATATCGACTTCAGTTATTTCCTTACTCTTTGACGTAGATGCTCTCTGTCTTTTTTACAAATATGTTCATGGCAGTTCTTTTAATGACCTTTACTCCTTGGGATCCCAACCGCATGAATCGAAGCGTAATACTAGATTGGCAATTAGGTCTCATCGTTTTACTACTGAAATAGCTAGACGCATCAGTAAGTTCTATTATAATAGTTTCTTTTCTCGACTGCGGGACCCACTCCCGGTTTCTTGCTTCCCTACTACTTATGATATTTCAAAATTTAAATGCAACGCTAATCGCCATCTTATATCTTCCTAAATTCTGTTCTAATTAAAGTATTTTTATTCTCTTTCCCTCTCGCATCTTAGTGGCATTATCAGCTTGCTTGAGATGAAATGATCTATCTATCTATCTATCTATCTATCTATCTATATATATATATATATATATATATATATATATATATATATATATATATATATATGTGTGTGTGAAAAGTGTATATAAATATAAATAAATATATATATGTATAATTATTTATATATTATATACGCAGGTACTTATTAGAAATCGCTCAATATCAGAGATAGAGCTAACATATTTAGTTGGATAGATGTGAGTTTGTGACCTGGGTTTCACGCTTTAGATCGTCAGACAATCGCTAAAGCGTGAAACCCAGGGTCACAAACTCACATCTATCCAACCAAATATATATATATATATATATATATATATATATATATATATATATATATATATATATATATATATATATATATATATGCATAATTTACTTTTCTAAAATGTAATGCGTCCTCGGTATGACGATAAATTACATCCGCCTCTCGGGTATGATAACAAACTACATCCGGGAGCAATGCCTCTGACCAGGCGGTTTTGAGGAGCGTGGAACCACCTCTTAACTGCTGGTGTACCCAGGTCCACCCTGACACGGGTTGGTAGCACTTATTAGGGTCCAGTCATAGGCACATAGTTGACCCCCAAACTGGGGTCAAAACACTATGAAAGTGTAAAAACAGGTTTTAATATCAGCAATACATTTTTGAAAAATCTATGAACTGCAATATATTTTTGAAAAAAGAAATATTACCAGAAATTTGTTTTTGAAAAAAAATTTTACCTGCCATATATTTTTGAAAAAAATATTAGTGGTAATATATTTTTGAAAACAAAAATTACTACCAGCAATATATTTTTGAAAAGATATATTAACAGCAATATATTTTTGGGAAAAAAATATTACCAGCAATAAAAATCTTGTCAGCATTATGGTTGATATGCCGTAAAACAAAATAAACCCAAACCCTGACCTACAAACTGATTTCTTAGAAAGAATACATATTCTATTCATACCTACCTATCCTAAAAATCTTGTCGGCTTTAAATAACCCATTAATGTGTTGATATGCCGTAAAACAAACCAAACCAAACCAAATGTAATTGGCTTCGGTAGTATAAATTGAATGACCATCCGAAAGCTCGGGAATATTTGGACACGAAACAATAATGTTTATTTCAAGTATATAAAAGAGTAATCTTATTAAAAGAATAACAGCGCATGCGCAACTGCATGGCATTTTGCCGATTTCTCTTTTGCTTGATTTCCATAAGCAGGTTTCAATGGTTGATTCAGCCGAGGAATCCATTAACTTAGCTTGTTATTTTGACCTGCCCCCACCCCCCTAGCTTACCAAACAAAACTTTCTCCAGTCACCGTCTACCCCCACCCCGGGGTTTTGTACTAACAATTTCCCATGGGTAGCAAGTAGAATCAATCCGCGTAATGATAATATGAACTGGTTGAGAGATATGCTCTATCTTTCATTGCTTTTCAGTCGTCCATAAACGCACGAATATATATAATTATTTTTTATAAAAAAAAAAAAAATTATAACATAAAATGTTATAAAATCACTACAAAAATAGCCATTTTGTTTCAACACCCTCGGTGTCTTATCAAGTGATGATGTTGAATATAAAATAAATGGTTTTATAAGTTTCAAATTAATTAACGATCCTTCGCTAGGGGAAAACATTGTTACAAAACCTAGAATGACCAATCAAAACCCAAGTATAGGAAGATTCAAAAGCTTGACAACGAAATCATGTTATAATAGCTATCCAGATCTTTAAAATACGGGTAATATTAAAAAAGAATTTATTCTAACCAATAATTATCAAATTGTATGATAAAATTTGATATAACTGCCAATTTTAAAATCCAAATTTAATCACTATAAAATTACTGAGGAGAAAAGAAAAAATACATATGTTATTCAATTTATTTCTTCGTTGAAATTACGTTAGAACAGACGCTACAATATCCGGTCATCTGACAATACATGCATATATATTTTAATCCCAAGTGTGTGAATGGGGTCTTAAACTCACGCGCAAAACAATACAAACACAGTCAGATTATAATTATAATTTAAGAATAGTAATTGTTGGTTATTGGAATTCATTCCGCATATACCAATTATATACTTGGGTATATATATATATATATATATATATATATATATATATATATATAACAGCAAAATTTTTGCGATATTTTGTTTTAGTTTATTTTTGTTTTACAGTATATCAACCTTAATGGGTCATTTAATGTCGACAAGATTTTTAGGATAGATTCATATGTATTCTTTGTAAGAAATCAGTTTACAGATCAGGTTTCATCGATGTATTTTTGTAAAGAGGATTTTTTGCCGAGAGTCAAATGTATTGCTAATAATTTTTTTTTTTCAAACATTTATTACTGGTAATTTTCTTTTCAAAAATGTATTGCTGATATTTTCATTATAAAAACCTATTTTTATACTTTCATAGTGTTTTGAGCCAAGCTTGGTGTTAACTATTTGCCCATAGATGGGACCCTAACAGGTGCTAACACCCCAGGTCAGTGTGGACCTGGAAACAACAGGCAGTTAAGAGGTGGTTCCATACTCCTCAAAACCTCCTGATGAGAATCTTTGCTGTCTATACCCAGGACACCTTATTGGTGGGTGGGTCTTACCCCTCTGCAGAGTTGCATCAGCGTATTCTGAAACTCCAGCCGACAGGGTGGGTGGGGCATTTAATAACAAAAGTTGATGGAAACCTGAACAAGAAACTAAGTGAAATCTACAATGATATATGCGCAAAATATATCTAAAAAAGAAAAAATAATAATCTAAATTTAAAATTTTCAGCGTCCCCTCTTCTTCGTGCGGATATGTAGTCATATAAAAACACCATTTTTATCCGATGAAGTCCTAACGCGCGAATCGCTTCACACGAAAAACTTTTCCATTTTTTGTTTTTTGTTTCCTAAAATTGTTCTTAATATTTAATATTGTTTTTGTTTTGGCTTGCTTATGTTAGGCAGTTTGATGAGTGGCTTTCACGCATGTGAAGCTAAAAATAAATATACTGTACTCTATTTGTATTTGTGACTAACTGCTGAAATCTAACGGAAATATTCTATATTGGGATGGACGAAATATTGATACGGTACAAGAACGTAGTGAGTGGAAGATCGTAAAATAAGCGAACTGAACTACCACCAACCAGTCTTTATCCAAATATGTCAATGCAATGTATATCGCTCGAAGCATCTACAGGGAGCTCTTTCCATCGTACCAAAAGTATCCTTCGACGAAAATCTACTTCCATTTAACTTCAACCAGAAGCATCCAATGATATAATGCGTCCCCTACACAATTATTCAATAGAAAAGTCGTAATATTCTATCACAATTAAGTTAGAACGGATATTTCTTAGTGGCTAAACTAAGTCTGAAACATCTTGGCTGGAGACATTTCACTCATCTTTTACAATCATCATTCATTACTAATCCTTGTTTCTGCTTGCAACAAATTGTAAACTATAATGACATATTTTTCGCAATTTATTACAATCTTGAGATAGTTTATTTAGTGTTTGCAATTCATTAAATGGTGACTACAGAATTATGTTAACCGTCCACTTCTGTTCTGGTTTTACTTCTTATTCAAGGTACTTTACCACGATGACGCAATTTCACGAAACCTTTATTAGATCTTTTACTGTCTCCAATTAATTTAAAGGAGTTGCTACAGATGGTATCGAAAAGTGAAGGTAAATTGGGTACATATCGAAGAGTCTATATTTCAGAGATGAGTTATTCTATTTACATTATTTACATAGTTTAGACTGTTGCTCCCATCTATTTTGACATATTCGCATGGCCCAGTTGAGTGAAATAATCCAAAAAAGGACTTGACCCAAACCATTGTGAGTTTAATATCTGACCGCAGAAGACACAAAAAAAAAATGGAGTTGAGTTACTAAAGGGAATTAACTGAAACTGAGATATTCAAAATACGTATGGCACATGGAATTTGAACAATTTACCCCGTGGACTAAATAAAGTGTTCGGTTCTTAAATCCAATTTATATCACGTAAAGAAGGTCGCGGCGTACAACGGCCGAAACATCATGAATATGGCAATAAAAATGAGGACAAGAGTCAAAACGATGTAAATATTTCTTAAGGGTGGTTATTTTAACTTTGTCTTTCTGTTAGCGATCTGTAGCGGTTCGCATCATATGGCATTAGAATGTTTTAATTTGAGCTGAAAATTGTTGAGTCCATGTCATACAATCTTAACTATATAACTGCAGACTTGTATTGCCATACATATATCGAATCTTTTCAGAATTTTCTTAATGAAGAAAAACTCAATACTCTGGAAGACGCCAAAGTAGGTATTTTCCGAAAAAAAGTTTCTTGAAAAAAAAAAGAAATATGCAGTTCCTGAATGACGACAAAAGATTTTTAACTGAACAGTAAACATTTTGTTCAAGAAAATTAGTCATGGATAAAAATGGCGTCTTTTATGTTTACTTAACCCAACGAATTTCAACTTCCTTCATTCCTTTCGGTCAAGTTTATATATGTCCGTTTTCAGTGCTATTCAATGTTTAAGCCAGTTTCAAATTTAATTTCCGTTCTTTCCTTCTTGTGTTCTTTTTTTATATAAAAGCCCGAAATTCTTTCTCAGATTTGCAATGTTTAAAATATTTTTGCAAGGTTCTTCAGAACTGTTCCAAAGTGCCAACAATAGTCGACTGTCTCTTCAATGTTGTATTTTTTTCTTTTCGTTCTCCATTCAGAAATATTTCTTTTTAATGTTATTCTGTGTTTCGCTGTAAGAATGGCGTTCACTTTTTGCTAGATTTTTTTTTCACTTTCCATACCATAACTAGATCCAGTATTCTTGCTTGGAGCTATGTGTCTGAATTTCAAAGTCCCTCACAATTTTACTTTTTTCTGTTAACTGGAATAGCAATTGATTTGAGCATGTGCCATTGCTTTGCACAGTCCAATTCTAATTTCTTGAAAAAGTTCCCAGTAGATAATCTTTCCTACCCATTCACGCTTATTCTTAATACCTTCAGTGCTAGTTTACTGCATTCGTTTATTATGTCCTTCACAATCTTCTTTCTGCCTTTTCAGAATCGACATTTGCTATTCTCCTGTTTCTCATCTCTTTTCGTCCTTACTATTTGCAGAGATTCTGTTTCTCATTTTAAGTGTTCTCTCCGCAACCACACCACTATCATTTAGCCTACAATACTCATTGTTTGTTTTGGGATCGTTTAGTTTTTATTTATTTTGAATTTAAACAAAATCAGTTTCAATTCGAATGTAATGGCGATCCTAAAAGCGTAATTAAAAAAAATATAATTCTGCTTTATGTACCATACATCCTCAGGATTTTTCTTGCTTTCATTGTATTTCCCGAGTGTCAAATTCTCCAGGCACTCTCTCCTCGTTGTCGCCTACTCATGTTCTAACTCTTCACGTATTTATGCATTTATTTACATGATCTGTTATTAGTGGCATTAATGCATGCTAACTTTATAGACTTTATGTAGTATATTGCCACAGCCTCACCACATAAGGTGTTGCTGTTCCGGTTTCCAAAGCATGCACACGCAACCAATTTTGAATTCAGTAGTGACTTTCTCATACATTGGATGCCAACCAAAGCTACTCTGCTATTTAACTTGTCCCAAGGGTGTTTGTGATAAATTGAATGCAGTGACCTCAGCTGGATTTGAGCCCGACACGCCAATCCTACTTTTTGCGCCAACAGCCGTTATGTGCTCATGCGTTATTAATATATTTATTAATATATTTTGCTGTCAGAATGAATCATTTCCAATAACACTAAATTTGCGGCAATCATCATTCGTCAAAAAGCTATAACGAACAAACAAATGAAAAATAAAGGAAAACTAATTCATCATTTTGTTTGATAGCGCCTCCCGCTCTTTCCGTCAGTTTCGCTTTCATTTGCCGACTTGTCGGCCATTTTTATATTTTATTCTTAATTAGGCGCCATTATCGAGGCGATCGCGCATAGCAGGCTAACAATTCCCGCCATACGTACACGTTTTTCCAGCGCTATGTTACTATCATGAAGCCCAAAAAACGTCAAGAAAAACGATGTAAACCTTTCCTATTGAACCCAAATATTCCCCATAGTCATTTTCATTTTCAGGTTTTCCAAATTAAAAAGAAAATCATTTCTCTCTTTTTCTCCACTTCTTCTACATTCATTTTTTCTTTCTTTCTGCTCTCTTTCTTTCTCTCTCTCCCCGTCTTTGCCTCTCTCCATACCCCACACACTATCTCTTCGCATACTTCAGCAGTGCCGTGGTCTGGAGACTTCTAATTCTTACCCGAATCCCTAAATCATCCAAATCTCGTTTCCAGTACTTCGGTACAATTTCTAGTGCGCCACTCACTACTGGAACGACCTTAACTTTCTTTACTTTACAGCTTACTTACCTCGTTGGTTACTTTCTGCTATATCCCCCAAACTTTTCACTTTCTTTCGTCATCACTTTCTGATATGAGTTGAATTTGATCCCAGGTCACATAATTAGTGCATTAAGCAATAATTGATCTACCAATTTCATCTCAATGACTTCTTTAAGCATTTCACCTCAAGCACGTCGAGAGAGCCACTTCCCAGCAGGGAGTTACAGAGAATGAAAGTGAGGAAAAAGACTGTGTATAGAGGGGGTAGAGGAAAGGATAAAAGAAGAACGGGGATCACAGAAACAGAGGATGGCGATTGACGTTGCATTTCAATTTTTGAAGATTATATTTATCAGGGAAGCAAGTAAGAGGAAGGGAGTTCCACTGTCGGGAAGTGTTAGAAAAGAAATTGCTTGAGTAGAAGTGGCGTTTGCATTTAACTATTTCCATGGTAACAGGGTGGGACCTAGATGCAGTCGGGGGCATCAGGGAAGATAGCTCATCAGAACCGTTGCCATGAAAATATTTGAAGAAAATGCAGAGCAAAGCCACATCATGAGAGAGTGACTTACAAGTCCAGTTCATTAATTCATAGTAATTACATCATCCTCACCCAAACAGAAAAGCACAGTTACCAGAAATTTATTCCTTCATATTCTATCACTAGATAACTAAACCAAAGTCTTATTACTGGCATGTCACAAACATTCATGAGAAGAAAGGATGTAAGTGGATGCATGCAACTTGTAGAAAGAATAGTATCAAAATAGCAGCAAAACCTATTTTCATTGAAAAGAGAGAAGTATATGCACACTAGCAGATTATATTATGAACAGGTACATAGGCCCTTTGCGTTATGGTGTAGTAGATATTGGCTCAGAATGAGAACTCGGAGAACCGGGTTCGAATTCAAGTCGCGTTCGTTATATTCACTTACGGACCTTGTGAAAGGTATAAATTGATCTTTTCTCCTCCAACTATGGGTTGAATAGCAGGAGAGACTGGGTTCTTTACCTTTGCTTAGCAACCATTCTACCACAGAAAGAAATGGCAATCTATTGCAGGAAAAATGTTCTGCCTTGTCAGTCATGTATCGAAATATACGTGTGGCACTTAACTGATATAGGCTCTTGTATTAAAATAGAAAATAATTTATTAAAGCGAAAATATATTGAAAATGCTCTAATTTCGGAATCTCCCTGAGTAAATTTACGCCCAGAATCATAGTACGTATCTTCTTTTTACTCAGATCTAATGCTGATACAGAACGCGATATTTAAGGACAATAGCAATAAAAACAAAATTCAAATCCAAAGACAGAAAAGGCAAAATGTGATCATGTTAGTTTATGCATCTAGATAAACCGGTTGTTAATTATTTTTTTAATTAAATTTAAAGCAAGTTACTTGTATATAAGTAACTTGTCACTCGTCATTTGTCCATATTGATCAACTGGAAACCGTATAAAGTTTCTACATTTCTCAAATATCATTTGCTGCATGGCGTTGCCACGAGTGCTTAGATTCATTAAGTGGGTGGTATCGACCATCCTACTGGAATTGATGGAAAGGTCTAAGGGAGCGGCGAGAAAAAAAAATGGTCGATATACGGTTAGTTAGTGTCGTATTAGAACCAAGCAGTATTTTACTTCTTTTTTTTTCCTCAAAATACATATGATAAAATCTAATTCAATTCCACTCTAAGGAACTTAATAAAGAATAAAATTAACATAACAATTAAAACGCCTATTTTTATTTTATTTTGTTGTCCGAACTTCAAAGAACAAGCATAGCTTTGTATCTTTCTGATGTTATCTGAACAGGACATGCTACACACCAGCCAGATCAGAGGTCAATGCTCTTGGTTAATAAGTGTAGCGATACAGCCACGGATGTTCTTCCGGTGACATCGTATCTGCTGGCATCTAAGAAAAGTCGAAATGAATGTGTTCTCAGTGATAGATTATTTATTTGAATTTGTTAGATACCTAATATCAACAAAAAAGTGTCATCATATAGGAGTCGGAGAAGGGCTCTAGAGATGTGTCATGCGGTATATCTTCTTTTATGTTCAGTGTCCCTTCAGGACGTAGGCGATCATGATCCTCCACATCTTCCCGTCCCTTTTAGTTCTTAATAAGTTTTGTCTTTGTAATTTCTCACAAACGCCGTTCTGTTATGCATTTTCTCAAGCTCATCAAGTACGTTATGCTCTGTCCCTCTTTCTCTCAATCAGCCCTGTGAGTATCAGATTTTCCAAGCCCTCTTTCCTCATTACGTGTTGCAGAAATCTTCTTCCTGATGTTAAGCATAAGTTTTCTTTTAGTTTCCATTTTCTTCAAAACCACGTTGTTACGCACGTGTTCGGTCCATGGTAACTTCAGCATCTTTCTGTAGAACCACATTTCTGTTGCTTCGTCTCTTCTTCATCTTTGGGGAGATTCATTTATCAAAAAAAATATGAGGGATATACTAGAATCACTTTGGGAACCACTGCTTTAGGCGAGATTGCAAAGCTAGCGAGAGGAGTATAGAGATGGTGGGGGGGAGATAAAGATTAACAAATTGAAGTAGAGAGGCTGGTAGATATAAACCGAGGTAGCGTAATGATAATGAGATTGGAAAACGAAAACAGAAAACTGAGTTCAAAATTCATTTTAGACGAGTTATATATTTTCAAGCATTAATGCCATCGATGACATTGTAATCAAAAAGGAGGAACTGGTTACAGCTATGGATGACAAAAATATTTGAAAAAAAATGGTTTGACGTTTTCGTTTATATCATATCGATAGAACCTTGTAAACATCAATTTTCTAAGAATCAAGGTTTCCGTTTAAGTTATTGAATAGCGTTTATTCTCATCTCGGGAAATATTAAGGTTTCTTTTCTTTTCTTTTGCGTGTAATTTCCTTATGCCCTTTTCAAGAGTGACCATTGTACGTTATTTTGGATCTTTTCTGCTAATTCACCCCCCAAATAAAAAGAATTTATAATTACTAAGATTCACACCAAATTCTCCCAGAGCGAGATCCTTCCATTACATTTCGGTTGGGATGACCTTTGCGATCGCACCAGATGTGGGCGACTCGGGTGCGCTAGTTCTAATTATGGGGTCTACGTTCGCGCTCACCCCGACAAATAAGCCAAAACAGATTTTATTTTATTTTTATTCTAAATTATAAAAAAAATTCCTTGTAAGAAACCGAATATCATCCGTATTTACAAAATGTCAATAACTTCCTGATTTTTTGGTAATTTTTCAATCTCACGGTTGGAGACGAGGCAAGCTAAACAAATTTGGATTTAAAATTTATAATTGCAAAAGAGGGCAATAATTTAATAAAAAAACAAACTTTGATTTAAAATTTATATTTTCTTGTGGCAAATTAATATTTGCGATATTTAACTTTACATTATTTAGAATGAATTAACAGACAAGATCTGTTGTTTTTAGAACGTAGTTAATTTACATAAAATGTCTGCATTGGTTTCATTCGTTCATTGGCTAGTTTTTCTTTCATCTTATTTTACTGTTTATTTACTCTTAGTAAATAATTAGTACATGTAATAGTGTTAACACTTATTAAAAGAAACTTTATCATTATTATTAAATTTAACAAAATCAAGAAAACGTACTTACCAATTCTAGTCGCAATGCTCGTGGCCATAGGACTGTCCGGAACTGGTTTCTGATTCTTTAATTGTTTATGATGAAACTCGCGTACATTGATGATCTTTACAATTCCAAGAGGGTCGTTTTTAACAAACACTTCATATTCGTCGGCCCTTGCCATGTCCAAGTCTGTGACGACTGCTGATATCTTCTGGAAACGCTGGAAATAATCAGAAAATGTCCGAATTTTAGCATCTAGCGTTCTAATCTCGTAAAATATTCACAGCTACCGTGAATTTCTGAACAGCAAGAAATAATAAAACACGTCCATTACTCAGTGCCGTATGGGAAAAATTGATCATCACGCGTTGCTGTACCATCCCTATATATATATATATATATATATATATATATATATATATATATATATATATATATATATATCGGAGCTCTGGGTGTTTACTTCAATGTCCACTATATTTTTTACATATAAGTACAGACGATCTTTAAGATCCATCTGAAGAGATGAATATATTTTTGCATGTTCATGAAATAAATTATAACCGAATGGATTTTAAAATGTTGTCTCTACTTATTATTATTATTATTATTATTATTATTATTATTATTATTATTATTATTATATTACTCTTTTCTTATATTGAACTCTCTTTGGATTGATGTCCTCCTTAGAATTATCCCTACTAATTATCTATATATATATATATATATAGTCTTAATAAAATTGTAGAATGGACGAAGACGCGCATCGAAGGCAAGATACGAAATGCCACAAGATGCACATATGCGTCGCCTGCCACTGAATATATTAAACTTAATATACATATATTACCTGCAACGTATTCCGTATAAATATTTAAGCGTTGTCATCAATAATGTTTTCTGTGCTTAAAATTCCCGCTGGTCAAAGCTATTATAAATTAATCGAAGCTTATTCGTTACAATTTTTATTTTAATTAAAATTTGAAAAAATATTATCTCCTGAGATTCTTTAGTTTTTATTTCTCTTCGCTTTACTTTAGATTGTGATCCCGACATTTTTTTCTTTCTCTCGTTTCATAATAAATTTATAAATCCCTTAAAACCGCTAAAAATATACAAAAATTGAGGAACTTAAAAAAACTATATTAAAAACTATATAACTACATATATATTTCATCTTTACTTTCTAGTGGTATAATTTAGAGAGAGATATGAAACACACTGTAACTTCATAGTCTGTTCTCCTAAAATGTGTATTTGCGCGACAGTGAACGCAACGTCCTGAGGCGGGAATTTAACTCGGCGCGTCAATCCCACATTATGTACCAATAACTGTTACGCCAGGCTTTCATACATGGGAATGGACACTGGAAGAAAATCGGCAGAATATTTTTTAAAATGGTTTTAGCTATGAGGGTAATCAAATTATCACATTTAATAAACCTCGCCAATATAAAGATGTAACTTGTACGAAGAAAGGCATGAAACTAGATTTCTAAACATTAATTTTTGGTCATAAACATAGGGCTACATTGAATGAACTACATTTCTTTCAACCAACCCGACTTAGAAGACAAAAGTAGGTGGTGGAATAAGTCTTATATTTAGCATTCTAGGTAGTGAATTACAGTGAGACCCCCGGTTTTCGCGGGGGTTAGCGACCAGAACCGACCACGAATTGTTAGGATCCGGGAATACTTGTAACCCCACTAAAAGTGTTTATAAGTACCTATTTTGATTGTTACAACCTCATATGCCTTAAACTTTCATCCTAAACACTTTAGAAACATTTCAGACCCTTTTTAAAACATTTTTGAAAAATTAGTATCCGTGACCATACACTTAGCGTAAATTTCCTTTCATACGTACAATAACCATTTTTAATTACGCATAAATCTATACAACGATTGAAAATACTGTATAAAATATGTGTAACAAGAAATAAAATATAAAGTTTAAAACATTTAAAAACAGAACTGTGATGATACCCCCAGACTTAGCATAAACCAATTTTAAGACCCCAACCGCAGCCCCTAACAAAGAACAAAGCCCAAGCACTATGCGTGTTTTTGTGTTTGATTTTTACAATGAAGATGTACAATTCTGCCAGTTTTTACCATAAAAATGAACTTATTTCGTAGAGTAAAAACGTTAAAACTAACCGTGCGAAGATAGCTTGGGAGTAGAATCTCTGACTGATGCCAAAGCGGTCGGGTTTCGATCCTGGCTTGAAATATTCAGATTTCTTGCCACACTAATGAGCTATGATGGAGCGTAAAAATCTGTCTGAAGATGACTCTCTCTCTCTCTTCTTCCCACCTCTTTTCCTCACTTACATATTTTTCTCACTTTCCTCACTCTCTCGCCTCCACCTTCCACATACATGCACCCTCTCACTTCCGGTGATCTGGTATATTGGAGTATTTTTCTTTGACTTGTATATTCTTCCACTTGCCGGAAGACACCTTACGGTCGAAACCAGACTTAGCTTAGTTGGTTGTATTTTAGCCTTCCTTTAAATATGTTAACTCTACAAATTCAATTTGAATTTTGTATTGAGTACTTTTTTTTAGGCGCGGCTGTTTTCAGTCTTCCTTTTAACATTTCTACCCGTATATATATATATATATATATATATATATATATATATATATATATATATATATATATATATGAATAAGTCCGTAGCCTGATAGTGAAAAAAATATATTACGCATGAAATATTTTTAAAAAACAATCTCCTACATTGTTAAAGCACTTATGTATTTCAACAAACAGTATTCCTTGAATTCCATCCATCGTTAACTATACAACCCTATGAAAACATCATTTTTTTTATTTGGTTCCATTTTCGGACCGAGAATATTTCAGCACACACTCATCTACAGTGGTGATTAACAAATTAGCAACCTAGCCAAAAAATAAATAAAAATCAATTTACTTGAGTTTTTTATACTAAGATTTTGTGCAATTTTAGTTTGCCTTCAATAAACAAATGCCGTTAATTCCACGTTTCTTTTACTGTCTCATAAATTTTGTCTGCCTCATTTTCAGTGTCACAAAGCTTCACGTTAATACGATAGCTTACATTCCAAGGCCGAACAATTAGTACATGGCTGAATATTTACAGTTTCTTCGTGCAACATGTATCTCACGAGATATCATGCTAAAATAGACTTGCACTCGGTTGCATCTGGAGGCAACACCACTGGAAAAAAAAGCCGCATGAAAGATATATAAACCTCAAGAAACAGGTAGACAGTCTCTCATACATCGTATAAGAGAATGTAAGGTCCAGGTTTCAGATGAGGGACAGGCTGATACACATTGGCCGACACTAATTAACGATGTGCCAGTGTAAAATAAAATATAATGCTCCATATAAGACATTTAAGTCTATTTAAAATGTACGACGTTCGTTTATTAAATCATTAAAAATTTAACAAATCTTTTTTTTTTTTTTATTGCCGAGGTGATTCATTCTTGTTCCTCAGTATATCTATCTATGGATGTCCGAGGTGTTGCAATAGATAACGACTCGGAACGGAAGATCGGAGAGCCGATTTCGAATCCTAGTGGGATTCGTTGCATTCACTTTCGAGCGAATATCATTGAGAAAGTTATGAACCCATTACTTCTCCCCCAGCAATTGGTTGTATAGCAAAACAGACTTGGGCTTATATCATTGGTTGGCTACCAATCTACCGTAGAAAGAAAAAGACAGCCTACTTCGCGAAATCTTCTGCCTCGTCATTCATGAACTGAAAATGTCATGAACGGTCAAACGTGTATCATGTGTGCACTTGATTTTTTTTGACTCTCTTTCTCCTCCTCTAACACGCACACACACATCAATATATATATATATATATATATATATATATATATATATATATATATATACAGAGAGAGAGAGAGAGAGAGAATCAAATTTGTAAATGGAAGGGATAATACAAGTAAGTCTTTTATTATAAAATATTAAAACGATACATCCATAAACAGAGCTCAATATAAAGTATAGAGAACAAAATTTTATAAAATTTTATATATATATATATATATATATATATATATATATATATATATATATATATATATATATATATATATATATATATATATATATATATATATATATATATATATATATATATATATATTAAATTCACCTTCGTCTCTTCTCTTAGGGGTAGAATCCCTGACTGACGCCAATTCAGTCGGGTTTCGATCCCAGCTAGAGGCAACCGGACGTCTATCATACTGATGAGCTGTGATACAGCGAAACTGTCTATGGTTCACAATATATATACCGTTCCACTCAAACAGCTTTTTCTCACGAACCACTGCACTGTAGAATTGACACTCAAGTGGATGTTTCCCCAATTACTACAAAACCTGTTCAAGTCTAGGGTTAGCCGTTACCTTCTTCTCCTATCGTAAAACTGCCTCCTTACATAATCATCTACCTCGAGTGACCCCCGGGCCTTGTACTTTACACACATATATATATATATATATATATCCAAGTATATGATTGGTGTATACGGAATAAATTCCAACAACCAACAATTACTATTCTTAAAAGAGTGCTCAATACAGATTAGAACGAATATAATTATTTATTTAAAAATTGGAACATAAATATGTTATAAAATCACTACAAAAATAGCCATCCTGTTTCAACACCTCTGGTGTTCTATCAAGTGTTGAACAACATCATCACTTGATAAGACACCAGAGTCTATTTTTGTAGTGATTTTATAAGATATTTATCTTATAATTTTTAAATAAATAATTATATATATATATATATATATATATATATATAAAATGTGTGTATGAAAAGTACTGATTTGGTGTTTACGTGTTGATAACTCTCAATAAACAGAAATAGCAATTCTTTTTTAAGGATACTCTGTATTTAGATAAAACAAATGTTGTTCATTCATTCTGGAAATGATCTTTTCTGCTTACTTGTTCGTTCCATTGTTTGATTTCTGAAAGCGAGGCTGGTTACGTCCACAGGGAAGAGACAAGCGAAAATCGAGGTTAAGATACGAGCGATGGCTACTTGTCCTTTGATTTGTCTCGAAATAAATCCTGAACGATAAAAAAAGATGGTTAAGTTTTTCTATTTTCCTTCCTCTTCATCTCTTAATGCCATTTCTCTCTTTTCTCCCCCAACTTGCGACCTTCTATCTCTGTTTGCTTCACAAAGATACCGCCATTGGTAATAGAAGAAATATCAGTGGCGATTTTGAATGGATTTCTAAGGCACGCTTACAAAATTCTTACTTAAATGTCTTACCACTCATTTATTTTTTACTGTTCTTTTATTGTTCTCTCCCCTTAATATAGTTTTCGATTTGTCATATTTTCTCACACTCAGTAACTCCTTGTCTTAGTGGATTTATTACCTTGATTGAAGATGAAATGATTAATAAAGATAATCGAAATCACTATCAAGTGTCCTGTTACCAATTCAGGTTGTCCACAGACATCACATGTACTGCAGATATAGCAGTAGTGGGAATGTCTAGGTAAAAAAACATAAGTACAGACGGCCATGCTACTTAACCTCTAGATGAAGAAAGATGGATTCATGCCTTTTGGAAAAGTATTTGTTATAACTGAACGAAACAGATTCGGTCAGAATTTGAACTTGGCGCGCTGATTTTACTTTCGACGCCGATACCCATCACGCGACCCGCACATCCACTGACGTAATGATTGTCATAAATGATATCATTATTTGTGTATGGATCGGTAGTTCTGTCGAGGATCGGGGCATCGGTGTACCTCTTTCTGGTATAAAAGGGTTGCCTCCAGACCTCTCAATCTCGGATCACAGACATAATGTAGCTATCTACCTCTCCGTTTATTTTCATATGACAACAGAACTAGGGAAAGCAAGAGAGAGGACAAAGGGGAAAATTAAAGCCTAAGGGAGAAATAATAGAATTTGGATTAGAAAGTTAACAGAAAAACGAAAAGAAAAGATAAGAAAAGTAAAGAGGGGAAAAGGAAAGTGGGAAAAAGGAAAGAGGGGAAAAGGAAAAAAGGAAAAGTAAAGAGGGGGAAAGAAAGAGAGCAAAAGAGAGAAGAAAAGAAAAGAGAGTAAAAGGAAAGAGGGAAAAGAAAAAGAGAGGAAAAGTAAGGGGGGGAAGAAGGGAAAAAGGAAAGAGAGGAAAAGGAAAAAGCGGAAAAGAAAAGAGAAAAGCGAGGAAAAGAAAAGCACCAAGGAATCTGTTACAGAATGCGTTTGTTTTTGTTGGTTTTGTTTTTACTTTTAATGATTATCTCCGATTTTGATATATATATATATATATATATATATATATATATATATATATATATATATATATATATATATATATTATCCGGCCTTCAGGTGTATATTGCATCAGAAATTATTCTCAGATAATGCTCTTGGGTCCGCAAGAGTTATATATTTTTTTGTATTAATAAGCAAAAATGCAGGGTAGGGAGAAATATGGGTGGCATTCAAGAACTATTGGATGAAAATATGCACGTAAGGTAGACTGATAAACACATCAGCTGATACTCTTTGATACATAGGTCGAAATAGGAATCTGACACTCCCGAGAGCCACAGGAGTTTTTTTTTTTTTTTTTGTCTTTTTACAATTAGTTTTACTCTATACAAGATCTGAGAGCAACTCAAGGTAGAGGATTACAGAGTAAGTGGCACAGTTTATGCGGATATATGGGAAACATAGCACTATTTACATTATTCAGACTATAAACAATACCTATTATAGCAAATGACCATTTTATTAGTAGTTAAAGACATAAATTCAACTAACCAACTAACCAACATAAAATAACTCTTTCATGACATTAATCCATGTAATATCCTATCATTTCATAAAGAAACTGTATTCCAAAATATGACTTCAAAATAAAACACGCATATCACCGCCTCTAGTAATCATGTCCACACAAACATGTATATGCACGAAAGCGGAGTATCATCTACCATGTATTCAATTGTGAAAGCAGAATAGCATACTTTTATTACTTCAAAGCTCCCAATAAAATTAAATTCCGAAATGAACCATAAGGAGTGGATATACCGTTATAAGGATATAAGGACATAAGGACGTTATAAGGATATAAGGACATAAGGAGTGGATATAACGTTATAAGGATATAAGGACATAAGGAGTGGATATACCGTTATAAGGATATAAGGACATAAGGATGTTATAAGGATATAAGGACATAAGGAGTAGATATACCGTTATAAGGATATAAGTACATAAGGAGTGGATATACCGTTATAAGGATATAAGGACATAAGGAGTGGATATACCGTTAAACAAACAAATAAAAATGAATTCTTTCTTTCCTGTCAACAATGACATTCAAAAATTAAAATGCATAGTCGATCGTTATCTTCTGTCTCCATGAATCCTCTTCTTTTTTAATGCCTTTCTTCTCAGTAATTTTTTTTCAGTTTTCTTCATTATCAGCAACCAGTTGCATCTTAGTGATTTTATCGACTTGCTTGGGTTTGGTGGAGTAATGGATAGATTGAGGAATCGGGGAGCCGAGTTCGAATTCCAGTCTAATCCATTACATTCACTTACGTGCTAATACCCTTGAGAAAGCTATGAATCCTCTTCTTCTCCCCCCCACCCCGCCAGCTATTGATAAATAGCAGGATAGACTGGGTTCTATAGCCTTGGAAAGCAACTGGTCTACTGCAAAAAGAAATGGCAACCTACTGCGGGAAATTCTGCCTCATCAGTCATGTATCAAAAGATAGATGATCGCCTAAGCGTGTATCACGCATGACACAAAATTGACTTGGCTTGAAATTAGTAGAACATAAATGCTAGTTAATGACTTAATAATGTAACTTTTCCAATAACGCATATAATTGCTGTATATTTGTGAAACTGTTTTGTATATTTTTGTGTATTTACGCGTTTTTGTCCCCCAGTTCGCTCTTGCATATTGAGTGGGTGTGTGGTTAAAAGCATCTGATGTTTAATTTTGCCGTGTGGCGAACGCATTAACCCTATTTTTGAAGTGGAATGGGGGCAATCTCTTAACCCTTTACATTGTCGTCGCATTGTTTGTCGATGTTACACCTTACAACATCGTTAATGGCCAAAATGCCTCTTAAATATCAAACGGCGTGCCTGAGTAATTAATAGCGCATACAACACTTATCGGTGCAAAGAAGCATACAATGAGTCGACGAAAGGAAAAAGGAGCGGCCTTAAATCGTCTTTAATTTAATTTACTTACTAATATATATTGATATATATATATATATATATATATATATATATATATATATATATATATATAGAGAGAGAGAGAGATAGATGATGGATAGATAGATAGATAGATAGATAGATAGATAGATAGAGAATGAGAGCGATTACGAAGTGGCCAAAGAAGCCCGTAACCTAACACTGATATTAAATAGATTTGGATGTGGGATCTTCACTGTAGAAAGTCAATTAATATGAATTAATGGGGTAGTTTTGTTAAGTGCATTAGCAAAAAAAAAAAAAGAGAGATATTATGTTGCAAAATAATTGATTGTTTTTTGAGTAAAGTAATATTCTCTTAAATCATTATCTATTATATATATATATATATATATATATATATATATATATACACACACACACACACACACACACACACACACACATATATATATATATATATATATATATATATATATATATATAGTATGATTAGGCAGCGATACTACTTTTATACAAGTTTCGTTAAAAAAGACTGACAGCGTGTTGCGGTTAAGATATTTTTATTTAAATTTTGGAGTTTATATTTAGCTGTTGGTATTTGTCGTAAAACAAGGTTATTTTTTCCAGGATGTTGTAGTGTTACTTTCCTTGTTGGCTGTCAGGTCATGTAATTTAATAATTGTGGATTTGGGCGACAATCCCTCTTTTATGCAAGCTTCCTTAAAACAATTGGCAAGATACTGAGTTAATTTTTTTGTTTATTTAAATGTTTAAATTACCCGTTTTTAATGATATATATATATATATATATATATATATATATATATATATATATATATATATATATATATATATATATATATATATATATATATATATATATATAGGAAATGGATTAAATCCGACAAATATTTAATATATTTTTTTTCTGTTTATAAGTTATTTTTTATAGCGTGCTATATCTATCCTCTGTGGCTGAACGGTTATAGCACGCCAGATTTAATGGTGGTTCTTCATAGGGTGAAGGTTCGATTCCTGCTGTGGAATGCATGTTTCTACGAAATTTCTAATATTCAGGCCGGTAAATATAATTTATAGTGTTTAATTAAAAAAAAGCAGAGCATTTGCTTAAATAAGTGTATCCATAAAAAATAACGTATAAATAGATTATATATATATGTGTGTGTGAAATATATGATATACAAATATTTATGTAATATACGAGGTTAAGTGAAAAATTATTCTCATTTTGCCATAACATATCTTTAGGTTTGTCACACTACTTTCTGCCCATGCGCGCTTATAACTGGTTCTATTGTAAACACATAATCGAAGTTTGGGCCTGATCACGCCAGTTTTCTTGTTGCTGTTACATTGTAAACATGGCCGCTTCGCTCGCAGCGTGCCCCAAAGTGAAATAAAAAGCAGTGTCCCGATTTCTCTGATCAGAATCTGTGTCAGGCCTGAATTTCATAGGAAACCTTTAACACGATATATCAACTGTACCGCGTAGAAATGTGTATTAGTGTATCGTGAAGTTTAAAAATATCCGGACAAGCGTGTCGCACGAAGGAGCTGAACACCCGTCATTATCCTGACGAGAAGATTCAGTAAGCTCGAGGGATGTTAATGACGAACTGGTGAGCTATAATCGATGAGGTAGCATGTTATCTGCAGACTCGGATTAATGCTTTTTCTTCCTCCTTGTTGCACACTGATAGCAAAGCGGCCACGTTTACACTGTAACAGCAGAAAGAAAACTAGTGCCATCTACAAACACACATGAGCAGAAAGCAGTGTGGCCAACCTAAACATATGTTATGACGAAAGTTCGGAGAATTTTTTACTTTTTTTTTTTTACAGCGAGGTTCATCCTTTACAAGGCCCGGTGGCCACTCGAGGTAGAGAATTAAGTTTGGAGATCATTAGTATGTATAGGAGTGGAAGATAATGGTTAACTCTGGCCTTAAGCAGGTTAAGATCATAGTGCTCGAAGAAACATACGGGATTACGGAGGGAATGTGGGTTGTTTGCTACTAGGTAAGTGGCATGGCGTGTTCTTACTGTGAATGTTTTCTTCGGGCAGGACCAGGGAATGTAATTCGACCGAGAACCTTACGTGGAAGTAGCGGTAGAGCGGCGAGTTGCTTGCCACATCCCGCCTGTGGGAGAGAGGTTGAAGGGTGGCGAATAATTCGTCACCCAAAATGGATTGGAGACGCTTTTGAACTCAAGGCTAGAGAATGAGGTCTGGGCCGCACCCGCCCAGATATGACAAGAGTTCTTCATTTTTGTCCTGGTTTGGCTCTTGTAAATTTAGCGGATATCAGGAGGATTCAGGTACACACTGGAGCAGTACAGAGAGCCGACCATTTTACCTGCATCTTTAGCAATGGATTGTATGTACCAGTTCCACTTCAGGTGAGATGGGAGTTTAAGGCCCAACAGTCTTTCAAGGCATAGTGCTTCCCCGAGAGGGCCCCGTTCATCCTGATTGATGTAAGTTCGGGTAGAATCGGCGATAATAGAATTTAACTACCTTGGTTTTCGATACATTGAATGTAACCAGTCAGTTTTTACCCCATTAGGTTGTTTGTGTAAGATCGCCAATCTCTGACCATCGTGTGTTTCAGAGGTGTAGTCGTATATAGTCGTATCATCAACTTAGATGTTTACAAATGATCTGAGTACATTGCTGGTCCGATGAGTGACCCCTGCAGACACCAGCGTTGAACTATAGGAAGACTCCAGAATATTGTCCATTGATAGCTACCTTCATGGACCTACCTGATAGGAAGTATTTTATAATCGAGAAAACCGTTCAGATGATTCCATGACTGGAGAGCTTGTGTAGTAAGCCTTTGTACCACACCTTGTCGAAGGCATTTGAGATATCTGCTGCTATGGTTCGTGAGGTGTGTTTGTCTTCAAGAGCCTCACTGATTCTCGGTGGTGGATGGGACCGACCGAAACACATACATCGTCACTGAAGTGATTGTTTTTTTCTAATTCCTCGACGACTTATTGATTATGACATCAAAACGCTTGCTGATGATACTGAGGAGACTAGCAGGTCTGTACTGAGAGGAATATTTGATATATAAATTCATATATCAGACTAATTGTGCTTAATCGAATAACAAATTGAAAAAAAATCTCGTAATTAACGTGTTTCGTCCCTAAAAAGAAATTTTTTCAGATTGTGATAATGACTGATACGCACACACACACACACACACACACACACACACATATATATATATATATATATATATATATATATATATATATATATATATATATATATATATACATACATGAAAAAAAAAAAATTATTAGATCGCATGAGAAATTGTACAAAACTAAATAAAAGCACCTTGCCTGCCGTATTCAATGAGATGTGCATATATATATATATATATATATATATATATATATATAATTTTCAAAATGTGTGTGTATGTATGTGTGTGTGTGATCGGTTGTTGTTTATGCGTTTCTTCTACAGTTCTCATCCGATTTCGATGAATTTGTTTTTGTTTCATAGATAATTCTTCAGCGCCGGTTTTGAGTCCAAATTGACTGGAAAAAATTACAACCTTGAAGGTGAAAAATCGAAAAAAAGATTTTTTACACTTTGCGCAAAAATCAAAGGCAAAATTTGATGTCTGTAAAAAACAGCGTAGAATCAATTTAAAGAGTTGAAATCTAACGCAAAAGATTATTAGAATTATAAAAAAAAATATATTATAAATAAAAATTATCGTATATTATTATTATGACGGTCCATGGAAGAGGTTCCTCCCTTGTAAGATTGAGAACGCAAAAAACGGCCCTTTTCAGGTCCACTCCCTATTCAAATTGTTAAACACAATAGTAGAATAGTGCCATTAAATTGACTTTACTTTGAATAGCTTCGTACCAGGTGGACGTAATCTAGACAAAATACGTTTACTTAAATCTCATTGTGGTAATTGTATCGTGGAGATACGAGAATTAGTTAGACTCCCGCTATGGAGGGATCTTAATTCTATCACAACGCACACACGCACACACACACACAGACACACATATATATATATATATATAGTTACTAGACTTATATTGGAATCGAGTCGCAATAGGACACTTGGTATTAATATATCAGCTGGCTCACAGATACAAACACACTATATATATATATATATATATATATATATATAGATATAGAGAGAGAGAGATCAGGCTCGTGGAATTAATAATATTTCACTCCTTGTTGAGTTACTTAAGGTTGAATATGTAACAATGATAAAAAATTACAAGGAATAGTCAAAAAGGTAGACGCTACATCGCAGTAAGAAAGTTGGGCACAGGCCCGGTTAATATGAGAGTCAAATGGTAGACACGAATAGAATTTATACTTGTGTCAGAAAGTGAATTCTATATCCAACTCACACTGGAAAACACAATCACTTTCGTCATTGCTAAAGGCATTTATAATGGGTTTAACATTTTCAAAAAATCTTTAATAATCTGTGGGTCATAAAGCACTATAAAGTTTATCACGCCTAATTAGCTAATTTGAACTTTAGAAAAGACATGCATTCTGTTTACCTGTGCCCTGACTTCTTATGACAAAATCTCTTGTCACTGGGTTGTCACTATGCATGGTCAAGAAAGTGAGCGAGCATTTGGGTAAACTCCACCCTGATAAAATTCCAATTTGTCTAAGAAATAGCAGGAGAAAACACTTACCGCTGTACTCAGTTTTGACAAGACCCACTTCTTAAGATCTTACAAAATAATCAAACGCCAAAATCTATTTTGCGCCCATTTGTTTGTCGGGCCGACATTTTTGAGCACCACACGTATACACATGTATACACACAAACACACACACATTATTGTTCAGATTAACGCTTCGTTATGGTTCCTAGACTTTATCAACTTAAACGCAATGTTAGACCCGCCACGAGATCTCATCAATATACAGTTGAGAAAACTAGATATAACCATAAGTTCCATGCTAACAGTTTCTTTTCTTGCACTATTCGCTTATGGAACTCCATTCCAGTTACATGCTTTCCAAGCAAATGCAAAAATTTAAATGCAATGTCAATCGCTATCTACTGTCCATCTGATTGTTCTTTTCACTTTCTACACATTACTGATGTTTCTGTTCCTAATTCCTGTAACCTCTTTCGTCTTAACGGCTGTACTACCTTACTTCGGCAGAAACCAATTAATATATATATATATATATATATATATATATATATATTTGGTTGGATAGATGTGAATCCAAACAAATATGTTAACTCTATCTCTGATATTGAGCGCTTTCTAATAAGTACCGCGCATATAATATATAAATAATTATACATATATATATCTATTTATATTTATATACACTTTTCACACACACATATATATATATATATATATATATATATATATTAACAATAATAATATATATATATATATTAACAATAATAATTAATAACATATATATATATATATATATATATATATATATATATATATATATATATATATATATATATATATATTGGGGCAGCAGACCATTATTCAAACATGTATTGTTAAATATAACAGACAACGAATGTCTATTATGTTTGATCATGAGCCGTTATAAATTCCGTATATTTGCTTTAATTTCTGGAGAAAATAAAGACAAAGATTGTCCAACATTTGGATATTTTTATTATGCTGTTACTTGATCTAAGCTTTCGGCTTACATAAGCCATCTTCAGAGTGCTTATATGGACACTTAAGCAAAGATATTCACCATCAAAAATGATATTCTGTTATGCTGACACAGAAGATTGCTATACGACGATAGCGGTCGCGGAATAGCAGACGCAGGTCATAAATTCATGATGCGATTCTATGACGTCGTACCACGTGACAGAAGGAAATATTAACGACAGAACCATATGTCTAGATGTAACTAGTTTGAAATGTAATTTTATTGCGTGTGGTTTACTTTGTTTTTAGGTCGATAGCCTCCATTATCTGCAGGTTCTTTTTTATTGCATATATGCGTGAGAGTAATTGTGTTATCAACTAATATCTGTCTAATATTATGTACATGGATATGTAAAAATTACATTTCACACTAGTAACAACACATTTCATTGCATGTAATTATTTCAATTATTTGAGGAAATAATTCACCATGGCGTAAATATCTAGAGATATAATCGCAAGGTTATCTACAGTAAATTTTCGCCCTGTCTCATAAAACATTTCACCATTCCTGGCAGATCTTCTATTATCATAGTGTAGAAAACCTACTTACAAAAGTGATAGAAAGGAAAAGAAGACGCTAAATGAATTCGACTAGATAAAAAAAATCTAAAATTCCCAGCACCCCTTTGTCGTGAGCATATGTAATACTACCAACATAACAAATTTAGTCTGATGAAGTTCCGAAGAACGAAACGCGTCACAAGTAATCTTTTTCCACTTTGTCATAGAATTTCCCTAATATATATATATATATATATATATATATATATATATATATATATATATATATATATTATTTTTTTTAAAAATATGATTCCATCGCTACATAGGAATTACCATGCAAAAACAGAAGCTAAAACTTCTTCAAAAACAAATTAAATTAAAGTACCTTTCTGTTTCAATTCTAATTTTGAAATTTAAATTTAAGTACCTAGTTCTATGTTTCATCCTTTTTTTTAAGGCGAATTTTTTCAGAATAACTAATTTTCAAATTTATATATATATATTTATAATATATATATATTCGTAATATTAGTCTCTATGGATATAGATAAAACCAATCTTTTTTTTTTATAAGGGCGATAGGGTAATACATTTTCAGAGACAACTATTGTATCAACATATTATATATATATATATATATATATATATATATATATATATATATATATATATATATATATATATATGTGTGTATTTGTGTGTAATCATACAAAGTTGTGTATGTGTAATCATACATGGACGTGTTTGTGTTTATATGTGATTATGCGTCTGTTTGTGGTTGTATGTGTATTTTTAATGACTTGTTTATGGCATTATACTTCATGCCACCCTTAATCCCGCTGTGTGTTGAGCAAAGAAGCCAGACCCCCAACTTAGAACAGGTATATCAGGTACAAAAAGCCCGCACTGAACGCACTGCTTACCTTTCTGTCTACTCACTCACCCAATTGATTAATCTTTCTCTACCCCTTCTTCATGCCTATCGACATCTATGCCCATCACGTAACTAGGGACGGGGGCGTCTAGCTATAGATGCTGGACTTAATTACACTAAAAAGATGCAAGCCGCTGATAACGTTAGATCAGCTTCAATGAAACAACACAACTGTTTGCTTCTTAATATCGTACCCCAGTATCTTGACTTTATCATCGTGCACTGCCCATTACTGCCAAACGAGACAATCCTTTTTTTTCTGGACAATTACAGGTACAGCATCTAATCATCAATTAAGAAGGAATATTATAATTACTAACCAGAAGAGTGACATTTACTTCATACCCCTTTGTCTGTCTATAACTTTTTGTGTATTTTGGCAACATTATATTTCAATATATTTTTCTGTTTATACATTATATAGTTGTATCCATAAAAATAATGTATAAACAGAAAATATATTAAAATATTTGTCGGATTTAATCCATTTCATCTAATATGTTGTCATTGTTTGCATTAAGTTACGTTTCCGAGCAGAAAATTTACATCGAGAACGATCATCGAAGATGTGTGTTTCTAAGCAGTCATTTTTACTTTACTAACCGGAAAGTTCTCTGTGGCTGGATGGTTAGCAGAACGTCAGGTTTATGACGGTTTCCGTATACGATGCAGGTTCGTTTCCTGACGGAGAACACATAAATTCTACGAAATTTCTAGAACATTCAGACCTGTAAATGTAATTAATACTGTGTAATTAAAACAGTATTTACACAAATAAGTTGCATCCATAAAAATAACCTATAAACACAAATATATATTTAAATATTCGTCGGACTTAATCCATTTCTTGTAATATATATATATATATATATATATATATATATATATATATATATATATATATATATACATTTAATTGGTGTTTCCCATAATGACAACTTAATTCATCGAAGTACGACGAGTAGCATTGTATTTAAGAATAATCTGATATAATTTTCTAACAGGCGAAGATGCTGTATAAATACGATATATATATATATATATATATAGATAGATAGATAGATAGATAGATAGATATAATTATTGCACGTATCATGGCTGGTTTTAGCTGTGAAGGACTGGATTGGTAGAACCAAGAATGGGTGACTACTTGGGAATTCCAGGGACTGTAGGTTCAGATGTGCGGGTGGTTCAAAGGACAATACTGCAAAATGAGAAATCGGAAAACCAAGTTCGAATTTTAGTCGAGTACCTTACACTGACTTACGCGCAAATAACCTTAGGAAAGGTGCGGTTCCATCTCTTACTTCCAGCTATTGGTTAAATAGCAGGAGAGATTAGCAGCTATGGTCTTAGCTGGCAATCAGTCTCCAACAGAAAGTAACGGCAGCCTACTGCGGGAATTCATCTGACAAATCAAATGTGAATCGAAAAAAAGAAATGATCGCCTAAGCGTGCACCTAAAAACGTGTATATATATATATATATATATATATATATATACATATGTATGTATGTATGTATGTATGTATAATATTTTAATATTTTTTATTAGAAGAGATTATAATAAAAACATTTTACATCGCTGCACAAAAGTTTTCAAGTTTCACTACTATGATTGTACTTCCTCATGTGATGGTTGGTCACTTGTGTTAAAAAATGATTTATTAGGGAAATTTAAAAACTAATGGTTAACTCTTTTGGAAGTTAAAAAGTGGGGCATAAGGTCAGGATTGAAAATATACTAATATATATATATATATATATATATATATATATATATATATATATATATAAAATATATATTATTATTAAAATATAAAATATATATTAGTATTAAAATATACTAATATATATATATATATATATATATATATATATATATATATATTATTAGTCTACTTTATTTAATCCTCTCAAATTCACCGATCAATTTCTTAGTGCTGTTACAAAACTAATCAAGAAAGACACCTTAGTTTAGGATATTTTTTTATTTTCCCAAGTAGTTTCAATTTAATCCAAGATTATCTTCAGAGGTGAATTTCTAAGACAACAAAAGTTGCGTTTTTTTTTTCATTTCATTTTATTTTTATTTTATTTTATTTATTTATTTTATTTTTTTTTTTTTTGGAAATGCGGAAAAAACTGTTGTAAAATGTCTATGAAAGCAATGTTTTGGGATGCTCAAATACCTTTATTGTACTTGTTTTTTTTTTAATTGCAGTTTGAATATTTAAAATCATTTATAATAAAGCATATAAATTAAGTTACCTCCCTTAAATATTCTCAACATTAATTTTTAAATTGACCATAACGAAAAAATCCCAACGCACAATTACATCAATATTTTTGTTTTAGCAATTCAGCCCTGAAGATGAACGTGGATGAGATGAAAGTACTTGGGAAAATAAAAGAAATAACCAAAACTGCGGCGTCTTTTTTAATCAGTTTTGTAACAACACTGAGAAATTGATCCGTTAAAATTTGAGAGTATTAAAATTAAAATAAATAGAACATAATGTGTCTAGATTATTGAACCAAACATTTTTAATGTAGATATGCTACCTATATATATATATATATATATATGTGTGTGTGTGCGTGTGTGTGTGTATGTGCGTGTAAGTATATATATATATATATATATATATATATATATATATATATATATATATATATATGAGAGAGAAAGAGGTGGAAGAGGAGAGGACAGATACGTAGTAATTTACGTTTACACATAACAGAACTTGATCCATTATGTATGCGATACCAATATACCTAGCTTGTCAGGACTCTATTACATGTATATAAATGTGTTTCTTGCTCTCACTCACATATATGTTTTCGTATGTGCATGTGTTTCTGTCCGTATGTGCATGTAACAGTTGGAAGAGATATGACACGTAGATATATGTCATGAGATTGCATATTTGAAATTGTCAAATAATAACATAATACAAACCCGAACTGAAACTTACTTGTCTTCAGTATATATACCTGAACAATTATATGTGTGAATTATATATGTGTGTATATGCATGCTTGCATATTCATATGCATGCATGTGAGCGACCGAGAAAGCGGAAAAGAAAGGAATAAAGAGAGAGAACACACGTGTCAGTGTTCGCATGCTCCAGGTAAAACAGAAACTATCTTTTTTTTAGTTTAGCGCGGGACTTTTGAATCAAACCCTAAGGTAATGCATCATTCATTGAATAAGTCATAAGTCGTATTTAGATTGAAATGCTACAATGGAAAAAGCATTGCTCCAGAGGAAGTAATAATTATTTCATGAAAAAAATTGAAAATATTTCATAGAATATTTTACTAGCGAAAAATCAGAAGAACGATAGAGCAGAGAAATCAAAGAAAACTTAGAAAAGACTCGGACATGACATCAATAAGAAAGAAAGAAAGAAAGAAAGAAAGAAAGAAAGAAAGAAAAAAAAGAAAGAAAGAAAGAAAAGAAAGAAAAAGAAAAAAGAAAGAAAGAAATAGGAAAATAGAAAAAAAAAGATGAAAAGGAAATAAAGCCATGAAGAAAAAACTACTTTTAGTTTTTCTTCGTGGCTTTAAGGAAAAAAAAATAAAAAAATAAAAAAATAAAAGCCTGATCAAAGAGAAAAAGAAATTAAAAGAAGACAAAAATGAAAAGGAAAGAAAAAAAAGAAAATGATGGAAAGAAAATAAAGACAAAAAGAAAAACTAAGTAAAAAAAAGAAAAGAAAAAAGAAAAGAAAGAAAGAAAAGAAAAGGAAATCTAACAAAACGTATGAAAATAAAGCGAGAAGGAAATATAAAAGAAGAAGTAAAATGAGAAACAAAGATAATTAAAACAAGAAAAACTAAAAAGAAAAGGAGAAAAAAAGAAATGATGGAAAATGTCGGGAAAGAGAAAAATATGAAATGGAAGAGAAAAAAAGGAAGGAAAAACCGGAGCTAATATTGAGATTGATTAGCTACAATTTTTCAAAAACCGAGCCGACAGTTCGTGTAACTGATTTGCAGCAATTATACTGCAAACAGAAAAAAGGAATAAGAACTAAACGAACAATAAAATAATTATTGAGACCCAATCACCCAATCTAGATGAATAATAATATCGATTGAACGATCGATATCTACTACAGCAAAATCATGTACATGTAGATCTTGTTTTGTCCCTTAGAGCTTTTTTGTCTTAATATTTGCATGTTTCTATGCTTTCAAATTCCACTACCGATTGTTGATTGATAGTGATTTTCATTAACTAAAAGGAGATCAATATTGAACAATCTTACGTCTTAAAAGGTTATATTAGAAGCGGATATTGGTTGATGTTTACTAAGTCTACCTAAAATATATCAATTAGTAATTCCATTCCCTACATGTGTCACGAATTTCAAAACAATTTCGAGTGCCGATAGATCAACGAGAAAGTTTTAGTGAAAAATCGCCCGTAAAATATACCAGCACTGATGAATGCATCTCTCAATTCCTACCTCTAATCTCTTAGAATTGAACTAAACATGCAAATAAAATATCAGTCGTTCATGGTAGAGGTAATATTATCCGTTTTCCTACAAGGAAACATTCATTGGCCGAGTAGCGAGTATTGCTGTCGGTTGAAATATATAAAGTTTATTTTTCAGGAAAATAGGTTTCTCATGTACAGAAACTGTTATCGATCTTTCCAGTAATGAAGGGAGTTTCCTTCCTAACCTTTTTATTTGAAGTGGTGTAGAATGTAAACATTATGTTCTCGTCTAGTTACATGTGCTATGCATTTTAGTTGTTGCTGCTGTTGAAAGTCCTCAAGTGATGTGGTTTCTGTTATTTGGTACAATTCTTTGTTTATGGTTCTCTAGCAATGATCGAGGAGGATCATGGCCAAGACATTACTCGATCAAAGATGTTTTTCACTATTGATGTTATATAACGGTTGAATTTAGCTAACAGTTTAGATATTTCTGAACGGATTTGGCGCTATGCATGGCACCCATATGAAAGTCTTGATCTGACGAGACTATTTATGAACATGACTCAAGTTTTCAGATCCATGTTTTGGTTGTGTAGCAACTTGCGGTTTTGGGCGAAACTACCTCAAGCGCAGCCTATTCTGTATTGAATTCCCTTTTCTCCTACACTAAATTTAATTCCCTTTTCTCCTACACTAAATTTAATTCCCTTTTCTCCTATACTAAATTTAATTCCCTTTTCTCCTACACTAAATTTAATTCCCTTTTCTCCTACACTAAATTTAATTCCCTTTTCTCCTATACTAAATTTAATTCCCTTTTCTCCTACACTAAATTTAATTCCCTTTTCTCCTACACTAAATTTAATGAAATTAAATATTGAACGGATATATTTTTCTTTTTAGTTTTAATGTTTTCATTATGGTTGAAAGAAAACATTTCCTTACTTATTAATTGGACTTACAGAGTCCAATTAATAAGTAAGGAAATGCTTCTTTCTGCCATAATACAGTAGGAAGCATGAAGCTGGCATAACAGTCAAAGACCTATGCAGACTTAACACACTGTTATCTCCTTTTCAATGTAAGCCCCTTTCTTGTTAATGTAAATTCAGTGGTGAATATCCCTATCACATTTCAGCTATGACTACATATCATCATACGAGCTTACTGATCCATTTTAGTATATATACTGGGTTGACCGAAAAGTTCGTCCGATTTATTAACTAAATCTTCTATTTAACAAGCGAACGAGCTTTTAGGCCAACTATATATACATATATAAATAATATTTTATTAGTACACTATTCACGTTTGTAAAGTCTATAATATTCACTTTCTACATGATACCGTCCTGGATAAACTACATCCGTCTCCTTTGTAAAACGATAAACTACGTCCAGCAGCAAGGCCTCTGATCAGGAGATTTTGAGGAGTGTGGAACTACCTCTTAATTGCTGGCGTTCCCAGGTCCATCCTGACCCAGGGTGGTAGCACCTCTTAGGGTCCCCGCTAGAGTCGACACCCAAAATTGTGGAAAAATAGGTTTTAATATCAGAAATACTTTATAATAAAAAAAATATTACCAGCAATAATTTTAAAGGAAAAATATTATCAGCAATACTTAAAAAAAAAGTACCAGCAATACAAACTGCTATACATTCTTTAAAAAAATATTATCAGCTATAGATTTCTTCATGGAAAAATATTCCCAAAAATAGATTTCTGAAGAAAAACATATTACCAGGAATAAAAATTTTGTTGGCATTAAATAACCCATTAAGGTGTTGATATGCTGTAAAACAAACAAACCAAACCAAACCAAACCAAATTCTACATGATACAGTCATTGCAATGTTTGTCTGTATCATTTTTATTTCGCTTAAAAGAGACAGCGACTGGAAAGGAAGATTAGAAAAGAGTGAAAAGATACAGACAAAGAATGTGAAAGGAAAATTGGATGAAGGATAATCCTGGTTGAATTGGACGGGATAAGGGATAGAACGAGAAGATACAGGTAAAGGTTGAGAAATGAAAATTGGATTAAGGATAATCCTGGTTGTATTAGAAGGGATAAAGGATAGAATGGGAAGATACAGGTAAAGAATGAGAAAGGAGAATAGGTATGAGACGAAGGATAATCCTAGTTGTATTGGAAGGGATAAGGGATAGAATGGGAAGATACAGGTAAAGAATGAGAAAGGAGAATAGGTATGAGACGAAGGATAATCCTAGTTGTATTGGAAGGGATAAGGGATAGAATGGGAAGATACAGGTAAAGAATGAGAAAGGAGAATAGGTATGAGACGAAGGATAATCCTAGTTGTATTGGAAGGGATAAGGGATAGAATGGGAAGATACAGGTAAAAAGAATGAGAAAGGAGAATAGGTATGAGACGAAGGATAATCCTAGTTGTATTGGAAGGGATAAAGGGATAGAATGGGAAGATACAGGTAAAGAATGAAAAAGGAGAATAGGTATGAGACGAAGGATAATCCTAGTTGTATTGGAAGGGATAAGGGATAGAATGGGAAGATACAGGTAAAGTTTGACAGAAGATCAGTGGCATGAGATAATAGACAATGTTAGTTGTCATCACACGTAGAATTTCCACAGGTCCAACTCGAAACACAGTAATACGAGAATTTTTTTCTAGTAATTTAGTGTCTTTGAAACATCCTCGAGTGTTTGTCTGTCCAGGTAAACATTCCTGAAGATGAGGATATTAGTTCAATTATAAAAAAAAGTATAACTCTTCATTCTTCTTTTGTACTCATTTCTATCCCTGCTGTGATTGGGCATCACGAAATGGTGTAATGGTTAGCAACCTTGACTCGCTTGAGTAGATATGATTGAGTAGTGAGTTCGATCCTCACTCGGTGCCCCATACTTTCGGCCTTGTGCTATGCTTGAAAAATCATTATTCTTGCTGTGATGTGAATAAACACTGAAAAAAAGAGGGTGGTGAAAAAAGCTAAAAAAATTCTTTATTACCGTAAACCGGTCGACGTTCTTCTCAAAATGTTGAAATGTTTGAAAGAGGGGTGGATTGTCGTCTACGTCTCCGACTATCAATCGAATTTTACGGTTGTGCGTCGACCTGAGACCGTTGGCCGTTTGTACTGTACAGTGGACGGCGAAGTTAAGTTCGTCGGACACTTCTCGATTGAGGGATTCCTTCAGGTAGATGAACGACGTATTATCATACACCATCAACACGTCACTTACATTGACACGATTTCTGGAAGTGCCTGCAATTAAAACACAAGGTCATTTTAGAAAAGAATATCTTAAAATAGATCTGACAAGTTTACAGAACGATAACTTTTTGATTAATACCAAATAAGAAAGGAATGAAGACAGCAATTCTTTAACTAGGAACCAAATTCATTCCAACAAAATCTCCATATACACAGCCATGTAACAAAGCAAACTAATAAATAATTATCGATTTATTGAAATTAGTATGCTTATCTTAGTTATTATATTCACATAGTTTCGCCCGCCCTATTCTCCGGCCTTCTTTAGGAGTTGGTCCTACTTGTTCAACTCGAAATTTTGAAGTGAAAAATTTATCCAATATACAGAGGTAGGTTGTTGTCACACCATTCAAGAGGCATATGAATTAATGCTGTGCTATCTGAGTGTCACAAGTTCAATCCCTGTGATGGGTAGTGCGGAAAAGTCATACATTATGAATCAGTGGAAGAAACAGACAAGCGACGCAAAGGTAAATAGACTAACGAAAACTAATTGATACACTAGTTACTTACAGTTGTAACCTAGAAAAGGTTACTGAAAGGAGGAATAACCAAAACGAAGGTTGAAAATCAAATGGTAATCTTTACATGAACAAAATACAATACTCGCCAGCGTCGTAAAATAGGTAAACTACTAGTAATGGTGGATGACTTCGATAGTATATTACCCCCACTTGCAATACACGGAAGTTTAAATATCTTGAAAGCATCTTGACAGAGGACGGTAAGTCCGACACTGAGATCTGCAGTATTGGGATAGCCAAGGACACATTCCAGGAGCTAAGCAGAGTATTGAGAGACGGGAGGATTTCTTTGGTAACAAAAAAAAAAAAAAAAAAGAATACGGAGCTGTTACGTGACATCTGTCCTTCTTTACATCAGCGAATGTTGGACGATTTCCTCAAAGATAAAGAAGCGACAGAAATGTGGTTCTACAGAAGGATGCTAAGGATATCATGGAGCGAGCAACGATGGGGTATAGAGAGGTTGCAAACAAGGAGGAGGCTTATACTTAATATCAGGAAGATGCAGCTCAAGTTTCTGGGACACATAATGAGGAAGGAGGTCCTGGAGAATCTGATACTCACGGGTCGAATAGAGGGAAAGAGAGACTAGGGAAAGCAATGCGTGACATACCTGGCGGGCTTAAGCAAATAGATGACAGAACGTGGTCTGAGGGGTGGGGAAGCAGAGGGAAAGAAACTTGTTGAGACCTGCAAGGGATAGAAGGAGGTGGAGAGCCATGATCGCCTACGTACTGAAAGGAAACCGCGCATAAAAAAAAGACATAACACTTCCCTTAAGCTTGGAATACGACCTACCCCCCCCCCATAAAGAGTTAAGTTTAAAATTCTGACATTACGGGGTACAACAAAAGATACTTGATGAACGTCGGAGAGTACAATGGCAAAACCTTTTGGGTACAATAAACTAAGATGGTCTGAGTAAAGAGGTGTATAATATTAATAACTGTTTATGACAAAACTTCCGCCTTAGAATGCAAACAGATAACTATTTCAGGAGTAAAATTATGTTCTCGTTTTGTAAACCACTAAAAATGAGTTCGATACTCGGCAAGCTCACTACAAATCGACTTTGGTTTCGTCCGTCGAATAGCAATTATAACAATCTGGAAGACGAAGGATTGTCCACGGAATAATATATTCCATGGTGTGAATTAGCTCATTAGGAACTAGCACTGTAATGGCCTAATATATTGAAAATGTTTTCAGTTAAAACCTTATTTTAACTGTGTACTCAGATTCTCATTGCAGAAATAACACTTCGAACATTAACACACACCTCACAAATTAATCGTTCAAAGATACTACACTGTCGGTTGAATTACTGTATCTATTTTAATTCTGACGTCCCCAATGTGTAACTCCCGTATTGGGCTGCCCTTTTGCTCATTACCATGAATTATTTCCTCTAACGACCATTCTTTCCTTTCTTCGATAGCACTTTCTCCTCCCTAACTCTATTAGTCCCCTATGGAGAATAGGGTCGTAGCCTCAGCCATGCTGTGTAGCTGCTGTTGTTTCTGTAGCGAGTAGGATTTTACGGGTTTAAGTTGCTAGCCTCACGTTCTAACGGTTTTGAATTCAGAAATGTCCTTCTCATAGACTGGTTGCCAACAAAGGCCAGAGAATTAGACATGGCCTGCAATAAGTCAATTAGTCTCGAGTAGGGGAAAGTAATGTTGGAGCCATACTTCCCCCAAAGGTAACTGTGCGAAAGGGAGAGCAACGACTACCTTGTTTGTTCTTTCTGTTTTTCTTCTGCCATTATCACAATGTCATTGTTATCATAATACATTCTGGTAAGTCCTCCAATTCTTTTTTAATCATCTGGCTATCCAAGTTTAGTTTTTGTACTGCAAACAAAAGCGCTCTAGACTTTTTGATCACGACATAGATATGTATGTGTAATTTTGTGTAACAGCGAGAATCGACCAACAAACTGAAGACAACTTTGAACGATAGAAACTGATCCGTTTTATTTCAATTACGTAAATCAATAAAGATGATGGTTTTGTTATCAAGATTACGCATTGACTTTAATCGTCCCTAAATGGAGACTTTTATATTATCGCTTTAAAAATAAATTCCCTCAGTTTAGGAGAGGACTGTTCTTCTTCGAACCTCGTGGACTGGCGCTAGATAATCGCAAAGAACTGTACTATATAATAGAAACCAAATCGTTTGAACACTTTCAATAAAAGCAACAACTAAATATGTAACCCGAAGAGAAAATAATGACATAATCAAGATAAAATTCAAGAATCTTACACATGAAAAGCTGAAATATTTGTGTTTAACTTGAATCGCAGAAGAAGCTATTGAATTTCCATACCAAACCCGACTTGGTGACGTTCGTTAACGCAAACTGATCAAAGAAAGTATTATTTGGATTTATGCCATCATACTGACAGTTTTGCAAATTTGCTTTAGAATTTTAACCTTACTTAATCTGTCTTGCCAAATTGAAGCAGAACTACTGAAAAGAGAGGATATAAAATTGGTCAAAAGTCATTCCAGTTTGGTATTAACTATTTACTTATAAATCCATAATTTTTCTAATAAACAAATATTACTAAAAATTTAAAATAAGCAGATAAAAATATGGTTATTTAACCCTTCAAAGGCGGGCATTATCCATTGATGTTTCACCTGAGACAAGCAGATATCATTAAAATTTGCAACGATACGGACATCATTCATTCATTAATCGAGTTTAAATGACTATTTGGTAACTTTAGGATCCATAAGGCTATATTTTAATAGGATTCGTAAGGTTACATCATTTCCTGATGCATTTGCCTGCAAATAAAACTGAAAGAATTATCTGGATACAGTGCTATGTCTGCCTATATTCGTCTTGGAGAGAAAAGAAGTGAATAATAATAATAATAATGATAACATGTTGCAAAGAACAAGCTACTCAGTTGCGCATAAAATGCTTCCAGGAGTATCGTAGTAATAAAAAAAATATTAAATTTAACATTTGGCTTATTTCCATTTTTTCTTTAGTTCTACAATCTGAAAGAGTTAATTTTTGTATATAATTAAAAGAAAAATAACCATAGAAGTACCCTGTAAAGCAAGATTCGACGAGATTTTTACCCATGGGCAACATTTTTCACACCATTAAACGATTAAGATTCGATTAAAATTATCGAAATTAAAATTATCAAAATTTAAATTATCTAATTTTACCCCTGAGTTACCTGTTGTAGAAAAACAGCAACAACAACAACAACAACAACAATAATAATAATAATAATAATAATAATAATAATAATAAAACGATTTACAAAGCGGATGATATCTATGTTGTTGGAGAATCTCAACAAGAGTTGTTCTTTAAACGAAAGAAAATTAACGGTTTACAAAACGAGAAAATAATTTTACTCCTGAAGTTGTTAATAACAACTAAAAAGAATGCGTCATAATAAATATAACATAAATACATAAATACCATACACAGATAATGTTGTTAAAGAGGTTAAAAAACTATGCATTTTCAGGGACCGGTATACATAGGTTGATTTTTTTTTTCTGGCGGGGTTAAAATTGATGCGAAAAGTTCAGGTGTCACACTATGCATGGGATCGACTTATACACGATTATATACGGCAAGCCGAGTGTTATCTTCTTACAATTTTAGCAAATATCTTAGTATCTTTTACTTTCAGCATCAACTAAAAATGTTGCTTATTCAGAGTCATTCAAGCTTTTCAGACTGTTCCTAGGAACAGGGAAGGTGTTGGGTGCCGCCAATCCGCAAAAGACCCAGAAATATTTTGATGCGAATTACCAAAATAGCAGACATGTTTCCAAAGATGCTGGGAAAATTGCTCTCGGGGTTGGGAGTGATCGAGATGATCTGATCTGAAACATTCTAAATAGGTCAGATTATGTATTTTTTTGATAAATTCCAGAAATAACTGAAGCATTAAAGTCTGTAGTCATTTCGGGTTTGACGAGATTCCGGGTCGCTAATCGATTTTTATTGATTTTCGAATTGTGAATGTTGAACAATTTATAATTGATTCGTTTTTTAAAAAAAACATTTTACCTACCATGAATGATTACAGATAGGAGATTTCATTAGGAAATTCCTGACCTTAGTTGAAAATCTTTCTCCTTATCTGACTATATAAATACATATATACCTACCTACATACATACCTACGTGCATACATACGTATATATATATATATATATATATATATATATATATATATATATATATATACATTCATATATATATATATACACATACATATATATATATATATATATATACATACATACATCTATGTATATACATAAATACATATATGTACACATATATACATACATACACATATATGCATACATACATATATATATATATATATATATATATATATACATATATATATACATATCTACATACTATTACTGTGATATACATATCTAAATACATATCTACATATATATATATATATATATATATATATATATATATATCTAAATATAAATAGACATATCTACATATATATATATATATATATATATATATATATATATATATATATATATATATATCTACATATAAATAGATATATATATATATATATATATATATATGTATATATATATCTACATATATAGAGAGACATATCTACATATATATATATATATATATATATATATATATATATATATATAATAGCTGGACACTCGTATTCGAGGATACCCGTCTACCACTGCGGCTAAGCAATCCTTATTGCAGACGCTCGCTCAGGCCCACTTGTGGTTTAGACTGCTACTATGCCGAGCAGACCTTAGCGAGCAGACCTTAGTTACAGTTTCTGGGAGAGAGCATGTTATCTTGCTTGATCAACAATCTGAACAAGGCCAGCACACACAAACCCTCGGTCTCAACTATTGATGGCCCCCAAGTGTTCCGTCTACCCAATTCCACATACAAACACACACACACACACACACATATATATATATATATATATACGTTTATACATGCATACATATACACACATACATACATATATATACATACATATATATATATACATACATATATATATATATATAGATATATGTACATTCATACATATATATATACATACGTATATATATATATATATATATATATATATATATATATATATATATTCATACAGATATATACATACATATATATATATACATACATTTTCATATATATAGATATATGTACATTCATACATATATATATATATATATATATATTCATGCATATATATCCATACATATATATATACATACATATATATATATACATAGCTAACTTCAAACACACATATATATATATATATATATATATATATATATATATATATATATATGTATGTATGTATGTATGTATGTATGTAGAGTGTGAGAAGGATTAGAAATATGCACATGTTTATATTAACACACGTATTGGTATCTATGTGTACATGCATAAATCAAAGTATATAGTATAGACGTACACGAAAGATTTATACGAATAATTTCAAAGAAAATGCGCCCCATCTCTTTTGTTATCAATTTTTGGTTGCATATATGCATCGCTTGACTTTCTGCAATAAGATATATATATATATATATACAAAGCAAAATTTTAAAAAAGGTTAAATAACAGGTACTGCCAAAATATTCATATAAATTGAACACATTGATAAAGCTGTTCAGCTATTAATGGACCCGTTTCCCGTATTTCGCCCAACATTTCACTGTTCTCTCCGATTCACTTCAAGGGAAATTTTTAAAAAAATGTTTTATTTCGCACCTTTTGGGTTTATCCTCTATATTAGCTAGTATACCGCATTGTGCTGAAACTGATTTTGCGAGGATTGGTGATATTATGTATGAGCTTGGTCAAAAATTGTGAAATCAGCACACTTTCACTGTATTTTCTTAATGAATCCTTTACTCACCTGACCATGCTGACATTTTAAATTGTGGCCAGATATGTTACGAGGGGATTACCATTGGGTTCAAAGTGTTTTTACACAGCATACCAATGTGATGTTCATAGTTTTTTTTATATATAAATCCTGCTACTAACAAGTGGTCATTGAAGTCAACACCCAGAGGTAACAATCTGTTTCATGCTAAACGCAATTGTTAAATCACTTTTATATTTACATGCGCTCTATCCCTGATACTGACCATTTTAACTCATAAATATAGCATACCTTAAAACTATATTTTATCATATATATATATATATATATATATATATATATATATATATATATGCATGACCTTTTCACTACAGAATTAATAATTATTGTAATCGGATCAAGTCGGCTCTCCACGAAATATTATTACCTGTAGAACAACATTTCCGCCTAGAAAAACATGATTTTAAAAGCCATGCCAATTTCACTATAATTGAAAAAAATAGAAATAGACAGAAAATATAACCTTAGAAAAATACTAGAGGAACACAAAGACAAATGGATTTTGCACCTCAAAACAATTCGTCCAGACGGGCTTAACCACAAATTTAACAACATAGATAGAATTAATAGATGACCCCTATGAATCAAGCCTTACCCACCTTTCTCACCCACACAAGACAGAGATCTCCCACTTATACACACACTCATACTAATATCTACACTTACACGCATCATGCACACCCCAAAGAACTGGAATCTGCAACAAAGATTAGTTAGTCTCCCCAACAGACAGGCTTACTCAGATACAGTAGTGTATATATATATATATATATATATATATATATATATATATATATATATATATATATTCAAGCAGCCATTATTCATATTGTCCTTTTACAGGATATACACTAACTGAAATTTTTACACTTTTTGTTTACTCCTTGTCTTGTTGAAAAAGGACACATGCGTGTCCGAAAATTCTGACTTTAAAATCTTTCTCTTCGTACTTCAATTAATCAAAAGTTCAATTAATATACAATAAATATCATCATTCTTGTTACCAATATTATCACTTTGTCTGCTTTTTATTCCCCAAATTGCATTTAAGCGGCATATTAAATCTACATACATATGTAGAGTGGACTAAGAAAAGATTTTAGGCAGGAGAAATAAACTACATCGAATTTCAAAATTTAATTACGTAATCCCAACTTAACATAAATAAAAGTATTTGGAACTAGTATGGAGTAGATCCTCCATTTGCTAGTTTCAGTTATTGTATTCGATTTTTCATGGATTTGATCAAGTTATCAACAATCGTCAGATCCATATATTGCCACTCCTTTAGCAATGTTTCTTTCAGGGTTGCCACTGACTGGAATTTGCTTGCACGCTCTCGAAGTTTTCGGTCAAGGTGCTCCCAAACGTGCTCTATCGGATTCATGTCAGGACTTTGGGATACTCATGGCACATTCCTTGTGATTCCTTCCAGGCCTTTACTACTTTTCTCGTGTGACATAGCACTCCATGTTCTTGAAAAAGGTAGACATTCTTGTCAATCTGATTGGTTTCAAATAGTGAATGTAGTCATTTCCCTAATATTTTACAGTATTTTGGACCATTTAACCGCTCATCAACAAGAATCAGTTCATATTTCCCTCAGATTACCAGACCGCACCACACACCATTACTCCAATCCCTCCAAGTTTCACGGTCGCTTGAAGTCATTCAGTGTTCCAAATCTCATTCTGTCTCGAATTTGGATATTGACAGAATTTACTTTCCACTGACCAAATTACAGACTGCCAAAATTCATAATCTTTGCTCTCGAATTCTCTCGCCCAGTCCATATGCTTGTACCTGTTAACCTCTGAAATCAAGGGCTTCTTTCTTGCAACTCTTTTTTGATAGCCTAGCTCTTTCACAGTCTTTCTCACCGCATATGGCCACATTCCCATATTGTTGGCGACATCTTTGATGCTCTGACGATGTTTTCTGATGACTTTCCTCTTCAGCGCCCTTTTCGTTCGCTCAGATACGATGCTTGGTCTTCCTGAACTGAATATAAATAGCCCACTACATATATATATATATATATATATATATATATATATATATATATATATATGTGTGTGTGTGTGTGTGTATTTCGGTAGCAATAATTCTTTAAAACATGTTTGGTACAGGGCGTGTTATCTAGTGTGGTCAATTAGGATTAATCCAACTGGCATTATGTTATGTTATCCCTCTCGTTCTCCCTGTGGATTATCGAGCAACAGATTCAAAACGCTATGTGTTCCCGTTGGATTATACTTACCAGTCTACAAAAGATCGTATCACGTTTACAATATGCTAGTGAGCAGCAGAGTTGCAGTAAAAATATTAAATATTTTAAAGATCAATATCATGAAATATTTTAAAGATCAATATCAGCATTCATTAGTAATATCCCAGCATTCATCATTTCTTGAGCCATAAATCTTAGATAACCTTCCACTCGTTTCAATACGAGAAAACTACTTTCTACATTTCAATCATTGTAGGTCCACATATGAAAATGCGTTTTTCTTTCGTACTTTAGGGGTTGATCGCTCGATGTTGTCTTTACCCCTATACATCGCCTTTTATTTCTGAGTCTAAATTTACTAAAAAAAAAAAAAGAAAGAAAAACATCCCGGCTAGTACTTAGACACAGACGAATAGATAATTCACGGTGTGCCATTCAGTCCCGTTAAAATCAATTACTTTTTATCTCAGTGTCCATTGATATGCCAACGGCTGCGTCTGATGAGAGAGGAAATTAGATGCAGGTGCCCTTCTAGCGAATAATAACCATGGGTGGATTTGAAACCACACTTTTACGTCTTCATAAAATGTAGCATAGCCTAAAGACTGACAAGTAATAAAGAAACACACAGGTTCAAAGATGTAAGCTCACACACACACACTCATATAAATAGATACGTATACAAAATTAAAAATCTTACACAGGCACAATTACAAGCGCACATTCACACGTCCACACACAATCACATGATTGTGTATATGTACAAAAGTCTGTTGAAAAAGTCTTGGGCGTGAACACTTCCCAAAATCTGTACAATTTACAAAACTTCAGATATTGTATTTGGAAGAACTTCTTGGTATTATATTTGGAAAAATTTCTCTCTCTCTCATTACATATATATATATATATATATATATATATAGAGAGAGAGAGAGAGAGATAGATAGATAGATAGATAGATAGATAGATAGATAGATAGATAGATAATTAAACATAAATGTTGTATCACAGACTTTATATATGGCTTTGAAAATGTCGGAACGCATTCTTTTAAAGGGACATTTTTTCGTTCAGTTCTTCTTCAGAGAGATTCACTGGAACAACAATAATTATAACGGCCAAAGTGCAAAAGGTAAACATGGCGGTGTATACATAAGGAGCAACAACTAAATTAAATTTATTACTGAAAACAAACAAACAATTCTAAATGAGCTTATAGTAAGTATAAAACAGAAAAGAATTACCACGACCAATCTATAAAACATAGAGAACGAAGAAAATTCTTCTGCATGCAAAAAAGTCGGTCAACGAAGCTTGATGTAAAAAAGCTTCAAAAAACCCTGAATTTTTAACCGCCCGCCCCATGAGGCCTCATATATATATATATATATATATATATATATATATATATATATATATATATATATATATATATATGGGGAGAGAGATAAAGAGTTTATATATATATATATATATATATATATATATATATATATATATATATATATATATATATATATATATATATGAAAAGTCAGGAAGCCAGTTGAATCCACTACCTTGGTTTCAACTCTACGGTATCCTCAGGCGATTTTTTCATTTCTCTCTCTTTCTCATCTCTCTCTCTCTCTCTCTCTCTATATATATATATATATATATATATATATATATATATATATATATATATATATATATACCAATAAATTGCTGGAAATTAAGAGTTTAGCGCTTATGTTTAGCATTATATTATTTATGTTAAGTAGCAACATTCGTCGACGAGTGGTACAACTGTGAAACGTAAATTTGGAAAACAAGTCTTTTGAACTTTTATCTAAGACACGATGATCGATATATATATATAAAGCGGCTAATCTGCACATTGAGCAATCTGCATGAAATGAGTTACAAATGAGTTACTACATATCAGAAGTTCCGTAAACCATTAGAATCGTAATATGTATATGCAAAAGGTTTTTAATGGACCGATTCAGTACTTTTTGCCCCCCACAACAAGACACACTACATAATATATAACTTTTTCATGATGCCGTGTCCATAATAAATACATAAATAAAAATGAATTATAGTGTCAAAAATAATTATAATATGATAATTATACCAATCATAATTATCATTAATTCACTCATTCTAAACCAATGAGTATCAATGCCACTTTTCACTTCTACACACACAAACACGTGACATCCCCACGATCAGACAGGCACAATGGTGAAACTCTTAAAACTCAACAAAATTTGAGGTGGGAAAACTTCAAACACTCCTTTTATTTTCCAATTAATTTATCTGGACACTCATTACATAAATGTGTGAAAAAAACATGAGAAAAGCTGTATACACTTTACTGATTCTTTATTTTATCATTTTGTCGGATTCTGATCCATATTTGATCTACATTTGATCCCAACTCAATTTTACTCTGTATTACTGTCTCTCGTATCTCCAACATCACATAACAACCAGATAATAAATAATAATACTTGTTTTGTTGTTCCTACATCTTGCTGTTTTTCATTTCCGATGAGTATTTTTGTATATATAAATGTTAGGGTCTTTATAATTACTTAATGTTATAACTCTCCTACAAGTGCGAAATATGTATGATGGCCGTTGAAGATGGCTGACATGAAACCAAAATGATTTTAACAACCAAGATAAGGGCGTCATGAGGTCTCATTTTATTCTTAGTTTTAGTTCACAATAAAAGCATTTCAGTAACACATATAACAGTTTTTGTTGTCTACGTTTAATAAATTTCATCCAGTACAGTGCTCAAAAGCCGTTCAACTGAGAGGAATACAGTTAAAATGATGTTGATGATGAGGTATATGATATGAATGAAAGAAAAATTGCCCGATAGTAGAGAATCTGAGGATAAGGTGGATATATAATTGACTTTTGACTTGTCCAGAGAAGTAGTCAAAATGGAAGTTCTCTGGGGAAAAGCTGTTTCGAGAGGAATTTCTTCTTAAATTTGGAACATACAATGACTGAGAATGATTCGACTCCATGGAAATTGGGTGGCGTCTCCTGGCTGTAAAAGTCTGAACTGATGGAACTAAAGAATAGAACGTTTTTGAAAATTTTTCAGACTTGAAATGTCACGGCAGATATGGATATCGAGCCTTCTAAAATGTCTGTGGAAATTAGCGATTGTTCTTTTAAGGTTTTAACCCGTCACGTTGTCATTTTCTACTTTATTCATATACACGAGATGATGGGACTGAGGATTATGATTTCATACAGTTAATTGTCGCTACATGATCGTATCATTATACTATAACTGGTGTCACTGATCAGAATACTTAATTTCTATCGTAGTTTTATACATGCAATACCAACGATCAACTAATGGCAAAAGAACTAACCAATCTGAATGCAAGTCCATAGTCGGCTATCTTCCAAACGTTTTTTTAAGGTGGACACGAGTCCCGCCTTTCTATGTAATGAATATATTCAAATGTTTCCTAAACTTGTGCTGCAGGTTTGAAGTTGGATAAGTTTTAATATCTCTTGTATATGTATTTTTTATTGATTGTCCTGCAGAGAATTATAGTTTATTCCAATTGCCTTTGCTAAGTCATCGGACCTGTAAAGATCGATCAGGGGGAATGGAAAAAGCGTTAGAAAGAAAACTAGTTTTAAACCCAACATATTGACTATATCAAGTCTCCCACGATGTCACCAGTTTAATTTGTCGATATATGTGTCCTTTAAAACTTATCGGGATCGAAAAGATGTTATAAAAGCATGTTTTGTACTTAATTGTTTGCAAAGAATAAATGAACTTGCTGAATATATACATATAGACACACACACACACACACCTGCAGAACAGGCAACATTAATGCGATAAGAGAATTCCTCCTAGAGGCGTATCAGTATATCACGACCCATCGAGTTGATTGCTGTTGTTATTCGATGTTTAAGGTCATCGATTTTAGGGGGTAGCGGTGGAACATAACCGCGATCTTTTACGTATCCCCACAAGAAAAAAATCACACGGTGATGTCTGGGGATCTCGCAAGCCAAACAGAAAGAGCAAGGTTTTGGTAAGGGCCTGAACGAGGCGTAGTCTGTAAGGTTTCAAATGTAGACGTCTTCTTAGCACACTATTGATATTGAGTTGAGAGATTGCAAGCTCACTGCTAGCATGATTTGTGCACTTCCGTTGACTCCCCTCAAACACAACACGGATTCTTGCAACTTGTTGTTCCTCCGAAACTCGTGGTCGTCCTAGACATTTTCCTTTACACAGACACCCACTATCTTGAAAGTGTTTAAACCACAGTCGAATGTTTTTAGGAGAAGGCGGATTAATGTCGATTTGCCTTCGAAAAGCACGCTGCACTGTGACAACCGTTATTTGTTTTCACGAACTCGAGAACGCAGAACGCCTTTTGCTGAGGACTCGCCATCCCGAAGATAAAAAAAAAAAAACAATTGAACGTTGCCGGAGATACGACGATGCGATTACAACACCCCTGTAGCAGCCATTCAAAACTCCTCTTTCAAATAGTCACGAACTCATTCCATAACGATGCTTGAGAACTGAAGCAATGCTTTATGAAATCAGTTCATTGGTAATTTGTTTTTATCCTATAATTTTGCCCGATTCCAATCCATATTTGGCCTGTATTTAATCCCAATTCATATATATATATATATATATATATATATATATATATATATATATATATATCAGTAAACACTGAAGTCAACACTTAGAGGCGACAGGCTGTTTCATGTTTCCTATATACAGGGTACCTTCCCATATCTCACACGTGATAAGACATTAGTAGCAATGGGCTCCTTCATCTAGTTAACGTCTTAACATAATATGGGAGTATTTCTGCCGCACCATATATATATATATATATATATATGTGTGTGTGTGTGTGTGTGTGTGTGTGTGTGTGTGTGTGTGTGTGTGTGTGTGTGTGTGTGTGTGTGTGTAATGCCCCGGCTAGTGTAACGCTTAACGTAGGCTCGGGTAGAGAAACTGGCAAGCGAGTTCAGTTTCCGGCTGAGTTCGTTCAATTTTCTTTCACACAAATAGACTTGGGAATGGTATAAATCTATTTCTTCTCTCTCTCGAACATTTCAAATAAATATATATATATATATATATATATATGTGTGTGTGTGTGTGTGTGTGTGTGTGTGTGTGTGTGTGTTAGAATAATAATAAGTAAAAGACAAAAGGGAAAGTTATAGTGATGAGTTTAGTTCCGAAACGGAACTTCTGACAAAATAACCGTTTTATTAGTGGAATCAATCTTATATATTAAAACAGAAGAAAAGGAAAAATACAACAATCACCGATTTACGGTTGGCATCAAAACGTTAAAGATTCAGAGACTCTCACCATTTAATCACAGAGAATTAAATTTAAATTCAAATTTTGACACACCTAAATTTTTGAGTCGTCAAGAAATAAAGTGTACAGTATTTGTGTAAAAGTTGACTTTTCGCACTATATTTTAAATGCTGTATAGAAGAGAAGACCGATGACTACCTGGAGACAATTACATATTATAGTTCCTGAAATTTTACTCATGTATCAGAGTTATAACATCAGTCGAAGCTCGTTTTATTGGTCGATTTAGTTTAGTATCATAACTTCTATGGGTTATTTAATACCGAAATCTACATAATTTGAACACAATTTTATGGGTTCAACTAAACATATTTTGAATGTAATTGTATGCCTTCATCTACAGGTAAAATGTATTGTTGGTCATTTTACTATAAATAGGTATTGTTGGTCATTTTACTATAAACATGTATTTTTAGCTGGTTGATTTCGTTTAGAGGCATATATGGGTTATTTAATGCCAAAATTTAATTATTTTGTACATAATTTTATGCTTTCAACTACAAATAATTTGTACATAATGATATGTATTTAGAGTAAATATATGCTTTATACACACACACACACACACACACACACACACACACATATATATATATATATATATATATATATATATATATATATATATATATATATATATATATATAGATTTGTAAAATGAATGGTGTTAGTAATTGTACTATAAAATACATTTTAATATTTTTTTAGTGTTGTCATTTTTTTCTATAAAAGATGCATTGTTGCTCACTTTATTATAAAATGTACCGTTGATTTTATATTTGGGAATTCACTATTTACCCATAGGTGAGACCATAATAAGTGCTACTCCCCCTGTTCATGGTGAACCAGGGAACAACAGCAGTTAAGAGGTGGCTCCATGCACCTCAAAACCTCTAATCTACTGATCAGAAGACTTGCTGCCGAATTTAGATTATCAATTCTTGTAGTGTCTTCCCTCTAAAGAGTCTATGTTGGACTCTTCCGCCTACTATAAAATTAGGAGGAGAAAAAGCCTTGTTCAACTCTCAAACTCTCTGCCTCGGCTGAGAGGAACTCGGACGAAGCTTTGCCGCGAGGTAAAGTTTCGTCCGGGTTGGTAGACAGGCCTTGAAACCGTTTAGGCGGGTTCAAAGGGAATATTTTTGGCCGAGCCTACGGGCTCGGAGTACCCAAAATAAATGCCACATACACCGTCGTAGGGGGCTATTTAATATTAACAGTCGACTAGATTGTTCAACTGTCGAACTCTTTGCCTCGAACAGAGAGGATCCCGGACGAGGCTTTGCCTCAGGGCAAAGTTTCGTCCGGGGAGGTAGACAGGCGCTGAACCCGTTTATACTAAGGGAATATTTATGGCCGAGCCTACGTCCTCGGAGAACCCACAGTAAACTCGGCCTTGTGCCACATACATCCCTTGCGGTGGGGGCTGTTAAATATTAACAGTCGACCAGATTGTTCATATGTCGAACTCTCTTCCTCGAGCAGAGAGGAACCTGGACGAGGCTTTGCCGCAGGGCAAAGTTTCGTTCGGGGAGGTAAACAGGCCCTGAACCCGCTTATGCGGGTTCTAAGGGAATATTTTTGACCGAACCTACGGGCACGGAGAACCCACGGTAAACTCGGCCTTGTGCAACATACATCCCTCGTAGGTGGGGGGGCTGTTAAATATTAACTGTCGAATAGATTGAACGCTGGGTCAACCGACACACACTCACTAGTCGTGTAATACTCTTCTCTTGCACTTATTGTTTAGTATATGATATATCTGCAACACTTGTTTTTTTTTTATTTCTTTAACCATATCCTTGGTCAAAACATCAACATACTCAGTTTGTTGAAATCTAGCACACGTTTTTCTAATAAATATCACATTTTTATGTTATCTGTTATATCAACCCAACTAGCTTGTAGAAATAAATATTTAACACATATACCTATGCAAGATAATTTAATTCTGTTTACACAGGAACCAAGTGTGTTTCTCTTGGTGGTGGGGCTGTTAAATATTAACAGTGATATAGGTTCTTCTACCGAGACTGTGACTGTTCGCAGCTCCTGTCGAACTCTCTGCCTTGAGCAGAGAGGAACCCGGACGAAGCTGTGCCGAAAGGCAGAGTTTCATTCGGGGAGGTAAATATGCCCGAACACGTTTGTGCAAGTTCTACAGGGATGTTTTGGCCGAGCCTACGAACTCGGATGACCCACGTTAAACTCGTCCTTATGTCACACATAACCCTCGTGGCGGGGGCGGGGCTGTTAAATATAACAGTGATGTTGACTGAACGTTGGTCAACCGACACACACTCCCAAGTCGTGTTGTATTTACTGTTCAATACACTATTTATCTGCAACTTCTTGTTTTGTTATTTCTTAACCATTTCTTGGTCACAACAAAAAATAAACAGAAATTTTGCAAAATAAAAGCATTTTCATCATCAGTCAACAGACACACAGTGATATGAACTGCGTACATAACGTTTTAAAAGTACATATGCGCAGGAAAAAAACGCGCATATTTAGAAATAAAGCTCTCTTACTTTCACACTCACTCACCCTTTCCCCCACTCACTCACCCTTTCCCCCACTCACTCACTGATTTCTCTCTCTCTCTCTCTCTCTCTCTCTCTCTATATATATATATATATATATATATATATATATATATATATTTCCATGATGCCCTTCTAAAATGTACTGTTTGTAATTTTGTGCAGTTTTCAGTATCGGAAAGTTGGGTCATAAAAATGTCAAGACAAATGTTGGCGCTTGTGCTATCCATAATAGAACGTGTTGCACATAAAAAAAAGAAACTACAAGACCCAACTGTGTGAATTCAGTTAATATCCTTCAATAAATCCTTTAATATCCATCAAGGCACTTTGTGATAAGAAATGAAAGTTCTAACGAATTGGTCATCATGTAAACATTTACAAAGTGTAACTGAATCTACCACAGGACACCAGGAGCAAGGCACACGGTGAGACTCGGACATCATACAAAAGAGAAAATATTATTTACACACTGTAGTTATGTCTCAGGAGGTGCTGGTCGTGTAACGGGTGTCAGTAGAGAAAGTGGGACCAGCAGACCGATTTCGAATTCTAGGCTAGCCTCAGTTTCGCATTAATGACATTGGGGATGGTATGAATCTTTAACTTCTACCTCGTCATCGAGAGGTTAAAAAGCAGGGTAGATCACTTCTCTTGCCTTTGCTTTTAACCTGTCAGACGGCGAGGGAAATCTGATATTTGAAACCGTGGAGAAAGTAAACGGAAACCTCACATGATCTCGATCTTGTAAAATATCAAAATTCTATGATAATACGTTAAAAACTTTTATGGGAAATATATTAATTAAAAAACGCAAAAGAATGAAAATCAAATCAAATCATGAAAGTCACAACGTCTTTTTTTTTTTTTTCAATTTCTTTTTTTTTATTTGCAAATCACGTGGTACAGTGAATTGTACACGAGATCTCATCTCTGCGCAACGGATCATTAAATGGCTGGCCGGCTTGACACAACGAAATCTTGGCGTCATGACTAGATCAGTGAAACTTGGTTATCTATTGTGCGTGCGTCCGTCATACACGAAAAAATCCACCTACCGTGCAACTAATCTCTTAATTAGATACGATTGGAGGCCTTAAGCAGCAATGAATCACTTACAGGTGAAGGATTACCTTGGTGCCAGACCCGACAATTAATATCAGACCCAATCCTTAGAGGCGAAAAGAAAGAAGTGATAAAGGCAAAATTCGTTATTGCCGGGTCAAAGCACGGGTGAGATTATTGGTGGTTATCGTTTATCCTTATTTATTAGTTTATATAGGAAATAATGTATATTAGTTATAGCCAATGAGGATATCATCAGATAGTGATCTTCTTTGCTCTATAAGACAGCTTACAGGCTGACACTGTAAATCTTTCTAAATATTGATAACGCTTATATGATCAACCATTATTTCATTTCGTAAGCAACTTTAGAAGACAATTGTATAAGGCTTCGGTGAGAAGAATCGATATGAGTTTCCTTTCCAATTGTAGTCATTATATTTTGTCGTATTTTACTCTAAGTCAGTCATTTAAGTGCTATACGCTATCCACGATCATGTTTGTTTCGATTCATGACTGAGTAGACAGAAGATCTTCCCGCAGTAGGTCGTTTCTTTATGTGGTAGACCCGGTAGCAACCAAGGTTATAGGACTAGATCTGTCCTGCTGTTCAACCCATAGTTGAGGGAGAAGAGATGGTTCTATGCGTTTCCCAATAGTATTTGCGCATAAGTGAATGTAACGTGTCACTTCAACACATAGGCGATTATGGCCTTCCACAACGTCCTATCCTTTGTAGCTTTAATAATATTGTATTTTTCTATCCACCCCATTCTCTGTTGTGTTATTCACTTACACAAGCTCGTTAGGTAGGTTACTCGCTGTTTCTCTCCGTTTACCTCCAGTGTGTCTAGTGGTGTCATAGTAAAGTACCTATCAGCCCAAGATCATATCCGCTATATAGGAATCAAGTATCGCTGCCGACACTTGAGTTTGAACATAGATCGTCACTGAGCAGACACAGGCGATGCCATTATTGAATTAAGTATTGTCGAATCCAAGTTTGAGACATTCGGATCTCGAAGGCGAGTGTATGTGAGGTGAAGAACAAGTGACTGAATGATTACTACTTAGGTTGTGCCAACTGTAAAGCATGATGGAGGAAATGTGATTATCTGGGGTTGTTTTGCTGGCAATAGAGTTGGTGATATTTATTGGGTACCGAGAATATTGAATCAACATGTATATCAATCTATACAACAGAGCCACGCCATTCTATCTGGGATACGGCTGATCGGTGACAGACATGTGCAAGATAATGACCCGAAACTTATCTCTAAGCTATGTAAAAAATATTTACAGAAAAAAAAACAGAATAAAATAAGTTGACCGTCATGGAATGGCCGCTCCAATCACCTAACTGTAACCCCATCGAATTAGTTTAGAATGAATTGGATCGCAGAGTCAAAAAGCTACAACCAAATAGTGCCGTGTGGGCACTATTAAAAGAGGAATGGCCATTTGCAAGTGATTATTCGCTTTTATTGGTCGAAAGAATGCCAAAAGTATTTTCAGCAGTTATCAAGGCGAAGAGCGGCCATTTTGAGGAAGCTTATATTTAGCATTTTTTTTTATATTTTTGTTACAGAGTAAAAACACATTATGTAATGAATGTAATTATACATTTAATACAAATTTACCGAAAAACACTGAGTTATTTGCTTTCTATAAAGTTTTTTTTGAAAAAAACGTTAGGTGAACTTAAACTTTTGGAGAGCAGTGTATATAACAATTGTCTTTCTTAGAGTAGCGAGATGAAGTGTGAATGTTTCCGCTACGTCTGCCATCAGCAAGTATGAAGAGTCATATGAGAGGTCATAAGGATCTATTCGCTACAATCTTTAAGTTTAGAGTTAAACACTATCTTAATAATATGCCCATCTTACTTCCTCCTTGTGCGTCTATACAACAGCCTTACGAAATAGCCCTCTACCTTGTGTGACTCTTGGGACTTATTTCAAGTGAGAATTTAGTAAAAAATCAACAAAAAACAAATAGTCGCAATTTTTCGCCAAAATGCGAAACCTTTAAGTTTTCCCATTTTTACACCGTCACATTTCGAACACCCAATGTTTACCTAAATCCTTAGATGCTTCCATAAATCTTTTTTCAATTAGTCTATTTTTTGCACTGTCAGATTTCGAATAACCAATGTTTCCCTAATCATGCATCTTTTTCAATAGGCTTATTTTTGTACAGTCAGATTTTGAATCCCCGAAATGGATCTATTTTGGAGATCCGTTGACAAATGAAATAAAGCTGAAACCATAAATCCATGTATTTATTATTATTATTATTATTATTGTTATTATTATTTCTTTCATTCTTTATTAGTTTTCGACGATTTCATCACCGCAACCCCTGTCGGACCACGAAACTCGGTTTTGTCTTTGACTGACAAAACTGGTCATAAATTTAGTCCATAATCGAATCGGCTGATTGCCCAATGTCAATCAAAATGCAATAAAAATATAAAGCGTTAATGAGAAACAGTATTAGCGCATTGCAGCGGCCGATTGAAAAATATAATGCACCAGAACAGTTGCTTGTCTCTTGCAGTGAAGAATAAAAAAAAATAACTAGAAATCTGCCCACTGGGTTGTTACATAACATTAAAGCTCTGTTTGAAAACTCTTTGGATACTTTCTTCGAAAATTAAGGTCATTTTTAGTACGACTCTCATTTAAATACTTTCGCATAAGTTTTTATACCAAATTCTGAATAGGATATTTGCAAATATTGAAAATTATCTTCCAACTGGTTGTTAAGTATAGCTAGTGATATCATGGGTAGGATATTGTAAGCAAAAGAGCTCATGAGATTCCTTCACTCTTCTCAATCATTATACAGCAAATCCTGTTGTGATTATTTTCTAAGCATAGATGCAGCACAAAGCCGAAAGTATGGGGCACCCAGCGAGGATCGAACTCGCTATTTACTCGTAATTGATCTAGCAAGACAAGCTTGCTAACGATTATATCATGCTGAAGTGCCTATGGTGGATTTCTAAGCTTAGCTTAGATGTCGCACAAGGCCGAAAGTATGGAGCACCCAGTGTGGATCGAGGTCAATATGCAGTCGTAATTGTCTTAGTGAGACAAGCTTACTAACCATTACACCACGGTTAAATCCTGATTCGTTTTGAATGGAGCTTACTTAAATTTGGGATTTACTTATTGCTGCCCACGGTTTTTATCGGTACTCCGTCCTGTCTCACACATAGTTTAGCTCTTTTCATTAAAAAAGGAACAATATTCGTTATGACAAAGCACTTACAGGGTATTTCGAAGTCAGGGCAAGCAAGAGGACATAGGGAGTAATCTACTTAACGGGCCTTTAATGAAACCGGGATTAAAAAAAAAAAAACAATGCTAAATGATCAAAAGTTAGAGCAACAAAAAAGAACGTTGTGGAGAGCCATGATCACTCAACTTCAGAAGGGATATGGGACATAAAAGAATGAGATATAACACCTAGTCTGTCTAAAATAATTATGAGATAATTTTTACATAGCTTAGAGGTATATGTAACATATTTGATTATTTTTCCCAAAATTTGCTTTAGTGAATTTCAACACGGAGTCGCTCCATTGAAAATCAATAAAAATAGATTATCAATGGTTAGGAATTATTACAAGTGTTAGTGACAGAATAAAACAATTTTATGTATAATATGAATGGCTTCCAGCGAATGAACCCTGTAGGTCTTAGTCAGGACCATCTTTCTTCGAGCCACGTGGACTGATGCTACAGAATTACAAAAAAAAACTGCTCCACTTGAGAACTTTAACCACAGTAACAGTAAAAATGCATAGCACATGTAAGTTGAATAGCATTGTATGCTGAAAAGCATTGTAAATATTTTTTGTTATAGTCTGGGGTAGCACATTCAACTACATACGGCAGCAAGGCCTCTGATCGGAAGATTGGAGGTTGTGAGCGACAGGGAACCATTGCTTAATTTCCTAATTGATGTTGTTCTCACGTCCACCCTGCCTCGGGTTGATAGCACCTGTTAGGGTCTCACGTATGGGGAAACAGTGAACCCCCAAACAAGAACAAATCACTATAAAAGTATACATAAAAATACATTCTTATAATAAAATACTAGCAATACGTTTTTATTATTTTAAAAATTTCAACAATACATACTTGCAATAAAATTAATACCAATAGATTGTATATGTAGTTGAAGACACAAAATTGCGTTCGAAATATTTAGATTTCGACATAAAATAACCTATAGAAGTTTATATGCCGCTAAACAGAATCCACCATTGCTATAGATAGGTATTTTTTTATTGATTGATTGATACGTTCTGTACGGTTTATCAACCATTTAGAGGTTATTTAAAGCCAGAAAATATTTCTAGATTGTAAGATTTTTTTTTTTTTTTGATAATAAGTTTTTAGTGATACAAGTATTACTAATTAACCTATAGCTGCTGAAGAAAAGGTGGATTCACACCTACCCAAGGGTATTTGTGTGGAAGTGAATACAACAAGCCCACAGGGAATTGCAACTCGACTCTCTGATTAAAAATTCCTAGCCATTACCCATTACACCACCAGCATATCGAAGCTCACAGCACCTGGTATTCCCAAGTGGTCACCCATATAGATACAGACCAGGCTTGACGTTGCTTAATATCGATGATGTCACGGGAACTAGAATTTCAACGTGATGTGGCCATGTACGGAAATGTATTTTAAAAGTTTTTATCCAAGAAATGCATTACATATGAGCAAGAAAGAATTTTCATTGGTGCAGAAAAACGCAAGCATTACTGACATATGATAAAATAGCACTCAAAATAAAAATTTTAATAACGCGTGATGCAAATATTTCTATTAATATGGGTTTTAAAATAATCGACTGATATAGAGATTAAATTCATTTTGCTTTTATTCAAAATCAATTACCCATTACAATATAAATGTGTTATTGAAATGAGGAAATAAGGCTTGGAAAATTTGATACTCACAAAACAGATTAAAGATAAGAGGGACAGAAGGCAGCAACACCTAACCTACCTAGCGAGCATGAGCAGATGGATGGAAGAGCAAAGTTTAAAGGAGATAACAAAAGGAGAACATTTATTAAACGATAAAAAGAACAGGTAATTGTGAAAAGCTATATTTCCAATTTTTAAAAATATAAAAAAAAAGTCATTCAGGCAAAATCACAAATCTTCTGACGTTCAGGTACATCATTTGGAATAGGTAGATAGATAAAGAACGGGATGGTATAGATAGATAGATAGATAGATAGATAGATAGATAGATAGATAGATAGATAAAGAATAGGCTAGCATAGATAGATAGATAGATAGATAGATAGATAGATAGATAGATAGATAGATAGATAGATAAAGAATAGGCTAGCATAGATAGATAGATAGATAGATAGATAGATAGATAGATAGATAGATAGAATATATGTGTTGATGCTTGAATATGCTTTACACTCCGTGTGACGTCAGAGAACCAAGAGCCTCGATGTGTTCACCCTAAGGATGAGTTCCTAGTCACCGAGTGTATATACCCGCTTCACCCTGTCAGGGCTTATTCGGAATTGGGAACATTTGATCGATCCAGCCGAACTTGAGATGTGCACGTTTGAGAAAGGACCGTATGATATATAAAAACAACCGCCCCACTAAAGACAGTCACGTATGTTCCCACGAGAATGAAAGGTTCATGTTTTGAGAGGGCCCCGGGGTTACACACCCACGTGCCAAATAAGCTTTAATGGTAAGTATGTGATTCCGTCCATCTTTTCATTTTCAATGTACGATGATGACGTTGCAGATAGATATGAATACAACTAGATATAGAGAGACAGAGAAAAAGAGAAAGAGAAAGAAAAAAGTGGAACATAGATATATATAGGCAGTCCGGGATAGATAGATAGATAGATAGATAGATAGATAGATAGATAGATAGATAGATAGATAGATAGATAGAGAAAAATAGAGGAACATAGATTGAAAGATAGAGAGAGAAAGCAAAAGAGAATGAACTTAAACAGATATAGGCAGATTGGGGTAGGTAGAGAGAGAGAAAAATAGGAACTTAAAATATTCGCAGACTAAGATATATATATATATATATATATATATATATATATATATATATATATATATATATATATATAAAAGAGAGAGTGGAACAGACATGTGCAGACTGAGGTGTATGTATATATATATGTGTGTGTGTGTGTGTGTAGATAGATTGATTTCTTGCTTATAGATGCAAACATATTCGGTGCTAATGTCGTATCAGGCGTTGCCTAAACAGAAAGTTAAACTTTTTTCTCATCATTCATAAATACTTTTCTCACCAATTTTCCGATGGATGAAGAAAATACATGTCTTGCCGTCTCGTATTTCTCTTCAGTAACAGGCTTTACGAGATCTTCCAGCATTCCTTTGTTTAGGTTATTCAAAACAGAGGTGTGATATACCGAGTTTTAATAACCATAGAATTGCGCCATTTTGTAGAAGCACCTAAATTGGCACGAAAACAAAAACATGACATGAAAAAAATATTAGCATTACGATCGATAAAAGTGCCACTTTTTGTTACTTTTTAGTTTAACTTAATGTCCAACGATTAACCAGAAATGAAAGAGGGGGATATCTATGCTTATTTATGCAGGATTCGCTTGTTGAGACGTGTTGCTACTAAAAACACACAAATTTTTCTTCTGGGTATATATTTCTGATGAATATGAAATCAAATCTCTCTTTTTAATGAGCGGATATAGTGAAAGTAACTGATTTTTAGGAGTTGATATACAGGGTACGATAGATAAATTTTGGTGACTGCAAAGTATAGTAGGGTCATTTGGGCACCGCAACGCAATTCACTCCGCCAAAAATTTAGAAACGGCATGCTCTACTGCTTGGCATTCACGCCGAAAGCTTTAATACGAACATTTCAGAGTGTTTGGGTGCCAATCAGTGCATAGAATCTGGATGATATATCCAGTTAACAACATGGTGTTTGGGGTGACCATTAATGACGGCGACGTTATGCCTTTATTCTTCTTCCCAGACTCTACACAGAGGCCTACATCAGGAGGTAGTGCTGCCCCTGGGTTAAGAGTGTAGCTGCCGGAAGACTGGAAACAGGACTCTGCAACATACAACACAAGCAGGAGAACCCAGTCATTGCTGTCAGCCAATTTCTGCGATCACATCACCCCTCACATCTATCCACTTAACTCCACAGAGTGCAAACACCCTTGATTATTATGTGTGGGGCGCAGTTGAGCGATAGGCCAACAAAACACGTTGTAATTCCAACGATGAACTGAAGGTAAGAATTTTGGCAACACTCACTAACTTAAACAAGGAGACCTTCCAGAATAGATGCAGGAGATTCCCAAGTCGTCTGGTGGCAGTGTTGAATCCAATAGAGATTTTATGGAATAAATTTACTTTTTAGTATTTCAAGATATTTTCGTGTAATTTTGGTAAATATACTTGTTAAATGCGATTTAATGGTAAATTAATAACATTAAATGCTAATTTAATAGATTTAATGATAAATATGCCTGTTAAAATGAGATGTTTGTATTATTTTCATTTTTGCGTAATTTAGAAGACAATTTATCTATTACACCCTGTACGTTGCACAAAACCAAATGTGCCTATCAATAAAATATTCGAATATTTGTTTTGATATGCATAAAAACATCTCGGAGTATTTATGAGAACTTTTATTAATTATCAACGCCCTGTTATTGAATTTTCTCAATATTTGAATTGAGTTTCATGTAGGGATGTGTTCCTTGAAGACAGCACATTCTCCTTCCATTAAGTATTCCTTAACAATTTCTGGAGTAAATAAAAGGTGCGGCAGAAATACCTTCCACATATACAGAGAGAATTTTAGTAGAGATGGAATAAATTATACATCTCTCCTAAAATTCTCTCTGTTAAGGTTTAATCTCCCACCTCCTCATACTTACACTCTCTCTAAATTCTGTTTTTATTTCCGGAGTCGGTTTTTTCTGTTTTCTTTTTGAATTTGTAGGTCTGATGAATTGGATCGTATTTACGATTCCAATGGAATAAATTATGATTTTGCATATGTATGTATATTTTCCACTAATATTATCTATCTATCTATCTATATATATATATATATATATATATATATATATATATATATATATACGCCACTGAAATCCGAAGACGCCTTAGTATAGAGAAAGCTGCCTTCGAAAAGCTAAACAAAATATTAAGCAACAGGAAAATTTAGGAAAATTTAAAACTAAAAGAAAAAACTGAACTGTTGTGTAATATCAATTTTGCTATATGGTAGTAAATACTGCACAATTTACTCACAGATGAAGAAGAGATTTGAGGCAACCGAAATGTGCTTCTACTGAAGGATGTTGAGAATAGCATAACATATGAGTAACGAGGAAGTTTTAAGGAAAACAGAAACAAAATGAACGCTTAAACTTAGAATCAGAGCAGTTCAGATTTCTAGGACACATAATCAGGAAGAAAGGCTTGGAGAATTTGATAGTCGCAAGATATTGAAAGTAAAAGGGGCAGAAGGATATAGGGAGTGACCTACTTAATTTGTAAAGGGAGTGAGAGAGACAGCGAAAAGTCAAAACATTACTAAGAGCTATAAAGGATAGGAAATTGTGAAGAGTTCACGATCTGAATTGACATGGTACATAGAAGAAGAAGATGAAAGAAAGAAAGAAAGAAAGAAAGAAAGAAAGAAAGAAAGGAGACAGGCATTGATAGAGACAGATACACAAAAGAAAGAAAGAAAGAAAGAAAGAAAAAAAGAAAGGAGACAGGCATTGATAGAGACAGATATACAAAAGAAAGAAAGAAAGAAAGAAAGAAAGAAAGAAAGAAAGAAAGAAAGAAAGAAAAAGAAACAATAAGAAAATTATAATTAGAACTAAATACATCTGAATCAGGATTATACTGATACGGTTCTGTCAATTTTTAATGCTTCCCACTGGCTTTACCGCTACACCATTACTCCCTCACCTTGCCTTCGTTATTCTCCTTACAATGAAAAAAATAGCAGATATAGAACCAGCTTGGAAAGCAAAAAGATGTGAGCTTTCTATATTAGATCAGCTCACGAGAAACCCAAATATCTCCACACGCAAACGCAAGATCAAGCGAAAATATAAAATTAAAGCCTTAATTGAAATTCCATCAAACAAGGAAATGCTGAAACAGAAACTTCATTTAAAGGCCCAGAGAACAAGACGATACGAAAAACGGTGCAGGTTCTATCGCCAAAATAAAATATTCCAAACGGACCTTAAGAAATTTTACAGGGAAATTGGTAAAGCACCTATACATGTCGAAAAGCCACTATCTATTAACAATGTGCAAACATTTTGGGAGAATATTTGGAGCAGCCCAAAGGAATATCACCCAAATGCAGAATGGATCCAACGTGAAGAAAAACGAATGCTGGATACTCCTATGCAAGAGTGGGAAAATATAACCACAGATAATGTGAGGCAAGCTCTAACGAAATTCCAAAAATGGAAATCCTCAGGAAATGACAAGGTGCCCAATTTCTGCTTCTATTATCTCTCATCAATCCATAAAACCCTTGCAAAAACTCTATCAACGCTTTTAAATAATCCCAATGAAATCCCGGATTAGATCACTGAAGGTATTACATATCTTATGCCAAAAACGAGTGAAACAGATGATCCGACAAATTCTAGGTCAATAACATGTCTCTCCACTACGTTGATCACGTCTATCTTGACGAATCGAGCTTACTCTTTTTTTCGAAGCAAACAACATTCTTCCACTGGAACAGAAGGGATGCGGGAGAAGTTCTGTTGAAACTTGACTAATGCATGGAATAATAATGCAACACAAAATGTACTTAGAACAAAATGTATTGAAACAAGAAAGTGTACACAATATTTACATATAGTCTTTTGTATATTCCTGGTAAAACCGTTCTTGGAGAATGTGTTGACTGAGTCGCAGTCGGGCAGAGTCTCTGGTTGAATCTCTTGATTCCTCCCTCTCTTCCCGGTACCAACCATATTTATATGGTCGGTACTCCACTATGCAAATTAGGCGGATCCTACCACAACAAGTTCATATGACTGCAAAGATCAACTACTGATAAAGAAAATGATCCTGGAAAATTACAGGAGACGATGTAGAAATCTTAGCGCTGCGTGGATTGATTATCGTAAAGCCTTTGATAGTGTGCCACACTCTTGGATACTTAAGACTTTGGAAATGTAAAAAGTTTCCCCTGTGATAGGAAAATTCCTTAAGCAGAGCATGACAATATGGAAGACCATACTATACCTAAATCACACCAGAGGCACTGTCATCTCCAAATATCTGAATATCCGACGCGGAATCTTTCAAAGAGATTCACCCTCACCACTTCTGTTTTGTTTGTCCTTACCCCCCCCCCTTACGCATGAACTAAACAACAGTAATGGTTACAAACTAGAGAAAAATATTCAATCACCTACTCTACATGGATGGTCTCAAGCTCTTTGCCAAAAACGACAATGAGTTGAAGGTCCTTCTCAATATTGTAAAATGTTTCAGTGACTACATAGGCATGGACTTTGGATTAGATAAATGGGCAAAAGTAGCATTAAGAAAGGGGGATTTATAGAAGCACCATCAATAGATTTAGACTTTGTCACAAAGATTAGGGAATTGGAACAAGATGAAGCCTATAAGTACCTAGGAATTAGTGAAGGAGATGGTATACAACATCCCCAAATGAAGGCGAAGGTAAGAAAGGAGTGCTACAGGCGTGTGCGTCTGGTACTAAATACCGAGCTGAAGTCAAAAAACAGAATATCAGCCTTGGCTGTCCGTGTGGTGCAATACAGCTTTAACATCGTTAATTGGACCTTAGATGACATTAATCGAATGGACGCCAAAACGAGAAAGCTTCTCACTTGCCACCGCATGCATCATCCTAAAGCTGATGTTGATCGTTTGTATGTACCCAGATCCGAAGGAGGCAGAGGATTACTTCAACTAGAACTGTCCTACAAAACTACATCAATAGGCCTTCAAAGATAACTGGAAACTACAGAAGACTGGATGATGATATGTGTCAAAGAACATGAAAGTAGTAAGCGCTTTTATTCCGTAATAAAAGAAGCCAAAAATTCCAAAATGGAATTTCAAATGGATCAGCAATACAAGTAAAGCACAATACACCGATTGAAGCTGCAAAATACATAAAAAAGAAAGCAAAAACAAATGCAACCGACCAGATATAGAAACAATGGCAAGATAAACCGCTTCACAGTCAATACTCTGCTCGTACCAAACAAGCTGATGTAGACAAACCCCATACCCATCAGTTGCTACGTAGTGCAGAGTTAAAAGCTGAAATCGAAGGTTTTATCCTTGCTGCACAGGATCAGTGCTTGTTAACTAGAAATTATCATGTACACATACTAAAATATTGTGTTAGCCCAAAATGCAGGTTCTGTGATAATTACCCAGAAACAATCGATCCTTTTTTATCAGGTTGCACGATATTGGCACCCACTGAACATAAAACCCGGCATGAGAGAGTTGGCCAATATCTGCACTGGAAAATTTGCAACTTCTGCGGTAAGGAAACTGAAAGAAAGTGATATGAACACCACCCAGACCCGGTTACGGAGATAGGACCTGTTACAATTTTATGGGACTACACAATACACACAGACAGAACAATCAAAGCTAACCACCCAGACATTGTTATTTGAGACCGAAAACCAAAAAAAGTGCTTCCTTATTGATATGGCAGTCTCTGCGGACTACAATGTATCTTTGAAGATCTTTAAAAAGCTATCAAAATACAAGAAACTTGAAATCGAAATTTTAAAAATGTGGCACATGGGAACATCAACTATCCCTGTTGTATTTGGATTGGTTGGAAAAGATTCCAGTAGAATAATTGAAGGGATACCTGGAAGGCCATGCTTTAAAGAAATTCAAAAACTTGTTCTCACGAGTATAGCCCACGCCATATGAAGGACTTTATCTATGTATATATATATTTTTTTTTTTGTCAGTGGAATATGTCATGATGTCATTTCTAACCTTAGGTCTGTGGTGGGGGACTCAAAAGAAAATTTGTATACAATAGAAATCAAAGGAAATAAACTTCGGTACTAAGTCTACACTCTGAATTGAAAAATCAGGAAATGTATTTTCAATCGTCAAGAATAGGATTCTAATATCGATATTAAAATAGGTTTCAATATACTGTATAAATGCATTGCTAATTTCACTTTAGACATCATTAATGATTTGATTATAAAATGTAATTATAAGTAGATGTTGTAATATATTAGAAATTAAGGCAAATGTTAGTGACGGATAATGTAAATGCATTCCAAATTTAATTCTCTGTAGAAAGTCATTGCAAATAATCTGACTATAGTATTCACTGAAAATTATTTTCTGTAGAAATGTGATTATTTGCCTTAAGAAATTATTGATAGCTTCCTAAAAATATTTGTGGTGTTATGAATATAATTTATATACATTCCTAATGATTTCGCAACAGAAATCATTACTCCTAATTTTACAATATAAATGCATTATAAATTGTTATTTTCATTTCTTATGCTATAAAAATACATTGGAGACTAGGAAAACTGAGTGTCAATGACCAGGAATTAAGATAAGCATTAATTGAACTGGGCAATTACATGCATTCTGTAAATACATTTCTGTTTTATAATTTTTATAGGGCTATTCAAAATTGGCATCGCTAAATATACGTTTTCTTTCTATTTTTCTGTTTTATTTGTTTGTAGATACATTATTATATTTATCTTGTAGACGTTTATATGGCAAAAGCAGGGTCTGATTCAGTAGACTGGAGTCTGCGCTTTTGTCTGAAGTGCAGGTAAGTGGAACGAGACAAGTACTGACATGAAATGCATTTCATGTATTGAATCTGTGCACTAACGTCAATTAATAAGGAAACAAAAAAAACTTTAAATAGTGGACAACAGGCGTTTTCATCTGTTCAGAAATATGCAAGTCAATGAAAATGAATTGAAAGAAAACATCACTGAAGCCGTTTTACTTTCATTTCGCCTCAGATATTTTCTTTTATTGACTAAAACCAAACCGAAGGAAAAATGAGTCAAAATTATGGTTTCTTAAATAATAATCTACTTTATTGATCACTGATGTTTTTCTTCTGTCAAAATTAAACGGTTCCATTCTCAACGTAGTTCTACGATTTGAACGCCTATTGAGATTCGAGTTCACTCTAGACTTCAAATATACGAACCATTTTCACAGATACTTCATACATACGAACCATTTCCACAGATACTGGAAAAAATGATTAATTCATTCTACTGTTCCGTAGAAGTACTTGGCCCCTTCTGTCACATTACAAGAATCAGATTAGACCAGAAATGGAGTATTATCTGGGTTGGAGTTGCTCAGTTCTTGCTTCCAGTCTTGACAGAGTTCAAAATAGTTTATACGGTTTTGTAGAAGCTGACTCTTGCTTCACTCCACTCCACAGGTTCTTTCCCGCAGACGAGACGTCGCCAGCCCATCGCTATTATTTCCACGGTAAATGTTCAGAGGTGCGCCACTCTTTAATTCCACCTGTTCAGACATTCCAACCTAGAACTCGCCATGTCACGACGACGAAATCGAATTCTCTGTATTGCCCCCGTATTTCATGTGCAAGGAGGAAATTACATTCAGACAGCTTTCTCTCGAGAACTACTATTTTTGGCGCAGACTTTCGCATGTATGCTTCCTTGAACAGTAAAATCTTAACCCGTTCAAGTCAAGTGTCAATCTCTATCTATCCTTCTTATGCTCATAATTTTAGCTTCCTTCTACTTCCTTTTTATATTCACACCATACACCTCATTCAATAACCCTCTACCATGAGTGACTCTTGATCCTTACATTTGGGGAACTTTAATATAAAACAATCACAAAGAAAGAAGATGCTGCACCTAGTCATCTTCTAAAACATATCGATGGCACATAGGAAATTTAAGTGAGTTAAGTTTGAATCCTTTAAAAGGGTGGATGCAATTCTTAGAACGGGGTTACTCATAACTATCTTTGAGATAACGAAAGAAATCTTGATAACGCAAACCAATCTGTTCCTGGTTAAGGGAGATCAGCAGGAGAACCAAAAGGTGAAAGATTATGAGAGTTGATCAGGAGGTTTTCTTACTTTGCTTCCATGATTAGAGACGATGAGTTAGCTTAACCAATCAAAAACGTTCGAAATCTGAATATTTTCAAACTACCAGCCAGATCACCTAACCACTAAACTAAAATAGCAACAGCAATTTCATGTTCGGACAGGCAAACGCTTTCGGCTACTGAGAGTGATTTTTCTTCTTTTGTTTAGCGATGATTACCTTTTCTATCTCTCTATCTAAACTATCTCAGGCTGTTCATATCTATCTATCTATCTATCTATCTATCTATCTATCTATCTATCTATCTATAAAAGACTATTCATATCTATCATAGACTGTTCATATTTATATATCACTGTTCACATCTATCTATCTATCTCAGTCTGTTCATACCTCTCTGTCTATCTATCACTGTTCACATCTATCTATCTATAATGAATAATCATGATTATGGTAGCGATAATATGACAATAAAAAGAAAGCGATTGTTAATGTAGATTATTGTATGCACGTACACATTCACTTTTATATACACACACGTCCGATGACGTAGAGATACATGTAGGTAGGCTGGAGTAAGATAATGAAATAGATATGAACAGACAGATATAGATAAATATCTAGACAAACAGATAAATAGATAGATATGAACAGATTGTGATAGGTAGATATCTGTAGTAGTTCACAGTATACATAGTACGCACTCTTTCTAATACACATACGTGTGTGTATATATGTACACACACACATGTGTGTGTATGCTTATCTTCTAAATTATATATATATATATACATTAGGGAGTATATATATACGCGTGTGTGCGTGCTAGTGTTCAAATATTTGTGTACATCTTTTTTTCCGCGAGATCAATTTTTCATTGATTTGTGTTATATATATATATATATATATATATGTGTGTGTGTGTGTGTGTGTGTGTGTGTGTGTGTGTGTGTGTGTGCGTGCGTGTGTGCGTACGTGTGTGTGGGGTGGGTACGGGCGAATAATAATTTGTCAATATTTTGATTAGCTAATATTCTACATCGCAGATAAGAGATCGATTTATAGAATAAAAATGCAAATAACTCTTTCGATTAACAGGATAGGATGATTTATGATTTTCTTATGCGCACAACGACACACACACACACACACACACACACGCACACACACACACAAAAACGATCACAGGCAGGTGTGGCCTGTTTTAACTAATTCTGGAAATTTATCGACATAAATCACACGTAAGTAGTGGAGTGTTATTCAAGTCACGGTTTTTCTCTCTCTATCTCTCTATCTCTCTGTCTCCAGGTATATTGTATGAATATATATTTTACTTCAAATGTTCTTGGTTGTATCAATCAGAAGACATCTTGTTCAAGAACTTATAACACTTGCTGTATTATCTTGTCAACATCAAAAATACTGAACAGTGCCATAATTTTACTGCCTTCTAGCTTAAATTATTGTTTATCTGTTTATTCTAACTTATATTGTTTGACTATTTTCCTGAATGGTCAAATCCTTAAGCTTAGCCATCAGATCTTGCCAATATAGTTCTATATTCATCGCTAAAAATTATTATTAATATTTTCCTATACCTCTTCGGCCAACATAAACGTCTTTCTTTGTCTTGCTTATTTAAAGGTAGTAAGTGGTTTGCTTTCATGCCTTTGACTAATATTCTTAATAACCTGCATCTTTATCTCTTTATTTACATTCGCAAAATATATTTCAATTATAATTTTGGTAACCTTATCAATTCGAATATCATCTAAGGCTGCCAACATCTCCCTGACTCTGTCATCTGCTTCTACTTTATTGTCTCTATTCATCTTGTCTAGTGCTGATCCAATACAGGGGATCATTCCATGTTTTTAGGTATTGTAGGTTTTCTCCGTTTTTGGATCTTCAGACGTAAACTTAACAACTTATGATATGCAAATGGAAAGGTTATCAACAGATTCAGTAGAAAAACAAATGAAAATTATTAAACGAGGTAGCCAAGTAAATCAAGAAAAAAGCACTGGTCATTAATAATTGTTATATAGGAATAAAGTGTCACTGCCGACACTTGAGTTTGAATATAGACCGCCAGTGTGCAAACACAGGCGATCCCATATTTGAATTAAATGATCACGTGACTTTAGGAGTAACGCATAAGTAGGAGGTAGTGTGACATCTAAATGACCGCTATTTCTACTCTATCCTCTATTACTGTTATGGTCCGGTTCCTTGTACCACGGTGATAGTGCAAGGTAGAACCAATAAAGAAGAACTCGAATACGGATATGGAATAACACAGATATATTACAAACAGGAATATATACTGAGAGGTAGAAAAGGATTAGTACGAACAATCAGGTTTAGTAGTAATTGTCTGAACGCGACTCTGTTTCGGACTGCCTCTGACACGACTGACTGACTCCTGACGGACTTCACTCCAGACTTCAGACTGAACTCTCTGCTTCCTCTTGAGGCGCAGTATTTATTACGTATGGAATAGTCCATTATGCTATTATGGGTAAGGTCCCATAACAATTACGATACGGACCGTTATTCTCTACTCAATTCACTTTAATAGTTCTCTATACGGATTACTATTCGGTGGTTACTTTCGAGCGGGTATTATCAAGTAAGTACTATTAGTGCGAGTGATATTCGAACGCGTCTGACACCAGTATTGTTAAACGGCGTTACTATAGTTATACCTGCGGTTACAAAGACTCTACTACAACAAGCATTACAAAAGTGGCAACGAGTGTTCGTTGACATCTCAAAAATAATAAAAACATATAGAATGCATGGTGATAAGCAAAAGGGGCAGTAAAAAATGGAAATTACACATCAGGGATATCAAAATCAAGCAATGTATTAACAGACAACGGAAACATCTGAAGGCGCATGAGAATTGCAAAATAGATGTTTCAGAAACTAAGTAAACGAAGTAATGAAACAATAATATCAAAAACGAAGAAAATAATGCTGGATGGCCTCGTGACATCAAATCTCTTATATCGCTGTTAAAATTAAACAATTTCATCACAGATGCTTTCTGCCGACGAATAGTCGGACAGATTATGGACAGTGCATGAAACATGAGGAAAGTCTCAATACAACAGGAATGATAAAGTAGCTTTTGACAACAGCAGAAATTTTGGAGGAGAGACGGCAAGAAGAATTTAATCTTTAGACAGAATATTGAAAACAAGAGAAGAGGAAAGCCGTAAGTAACCTGTTTGACTACACTGTGAAAATGGACAGAGAAACAAACACCTGAAAGAAAAACAGTGGTTATAAATTTAAAAAAGAACGTGTAGAGAAACCATAATCACCTACGTTCTGAAAGGAATCGATATGTAGAAAAGATTGATTGATCGATTTGTTTTTTACAACTATAACTAGCGATTTGTTTTTTTTTGTTTTTTTTTTTACGACTATAAGGATCGATTTGTTTTTTACGACTAATACCAATAAACGCTTGTTAGCCATTACTGTTTATTTTAAACCCAGAAAATACTCTTATATTGTAAGAAGGTTTCGGAAATAATAATGACTAACTGATACAAGTTTTACTATTTAACCTCTAGCTGGGGAGATAAGAGGTGTATTCATGCCTTTTTCTAGGTTATTTGCACGTAAGTGAAAATAAGGAACCCGACTGGATCTGAAACTCGGCTCTCCGATTTCCAATTCTGTCGTTATCCATTATACCACATGTATGCCCAAGCTTACAACACCTGGTATTTCCAAGCGCTCACGCGTCCAGGTACTGACCAGGCTCGACGTTGCTTAACTTCGGGGATCGTGCAAAAATCGGTGTTTCAACGCGATGAAGCAATAAGCCTTATAGAGACGAAGAAAAAAGAAGACAGGCAATTTTTAATTTAAAGAAAACTAACTGAATTATTCACGATCAAGATCCCAGCCCCTCAGTATCTGCCTCAGGTGCGTCTAGAACAACACAGTCTGATTAGGTCGATATACTGTAAGGCTGGTTTTGAATTCAGAGTTTTTCTTTTCTTTTCAGAAAATGTTGGCTCAGCCAAGTTTCAAGAATCCAGTCTGCATTATTATTTATACAGGTTTGAATTCAGATTGTTTCTAAACCAATGCAAGGCAAAAAAAAAAAAACTCAAGCTACTCTACTCTTTAACCCGTAGCGGAAGCAAGATGGATTATTAGTACGAAACAGACTCGGGCTGTATTTCAGTTGAGCGCCGATTTTACTTTCTTCTCCTAAAACCGATACACTACCCGAATGATTAAAAAAATGGTAGCGAAAGCTTATTTAACTAAATACCTAAGTCAAAAGCATTAAGTTTAACTGGAGGATATCTTCAAATCTTGCAAAGTATGAAATATACATTAATTTTTCTGTAGTCAGAACGCGAAAGACTGAGACAAGATGGCTAACTGGCAAATCATTGTTGTGATGACTTGCCACCAAATACGTCTAAAAGAAGATTTTATATGAAATTTTGACATGCGGGATTATCATGATTATACACTGATTTATTCGGACGGAACTTGGTTGTTACCATCACAATGAGAGGATGTATGTCAGAACAAGTTCAGAAATTACATGGGCTATAAAATGCCAGAACAATAGAAAAAACATTTTGGATACATGTCTCCAAGTATCGCTCAGAATATGCGCCATTGTATGTGGTTGTAGCAAGAAAGAAAACAGAAAGAAAACTGCCTTCAAAAAGTAAGCCTGGGGGATCATCAGAAAGTCTGGGAGTAATCTGGGAGAAGACGATGAAATCAGATACGGCTGATTGTGTGCGAATGAAAATTTTTGGTTACTGATTCCTATTTAATGAAATCAGAATAATAGAAAATGGAAAATAACTCAACGGAAATAATAGGCCCACACGCTAGGCGTTAATAACATCCTAAGTAGGCCGAGCATAGAAATGAACTCCATGTGGGCAAATTTAATTAAAAAGGAAAGAAATTTTGGTATAAGACTAAAATATTCTACAATTTTATTAAGCTACATATTGTTTAAAAGTTATATATATTATAATTGAAGAGGCCAATAACCGGAAGTACGCTCGACAAAAATTTTGAAGTGTCGAAATTCCAATGACGACCTTGGTTAAAAGAATCAAATTACTTAGCAGCCGCGAGCTCAATCTCTTGGCCACTCATTCAGTGAAAAGGACAAGTAACATCTTTTTATGTACTTTCACGATCATATTTCCCAACTGCAGTTGGGAGCTCACAACATGGGTTGTTTTTCTTGCTGACAACTATACATTCTGTCTTTTAACAATTGATAATTAGTCCTTTCTTTTCGCTTTTCTTTACTACATTATGCAAGACTTCCTGCAGTCTCCATTCGATGTCTGTTGTCATCTGTAGATCTTACGGTGTCAAGATTGTTCAGACCGTTAATAAATGATGCTGAGACTTCAGTTTCCTCTTTTCATTGGTCATAAACCTGTGACAGTTATATATAATTGAAACTGGCGATCCGAGTTCAATTTCTAGACAATTTTGTCTCGTTCACTTCGCACTAATGCCTTTGGAAAAGTTCTGAATCCTTCCTCTTCCAACTATGGGATAAATAGAAAGGCAGACTGAGCCCTTTTACCTTGAGTGGCAGCGAACCTATGAGAAGGGCTATTCTAATTCAAGCCTCAGGAGGTCTATTTGCCGACATTTTTGCACACTATGTATCATTACACTGTTATCAATTTTTACAAAATATGTAACCGGTTCATCAACAGAAGTCTTCATCAATATAATCAAATATGTATGAGTAATCATAGTTGAACTGTTATGACCTCATACGTCGAAATCAATAAGTTATATATATATATATATATATATATATATATATATATATATATATATATATATAGATAGATAGATAGATAGATAGATAGCTCAAATGATGATCGTGTTAGCGCCATGAAACTCAAGTAGTGTAGTGGGTATATATATATATATATATATATATATATATATATATATATATGTGTGTGTGTGTGTGTGTATATATATATATATATATATATATATATATATATATATATATATGTGTGTGTGTGTGTATGTATATATATATATATATATATATATATATATATATATATATATATATATGCATATATATATAGCTGATTTAAAATGATTTAATTTGTTGTTAACAAGGACAAGAAATGGTTTGTTAATTTTAACGTCTGCAAAAGTGCAATCTATTAACATTCTTGGTTGACATAAAGTGAAAAGATTATATTGAATCCATTGCTAAATCTGCTGCTAAAAAAAGTTGGTTCACTGTGTCGAACTAGAAAATTTTCATCTCCAGAATCTAACTTACATATTTTTAAGTCTATCACTGGTTCATGCTTTGAATATCGCTGCCACATATGGTCCGGTGCTATATATTTAGAGAATTTTGTTAAAATCTAAAGAAGAATCGGCAATATTATTGGTCCTGATCTGGCATCTCAGTTTCAGTCAATTTTCGACTCTTCTATAAATACGTTCATGGTAATTGCTCGGATGAACTCTTCGCTATGGTATCAAGACTTTATGAATATAAGCTCAGTACTAGATTGAAAACAAGACTCCAGCAATGTGCAGTTCAATTGGCTAAGATACAACCATTCTATGCTAACAGTTCTTTTCTCGCGTTTCTCGCTTGTGGAACTCTTTTATGGCTGCATGCTTTACATTCAACGCTGATCTTCAAATATTTAAATGCAATGTCAATCGATATCTACTGTCTCCACGATTACTCTTCAATTGTTCTTGCTTCTTAATAATATTCTTTTTTTTTCTTGCTGTTTCACATTCAGTAACGTCATGTGTCTTTACTGTCTCCTGCATCTAGCTTTCTTAGTGAAGCAAGTCAGCACGTGACGATGAAAATTTAGCTTCTCCTCCCTACCTCTTACAAAAGAGGCTACAAATAATGTCGCTCATATAATAAAGCGATATATATATATAAAGCAAATTTCGGATGAGGTCCACGACGCCGCTCATTTACACTGGTTGACAGAAATTGAAAAAGCCAGAAGTTGAATGAAATGTAATGTTAAATATAAGCAATTTAGTCTCATGTTATTCATTGTGACCATGATATCATTACAACTCTACAACACCTGAAGAGTTGACAAAGATGACAAAAGAAATTAGCGCTTACTTACCATTAACAAGAATACGATATTTAATGCTGGTGCTCTGGCATTGTTCGCTGAGCCTGACGCCCTGTCGTAGAAGGGCCAGATCGATATCTCTCACGTTTTCTTCGACGTTTAACAGAAGGTGATCTTTCTCTCCTGTATCTCCACCAAAACAAAGGTGCCAATGATTATTCTTGCCGCTGTACGGACAATCGTTTTCTAACACACCCGGATTCACGCGAATATGGACCATGGTGTGAGTGGATATCTTTTTCACCTTGTCTGTCACAGTCACTTTGAGGGACACGCGATTGATTTCATCTGAAAAAGAAAATACGTTTTTAATTGGATATTGTAAAAAAAAAATAGTAGACTAAAAGATACACTCAATAAAGCTTAAAGATTTCATATCTAAAAAGTCTGTGTATTATTTATATTTACCAGCATTTAATGAGGTCTCTATGTTAGCTTCAATAAACGAAATATTTCTTGACCCCAAAGGTATAACGATACGAAAACGTGCAAAAGTAGATAAAGAGTAAAACTGCTCACAAAGTCACTCTTCTTGCACGAATCATTCAAACTAAAATCACTCTCACGCTCTCATTCAGCCGAGGAATTTGTATCATTTAAAAATGTCACCTGCATTTTAAATATATAAAATATATATATATATATATATAAAATATATATATATATATATATATATATATATATATATATATATATATATATATATAATTATAACAAAGTCCGACAATTTATTAAAGACATTTTTATGTTTAACATTCTTTTTTATAGATACAAGTATTTAAGTAAATACTCTGTTTATAATAAACAGTATTAAATAACATTTACCGGCCTGAATGTCCGAGAAATTTTCATAGAAAATATTTGTCCTTTGACAGGATTCGAACCTGCATCCTATTCATGGAAGATTGAAGTTTATAAGCAGTAAATTCGACCTTTCCTACCGAACGCTCCTTTGTGGCCGAGTCGGTTAAGGCACGTCAGCGTAAATGATGGTTCCGTATAGGATGCAGGTTCGAATCCTGTCAAAGGACGAATATTTTCTATGAAAATTTCTCGGACATTCAGACCGGTAAATGTTATTTAATACTGTTTATTATAAACTTAATTTACTTAAATACTTGTATCTATAAAAAGAATGTTAAACATATATATATATTAGCGTTATAACCATGAGGCTTAGAGAGGAATTTCACAATGGTCAGTTGCCAAGGATTTCTTGATAATATCCGTCTAATGAAACGATTCCAGTGTACAGCATTGTTGACCGAAACCTTAAGAATTAAACTGAGTGGCTGAAACTGTTCAGAAGCTGTCCATGGTTATCCTGGACTAAGTTAAATCTCATCGAAGGATCAACAAATGACCCCCCCCCCGATTATGTGCTCTCCCAGAAATTGTAACTGACGTCCGATGGAGCATAAAATAAAAGTGGTTGTTAGAGAAACATATCTGCCTGAGCAGGCATATTCAACAGGGATTAGGTAGCCACCTTGGTAAACTCGGAAACAAGCAGCCAGTCATTACTTTTATACACACACCTACACACACACACACACACACACACACACACATATATATATATATATATATATATATATATATATATATATATATATATATATATATATATATATATATATATATATATATATATATATATATAAGTGACAGTCTGTTTACACTTCAACACGCTTCAACACAGTCTCCAGGACACACACACACACACACAGTTGAAGCAGTAAACAGACTGACACTTCTTGGTGTTGACCCCACTGTCCACTTTTATATTTTCATACACTTTGCCTCTGATACAGAGCACTTTTACTCGTAATTAAAGTATACATTAAAAATATATATTTCATCATTATATTTTATCGTACATTTTCACACTTATTCAAGATGATGTTCGCCTTCTTTAACCTTCTAACTTTCTGTCCTGGAGTAAGAAGGTGCCTCAGAGGTTTCTCGTGCGATTTCAATTTCAAGTCTTTTTTTCACTGCTCTTTGGACTGTCATAGCTGAAAATCTTCTCTCACGTGCCAAACGTCTTATGAATTCAGTTGGATCTTTTCTCATTGATTTCTTTTGCACTAGGTTGAAATGATGATCCCACTTCTTGTTGTGACCTAATGATCCAATCTTCCTCTCTACTGTTTCCTGTTTTTTAGACGTATTCACCGTTTTCTGGATGGCTCTGGAATGGGTTTGAAGACGGAAGGCAGGTTATAAATGTTGGTACCATTACTGAAAGCGTGAATGATTTTTCCTCTCAACATTGCTCAGTTTTGAAGACAGCGGGACTGACACAAAACGATTTTAACTTGTACTTTTTCTAGCTTAATAAAAAAGGGTTTTTATTGATTCTTACTAAAAATGGTCTCAAGATGGCTAAACGTCTTATCTGAACTCGAGTAAAAAAAAAACTCAATTCGTTTAGGGGTTAGATATTAAAAATATCGGATATATATATATATATATATATATATATATATATGTGTGTGTGTGTGTGTGTGTGTGTGTGTGTGTTATTCAATGGTTTATATTTAGCTATGTTTTGAAATCTCATCGAAGTGATGGTCAAAGTGCAGTGAGAAAATCTTGAAAGAAAATTAGAAACATCGAAAATAAAGACAGGAAATGAGCAGGTGGAATTCGGGAAATCTAAAAGCTTGTAGTTAAGGAGAATTTATGTAATGAATCGACCTATTGAAATAAATATAGCCTGTCAGATGTTTCTCATAACGTATTAGTTGCAAGCCATTGCTCACAGCCACTCGGTGTATACATGCTTGAACCAGGTTAGAATTTCGGAGGTTTCTCAACTGGTATTCTCACCAAATGACACAAATTAGACAATAATATATATATATATATATATATATATATATATATATATATATATATATATATATATATATAACTGATTCTTATTAATGGGTTGAATTTCCCTGAAAGATTGTGTTCAAGCCAAAGCAAAAATTCGACTCGAAGAATTTTGAATAATACCCATTTTAAAGACAGGTATTCCATTCTCGTTTGATACAAGAGCGTAACATAATCTTCCAGGGACGCATTTTCCTTCTTTTTGCCAATTACCTTCTTCGATTTGGCTACTTTGTCTGATTTTAGAAGATATCTCCTGAATATATTTCCCTACATTGAAGTCAACACTCACAGGCGACAGGCTGTTTCATGCTGACGATTGTGTCTAGTATGAAACAGACTGTTGCCTCTGAGTGTTGACTTCAATGCTCATTTTTATATATATATATATATATATATATATATGTGTGTGTGTGTGTGTGTGTGTATTATTATTATTATTATTGCTAATATAAAGGTTACATTAGTAATCATACGTGTTTGAATAGACGTCTATTAAACATTGAAATTAACGCTTACCAACGTAGAAAACCAATAGTCTTAAAAAAGACAATGTACATCTTGGCCGGTAGATACTTAATTCACCTTTATGAAAACCAAAACTAAACAGACGTATGTCTATTCAAACACGTGGAACCAGTAAAATAACGTTCATAATAATAAATAATGTCGGCTTAAAAAAATCCACCAATTACTCATATATCAGAAAGAAAGAGAAGCATTATTAGCATATATATATATATATATATATATGTGTGTGTGTGTGTGTGTGTTAGTTTTATCAATAAAAAAAGCCACACGGAAGAGATATATGTAACAAGTTTTAAAATGTTTTAAGCGAACATATATATATATATATATATATATATATATATATATATAAATGTGTGTGTTTTCTCACTCGTCTCCCTAATGAGGTTGGTATTTTAAGCTAAATATTTTTGTTTTCTTTTCCATCGGTGAGATTAATGGCGTTTAACGATTGTTTTGCCTATCGCTGGGGTTTTATTACACTGGTCTGTGGGAGTGACACCCACCCTCGTTCATTTCACCAGAAGTGACCTCATCGATTTAATTTCAAGATATTCTTTGCAAGTCACTTCCGAATTCTCTCGCCACTTAACGGATTTATCCAGCCTTTCTAGCAGACTCAGCAGAACTCGTTGGAAATCGGTCGAGACTTTTGGCATTGCTACAAATATCGTCAAGTTTTTCGTGAGATAATTGAATACAATTCTTGAATACCCAACTGCTTAGCAACAGTTATGTGAGTACTACAGGAATGCTTCTCTCTCTCTCTCTTTCACACACACATACACACACACACACATATATATATATGTGTGTGTGCGTATGTATGTATGTATATAATATAAAGAAATGAATTGAATATGTACATATATATATATATCTGTATCTGTTACAAATATCCGCTGTTTTGTTCTTTGCCTTATATACATTCATTGCCAATCATGAAATTTCTGAAATGCCTTTATACAACAAATGGCATATATATATATATATATATATATATGTGTGTGTGTGTGTGTGTGTGTTTTAAAGGAGGTTACATAATCCAGGCAAAGTTTTGGGATCTGGTGAAGCCTTGAATGGCGAAACGCGTAATCAAATATATACATATATAAATATGAATAAGAAATTTAACAAATGGAAAACCTTTCATTGAAAATAGATTTCATTACGCGTTTGCTATTCAATGCCTCATCATATCCCAAAACTTTGCCTATATCCTCCTTTAACACACACACACACACACACACACACACACACACACACACACACACACATATATATATATATATATATATATATATATATATATATATATGACATTTGTTGTATAAAAGCATTTCAGTAATTTCACGATTGGCAATGAATGTATATAAGGTAAAGAACAAAACAAGCGCGTACTTGTAACAGATACAGATATATATGGACGTACATATTCAGTTCACTTCTTCATATCATATATATATATATATGTGTGTGTGTGTGTGTTAGAGAGAGAGAGGAGATATTAAAGAATACAATTTTAATCATAATCTTGACAAACAACTAAACTAAATTCCTAGATTCCATCAGTAATATAACACATGCGCAAAAAATTCTTGATCGTCTTACAATATCTCCAGGTTGTGATGGAGAAATTGTCGTCTAAATTAGGCAAAAATGAAAATAATACTGATATCTACTTTAAACAGATATATTTATCAAAATTACACACACAAAAAAAATCTTGAAATACTAATGAGCTAATGTATTCAATAAAATCACCATTGCCATCAATCACGGCCTCCAGACGATTTCAAAATCCCTTGAAACTCTCCCGAGCGGTCTCCTTGTTTAAGTTGGTAAATTCTGTCATAATATTTGCCTTAAAGTTCATCTTTGGTGTTACAGGGGGTTTTGTTGGTCTCGCTCAACTGCGCTCCACACATAATAATCAATGGGGTTGCAGTCTAGGGAGTTAGGTGGCCAGTTTATGGTGTTATGTAGTCGCAGAAATTGTCTGACAACCATCACTGGGTTCTCTTGCTTGTGTAGTATGATGCAGAGACCTGTTGCCAGACATAGGGTCTTCCAGCAACGCGCCTCTTGACCAAAGTCCCTTGATGTAGGCCTCCGTGTTGGGACAAATTCGAGAGTTCTTTTCTTCTTTTTATATATATTGTGTAAGCGTTCATTTAAGCGTGAAGTGTTAAAGAGGGTAAACAAGCTATGTCTATTATATTTTAAAATGTTTTATTTTCCAATTTAAATGGTTGAATTTCTCATATTAGAATTAAAAGAATAAAGAACGTAAGCTAATGTCAAGAATCAAAGTCTGTTTTGTTGTATTCGTTTGATGGCTTTGTATTGTAAAATTAAAATATGCCATAGTTACGTTTTATGTTTGAATATATTTATTGACACGTGAACGTCGTGTTATTACTTTAATTTATATGTTAATGAAGTCACATGAATATGGCGTCATATGGATTCGTAGAATACAAATATATTTTAGAGGGCGTATTTGTAAACAATTAGAAAAGCAATTATAAATATAATAGAAAAGAAACAATTTATCTAATCTAATTAGCAATACACACGTACACAAGTACACACACACATGTATATATATATATATATGTATATATATATATATATATATATATATATATATATATATATATATATATATATGCTCAGTAAAATGAGAACGAATAGAGTACAATTCCAACGTAACATTTAATTTAAAAAGAGGTCCAATACAAAGTTGAGCAAATTATTTACTTTAGAATATTACACCGAAAACATGTCAAAATCGCTACACAATTGCAGTCACGTTTCTATGCGTGTCAATGCATCTCATCAGGTGATTCTAAATTATCAATTACAGTCTCCTGATGGGATGCATTGACACGCATCGAAATAAGACTGCAATTGTGTAGCGATTTTGACATGTTTTCAGTTAAATATCCTAAAATAAATAAATATAATTATATAATTATAAAACAGTCATTGGTCAAAGCTGAAGGAAATAGAAATAGAACATGCAGAGCTATTAAGATTTTTTTTTTATAAGTGTAATAATGAATTAATACTTATGAAACATATAGTATGTTAAAATATACCGGTCATGATCATTTTTGAAAGGGAACCAAAAATACACTGAAAATAAAAGGTCTCAACTGTAAGACAGAAGCAAATATTATAATTATAAAACAGTTATTGCTCAGTGTTGAATTAGACAGTGTTATTAAAAAGTGCTCAATACACGTATAAAGAAAATGAAAAATTAACATGCAGAGTTATTAAGTTTAAAAAAATAAGAGATCAGCCAATCACTCACCTTGGTTTTAAAACTTTCGGTATCTTCACATTATTTGGGACAAATTATTTTCTACGTAAGGACTTTGTAAATATAACACCTGAACAAATAGACATAATTTTACTTTGCCGTAAATCAGCATTATTCCATAATAGAGAAGCCTGGATTAAAAAAAATAAAAAAAGGCGAATTCGATGTACCACAAGGTTCGTATGATGGTTCTAGGGATTTCAGAATTAATAGGCCTATATATTTTATATAACATCAACAAAATAGTCCCCATAGACAACCACGGCTGTATAGAGACGACGGGCTGATGATAGTGCCAGACAAGAGAAGAATAAATATACGAAAGATGCTCTTCAAATTCTTCAAAACCTCGACTTTGAAATAGAGGTCGATATGAATAAATAGGTTGTCCAATATTTGAATATAGATTTAAATCTACAAATTTGCATTTGAAACCGAAGACAAAATTAAAATACCTGAATGCTGGATCAACCACTTTGCGAGTATAATATAGAATATCTCTAAAGGAATAAAGTGAACATTATCTAGAAATTCCATTTGTAAAATAATTTTCGAAGTAAAAAGAAAGTGTATGAAAAGACTTTAAGAGAGGCATAAAAGTAAAAAGAGAATTTAACCCTCAAGTAAAACAACAAATGAAGAATAATTCAAGGAAAAGAAAAATATTATTTGGTTTAGCGCCCCCACCCACCTTTTAATTTAGAGGTCAAATGTAAAATAGGGAAAATATTTTTCAAATTGCTTAATAAATACTCTCCCAAAATTCCGCATTACACAAAATCTTTAATAAAAATACAGATAAATCTATCTAGAGCTGTACTAGTAATTTGAAACCACTATAAAAAAAATACAAAAATACTCCAGGAAATTCGCGCAGCAAGATATCGTTAACAGCATGTAACTGTTGAAAGAAAGGTAAATGTCCACTAGATGGAGTTTGAAAAAGAGAAGGAGTAATTTACAAGGCCGAAGTAAAAGATAGAAATGGCCAGAGCCTAATATACGTGGAGTTTACTGAAGGCAGCCTCAAGAAAAGATCGTATAATCACAAGTCATCATTCAAGTTAGAAATACTTAGGAATTCTACCAGACTAGCTAGCGATGTGTGGGAATTAAAAGAAAAAAATAACAAATATGCGATTGTAAACGGAAAAAAGGGCAAAACTGCCAGGAGAAAAAGTTAAAAATAAGATTTCCACCCCCCCCCAAATCTACGGAAAGATCAGAAATATTGACACGATGTATATAAATTAAAAAGTTCGTATGAACCAGAATGAAATTATGTACATTTTATTTAATCCCCGCTAATACAATTTCAATACCTTGTCTTTCTCCATCCTCTCTTTCTATTACACTTCACGCTTTGTGTTTATTTATATATAATTAATAAAAAGTTAGGGAATCATTTGGTTGAAGATACCGAAAGTTTGAAAACAAGATTGCTGATCTCTTAATTTTTCAATTTACTTATTGTTATGGGATCTTACCCATAATAATAATAATAATAATGGACTATTCCATACTTAGTAAATACTGCGCCTCAGGAGTAGGCAAGGAGTGAGTCAGTAGTTCAAGTCGAGTCAAGAGTCGAGTCAGAGGCAGTCCGAAACAGAGTCGCGTTCAGACAATTACTGCAAGACATTGGAATAGTGATACTGGTCGGGACTACATTTTTCTCTTTACTAAACCTGATTGTTCATACTAACACTTCTACTTCTAAGTATATATTCCTGTTTGTAATATATCTGTGTTATTCCATACCTGTGTTCGAGTTCATCTTATTGGTTCTACCTTGGACTATCACCGTGGTACAAGGAACCGGACCATAACAAGTGGCGACGAAGATTCGAATTCATTCGGTGAAAGAAAAAAAAATTTGTTCGCCACACTATAACAAGTGGCGACGAGGAAACCAACTCTCTACGCGGAGGACATACCTTTTTTTTTGCTATCCGTCGCGCATAACAAGTGGCGACGAAGATTTGAACTCTCACGTGAAGAACAAACAACAAAGTCATCTCTCGTGAACATAACAAGTGACGACGAAGAAAACCCCTAAAAAGGAAATACGAACTCTATACACCGAGGACTTATTTTTTTGCTATACGTCACACATAACAAGTGGCGATCTGGATGACCCTTAAATAAAAATAAACTCCCTACTCGGAAAGCATATTTTTTTTTTTTTTGCTATCCGTAACAGTGGACGACGATTGAATTCTAAAACAAAAAAAAGAAACATTTTCTTTTCTTGATATCAAATTTCACTGACAACAAAGGAAAGTTTTTGTTTTTTTGTTTGTTTTTTTTTTGCGAGCACAGGCTACAGAATATCAGGTTACACAAAAAAATACGTTAAAATGGAAGATTTTAAGTCGACCATTATGGAACTTATCAAAATCCAATTTGAACAGCAACAAAGGTACGAACAGAAACATCTGGAATTGCAAGAATTATTGTTCCGTGCAATGACAAATAAGGAGCAAAAATCCGAGAACGAAACAGTTCTCTCACAAGACGCTATTTCGAGTAATAGCGAAGATTTCAAGTTTGCACCCGACGAAAGTAAAAATTTTACACATTACTTCCGATGGTACGAAGATCTATATGATTTTAACTGCAAAGATTGGTTAGACGCACGTAAAGTATGCCTATAACTAAGAAAATTAGGCACAGGCGAATATACCAAATTCGTAGATTATATCCTTCCCAGAAAAACAAGCGAGTTAACGTTCAAAGAATCCATAAAACTGCTAACGGAACTTTTCAGCCATAATACTTCACTATTCCATAAAAGATGGAAATGCTTGAACCTTACGAAAATGGACAGCGAAGATTACATAACTTTCGCATCCATTGTTAACAAATATTGTGACGACTTCAAATTATCGGAACTCAGCGCGGATAATTTCAAATGCTTAATTTACGTCTAAGGCCTGGTTTCAACCAAAGACGCGGAAATGAGATGCAGAATACTTAGTAAATTGGAGAGTGAACAAGAGCTGACACTTCAAAAACTAGCTGAAGACTGCCAGAGATGCATCAGTGTGAAGAAAGACTCAAAAGACATAGAACAAGCTGACATAGCACACGTACGCAAAGTACGAAGGCAAACAAATTTTCCCTCCTCACAAACAAACCGAACCGATTTTCCGCCTCAAGAACAGGTAAAACAAAATTTTCTAATTATAATCAACATAAAAAAAACTACCACCCAGTCCATGCTATCGTTGTGGGTCTTGGCATTGGATTAAAGACTGTACATATCGTTTTAAAACTTGTCTATCATGTAAAAATTGGCCACAAAAGTTCTCATTTTTGGTATAGAAAAGAAAGCAAAAGCAGAATAAGAATTACGGGGACTGATCAAGCAAATGAGACTAATATAAGAAAATATGTACAAGTTGAAATGCAAAGCAGAAAAGTTAGGTTACAGCTGGATTCGGGCTCAGACTTAACTATCATAAACCTACAAACATGGAGGAAACTGAACAAACCATGTTAAAAACGGATAAAATTGCTAGATCAGTTACGGGGAGGAGGATAAAATTCGAGGGTGAAGTAATTACAAACGTAACATTTAATGGAATGACGAAAAAACTAAAAATGTACGTCTTAAGAAATACCGAAAACCTATTCGGAACAGACTGGATGCAAAAATTCGAATTGTGGGAATTACCTATTAGCACCTACTGCCAAAATGTAAAAAGCTTATCAACCGAGGCAGACAAATTAAAAGGAAAACTAAAAAAGAGTTTCCCCGAAGTATTTTCAGCAGGTCTCAGAAGATATAAGAAAATGGCTGCTAATATCGAACTTAAGGAAAACGTTCAACCTGTTTTCAAGAAAAAAAGAAGCGTACCGTTTGCGTCAATAGAAAAAATTGACCAAGAATTAACTAGACTCGAAAATACGTCCACATTGAAAAAAGTAGAATACAGCAAATGGGCCGCACCGACGGTCTACGTCAAAAAGAAAATCAGATCAGCGTTCGATAAATTACTACCAAGTAAAAAAAAAAAAAACAAGTAACAGTCCTACGCACCAAAAAGAAAATTCCTCCCAGGAGAAAAAGTTTTTTAAGGCATATAAAAATAATACCTCTTATTGGGAGCAAGGCGTAATTGAGAAAAGAATTGGTAATATGATGTACATAGTACAAGAAAAAAAATCTCACACAGAAGACACGTAAACCAAATAAAGAAGAGACGGTTACAGGATGCTATCGGTCCCCTTCAAGAGGAGGTATTGGACACGATTTTTGACACATTCGATATAAAAAGACCGCAAACAATGCCAGAACCAAGAAAATCGTTGGGAAAAAGAAAATTCACTGAATCTTTCGAAATAGACCCAAAGAAAAAAAGATATTAAAAAAAACCCTGCTCCGCAAAAGCTTCGGAAGGGGGTGTTATGGGATCTTACCCATAATAATAATGGATTATTCCATACTTAATAAATACTGCGCCTCAGGAGTAGGCAAGAAGTGAGTCAGCCGTTCATTTTTGAACAGACTGCTCGGTTTAACTCTCTGTCTCCGGACGGAGAGGAACCCGAAGGAGGCTACGCCGAAGGGCGGAGTCTCCTTCGGGGAGGTAAAATGGCCCTGAACCCGTTGATGCGGGTTCAAACGGGCATATTTTTTTTAAGGAGCCCACGGGCTCGGGAATCCCACAATAAAAAACCGACCTTGTGTCACATGGTTCCCCAGTGGGGGAGACTCAATATCGTGAGTCAGCCGTTCATTTTTGAACAGACTGATCGGTTCAACTCTGTCTCCGGACGGAGGGAACCCGAAAAAAGGAGGCTACGCCGAAGGGCGGAGTCTCCTTCGGGAGGTAAATCGGCCCTGAACCCGTTGATGCGGGTTCAAACGGGCATATTTTTTTTAAGCCGAGCCCACGGGCTCGGGAATCCCACAATAAAAAAACGACCTTGTGTCACATGGTTCCCCAGTGGGGGAGACTCAATATCGTGAGTCAGCCGTTCATTTTTGAACAGACTGCTCGGTTCAACTCTCTGTCTCCGGACGGAGAGGAACCTGAAGGAGGCTACGCCGAAGGGCGGAGTCTCCTTCGGGAGAGGCAAACTCGGCCCTGAACCCGTTGATGCGGGTTCAAACGGGCATATTTTTGGGCCGAGCCCACGGGCTCGGGAATCCCACAATAAAAAACCGACCTTGTGTCACATGGTTTCCCCAGTGGGGGAGACTCAATATCGTGAGTCAGCCGTTCATTTTGAACAGACTGATCGGTTCAACTCTCTGTCTCCGGACGGAGAGGAACCCGAAGGAGGCTACGCCGAAGGGCGGAGTCTCCTTCGGGGAGGTAAAACTCGGCCCTGAACCCGTTGATGCGGGTTCAAACGGGGCATATTTTTGGGCCGAGCCCACGGGCTCGGGAATCCACAATAAAAAAAAACCGACCTTGTGTCACATGGTTCCCCAGTGGGGAGACTCAATATCGTGAGTCAGCCGTTCATTTTTGAACAGACTGCTCGGTTTTAACTCTCTGTCTCCGGACGGAGAGGAACCCGAAGGAGGCTACGCCGATGGGCGGAGTCTCCTTCGGGAGGTAAATCGGCCCTGAACCCGTTGATGCGGGTTCAAACAGGGTATATTTTTGGCCGAGCCCACGGGCTCGGGAATTCCCACAATAAAAAACCGACCTTGTGTCACATGGTTCCCCAGTGGGGGAGACTCAATATCGTGAGTCAGCCGTTCATTTTTGAACAGACTGATCGGTTCAACTCTCTGTCTCCGGACGGAGAGGAACCCGAAGGAGGCTACGCCGAAGGGCGGAGTCCGGGAGGTAAATTGGCCCTGAACCCGTTGATGCGGGTTCAAACGGGGCATATTTTTGGCCGAGCCCACGGGCTCGGGAATCCCACAATAAAAACCGACCTTGTGTCACATGGTTCCCCAGTGGGGGGACTAATATCGTGAGTCAGCCGTTCATTTTTTGAACAGACTGCTCGGTTTAACTCTCTGTCTCCGGACGGAGGGAACCCGAAGGAGGCTACGCCGATGGGCGGAGTCTCCTTCGGGGAGGTAAATCTGCCCCTGAAACCCGTTTATACGGGTTCAAATGGGTTATTTTTTTAGCCGAGCCTAATGGCTCGGGAATAAAAAAAAACCGACCTTGTGTCACATGTTGCCCCAGTGGGGAGACTCAATATCGTGAGTCAGCCGTTCATTTTTGAACAGACTGCTCGGTTTAACTCTCTGTCTCCGGACGGAAGGAACCCGAAGGAGGCTACGCCGATGGGCGGAGTCTCCTTCGAGGAGGTAAATTGGCCCTGAACCCGTTTATACGGGTTCAAATGGGCTATTTTTTGCCGAGCCTAATGGCTCGGGAATTCCCACGTTAAAAAGGCCCTTGTGCCAATGACACCTCCGGTGGGGGGTGACTCAACATCGTGAGTCAGTAGTTCATTTTCGAGCGACTGATCGGTTTAACTGTCCCGGACGAGAGGAACCTGAAGGAGGCTACGCCCCCTGAAACCTGCTTATACGTGGAGCCTACGGCTCGGGAATTTTTAAAAAAAAGGCCTTTGTGCCACATGACACCCTCGTGGGGGGGGTGACTCAATATCGTGAGTCAGTAGTTCATTTTCTGAGCGACTGATCGGTTGAACTCTCTGTCTACGGACGGAGAGGAACCCGAAGGAGGCTACGCCGAAGGGCGGAGTCTCCTTCGAGGAGGTAAAACCGGCCCTGAACCCGTTGATGCGGGTTCAAACGAGCATATTTTTGGGCCGAGCCCACTGACTCGGGAAACCCACAATAAACAACCGACCTTGTGTCACATGTTGCCCCAGTGGGGGGGGGACTCAATATCGTGAGTCAGTAGTTCAAGTCGAGTCAGTAGTTCAAGTCGAGTCAAGAGTCGAGTCAGAGGCAGTCCGAAACAGTTACGTTCAGACAATTACTGCAAGACATTGGAATAGTGATACTGGTCGAGACTAAATTGTTCTTTCTACTAAACCTGAGTGTTCATACTAACACTTCTACTTCTCTGTATATATTCCTGTTTGTAATATACCTATGTTATTCCATACCTGTGTTCGAGTTCATCTTTATTGGTTCGACCTTGGACTATCACCGTGGTACAAGGAACCGGACCATAACACTTATATATATATATATATATAGAGAGAGAGAGAGAGAGGAAGAGCGACAGACAGACAGAGAGAGAGACAGAGTACAATGGGTAAATTATCACCGTTTTATATTTTTAATTTTGCGCATGAACATTGTTTTAGATTTTGTTGACAGCACAGTACAGTAGGGTCAGTGTGAGAAAAAGAACACCATGACGCAATTCACTCCGCCAGAAATTTGAAAACGGCAATGCGTACTTCTTAGCATTCACACCGGAAGCTCCAATACGAATATTTCAGAGTGTTTGGGCGTCAATCTGGGAACAGTGCAAAGGATTATCAAAGATTTAAATTAGTGTAATGGCAATTACAAAGATATAGCAGCTCGGAAGACTCATTCTGATCGTTCTAATAAGAAAAGAACTCCCGAGTTTGTGGATGAAGGCATCAGACTCAACACGGAGGCCCCTACATCAAGTGCCTTGAGGATGTAGTGTTTTGCTGGATCAAGAGGGTGGCAACTGGAAGACACTATGTCTGGCGAATGGACTCTGCACCATGCCACACAAGCAGGAGCACCCAGTCATGGAATTCAGACGATATTTGCGACCACATCACCACTAACATCTGGCCACCTAACTCCCCAGACTGCAGCCCCTTTGATTATTACGTGTGGGGTGCAGTTGAGCGAGAAACCACCAACATTCACCGACCGTCTAGAAGAGTTGCAGGAGATTCTGAAATCATCTGGAGGCCGCGGTTGGCGATTTTATTAAATAAATTTATAATTTAGTATTTCAAGATTGCGTAATTTAGGCAACGGTTTATCTCTCTCTCTCTGTCTCTCTCTCTCTCTCTCTCTCTCTATATATATATATATATATATATATATATATATATATATATATATACACACACACAGATAAGGTGCTGTCTAAAAGTTGTAAATATGATCTCATTAAAGATCGCAAAAGTGTCTTCGTTTATTTATTGGTTGAGTAATTCTGAGGTAGGGGAAACGTTGTTCAAGACCATAGCGGGTACACCCATCCGTTAAAAACTTACAAATTTCGAATACAAAGACGTTTTTGTACACACACACACACACACACACACACACACACACACACACACACACACACAGAGCATATTTCTATTCAAGCATGTTTGGTCAAATAATTTAGATATTATATCTATTTATTTTAGTTTTAATCCTTTTAAGTCCATGAATTAATTTCTTAGTGGGTGGAGAAAATTGATTAAGAAAAATTGCAAAATTTTCTTTTATTAGATAATTATAAAAGTTTCATATTACAATTTTGGAACGCTATAATCTAACAATGAAATATATATATATATATATATATATATATATATATATATATATATATATATATATATATATATATATATATATATATATTCAGTTAATTACGAAGAACTTGGTAAACCGAATGGGTAATTCCAAGGAGGATGAAATCCTGAGAGTTCAATGTGAATCCAGAGCTAATATTTAATGAAAAAACAGACCACTTTAAGGTACCATTACAATAATTTATTTCACCAAAATCCTTTTTGAAGGACTCCGGATCATCAGGTAACAATTCCAACAACGAAATGAAAGGAAAAATGGGATTAGAAATTGATGGGTAGTGTAATTTTTGTAATTTAACAGGGAGAGTGATAGCTGTAGCTAACGAGACAAGGTAGATTATAGAGAGGGGTAAATTTTATATATATATATATATATATATATATATATATATATATATATATATATATACACAATTTGGACGATCGCTATGCAATAAGGTATTGTGTTAAGATTTTCAACTGTCTCTTTCTGATTCTAATTAAATGTACTTTCTGTTACCATTTTCTTTAAAACTTCCTCTTGCTCACATGTTAAGGCCATGCTATTATTGGTATTCTGTAGAATAGATTCTGTTGTCTGAATTTTCCTCTTAATCTGAGAGATTGTCCATTATTCTCTGCCATATAGGAGGATTGATATTACATAGCAGTTCAGCACACTTTCTTTGTTTATAACGAAATTTCCATACATCTGAATTCTTTGTTTCGGTTTTGGGCGGTATATTTCGCTATTCAATTACGCTTTCGCATTTCAGTGTCACATTTTCCATTTTATGTTGAAATATTTCCAAGATAGTTAAATTTCTGTCGGATCTATGAATCGAAAAACCGAGTTCGAATTCCAGTTGAATCCATTACATTCACTTACGTGCTAATAACTTTGGGAAAGGTATGAATTCTCCCCTAGCTATGGGTAAAAGCACGACAGGTCAGGTTCTATAGCCTAAGATGGCAACTGGTCTACCGCAAAAAGAGATGGCAACCTACTGCGGGAAAAAAATCTGCCTCGTCAGTCATGTATCGAAAGATACAAGATTGCCTAAGCGTGTATCACGCATGGCACATAACTGACTGACGTATTTGATTCTGACGTCTCCAATTTGTCTCCCGCATCTTGGGCTATCCCTCTTTCTAAAAACCATAGCTTTTTATAACTGATGGTTTGTCCTTTCTTCTTTCTTTCATTTACTGTATTGTCTAGGAGTCCCTGCAGTTTTCATTCCGTATCAGCCACCAAATTGAATTGGAAGACATTTTTTATATTTACATTCCTTTCTATCTTTGTACTCTTCACTTTCTTTTCTGTCCATATAGAGATTCATTTATTAATTGCTCCTAATATTTCCCCAAGAATCAAGTTTTTTATGCAAACATGAAACTTTGTGACCGCAATAACATCACCTGTGATACCGCTTTTATTTTAACTACCTTCACTCCTCAGCAATGCTTATTGCTTTAAAAAGCTATTATTAGAATTGCAATAAAACCTAAACATATGATGAAAGTGAATTTATACACATTTTTTTTGTTCTTGAGGATTTACAACAAAAATTACGACTCCTGGGTATGACGATAAACTATATCCTGCAGCAAGGCATCTGATAGGGAGATGGGAGGTTTTGAGGAGCGTGGAACCATCTCTTAATTGCTGTTGTTCCCAGGTTCACCCTGAACCAGTTAGGGTCCCATCTATGAGTAAATAGTGAATCCCCAAACAAAAACAAAACACTATGAAAGTATAAGAATACACTTTTATAGTAAAAAAAAACAGCAATAAATTTTATATAAAAATGGCCAACAATACATTTTTAAAACAAAATGACCAGCAATACATTTTATTTGTAGCTGAAGGCATACAACTGCATTCAAAATACATATAATTGAAGACAAACAATTTAATTCAAAATATATTTAGTTGAAGGCATACAATTGTGTTCAAATTTGGTCATTAAATAACCCAGAGATGTTGATATGCCGCTAAATAAATCATTATTTATTTATTAGATTGTTAACTTTTTTTTACTAATGTTCACTAAATACACGGCCCAAGAGACTCTCAAGGTAGAGGGTTACTATGAAGAGATATTTATTGAACGTAGGAAAGGACAAGCGTTAAGAGTATGAAGCTGAAGTGGACTTTGTGAAGGAACCTGAAACCCAGTCCTAAGGAGGAAACAAGGGATAAACATCTACTCCTGTTCAAAAGACCTGGGCTCAGTGTGAACCGGAGAATAGACAAATCAATCTACCCCTATTAAATTTTTTACAAGAATAATTTTATATTTCCAACATTGACAAACTGTATTAGTTTTTAGAATTTTGTAAATATAAAGGTATTCTTGTAAATAAACAATCTCATGTATAGAAAGTGAACTCTCAAGAGGAAAGAAAAAGTATAAATGAACTTTCATCTATTTACGTTTTGTTACAATTCCAATCATCGCTCTTCAAAACAATAAACATTGCCAAGTAGCGAAGGGAGTTAAAATAATTGGTCTGTCAAGGGAAAAACTTCCTTTCGAGACTGTTTTATTGCGAGAACGAAGGTCCATGATTGCCGCAGTTCAAATAAATATTTGCATCATATTACTCATTACTTAAGGAGACTGATTGAAATTAAATATATGTGTGGACTTATGTCTCCATCTAGTTTCTATACAGACTGAAGGATTTGGTAGAATTAATTAGTTAAAATAGTGTGGTGACAGCACCAACAATGTAGATCAATAGTCTGAACAACTAGTAAAATTATAATGACTCATTTCACATTGAAATACTTGTATTTATTCTTCTGAATAAAGTGTGCGCATGTTTGTGCGTGTGTCGCTTTTATAGGAAGAGTGATTATTGAATCAGTGCTTTATTTTCTCTCTCTCTCTTTCTCTCTCTTTCTCTCTCTTTCTCTCTCTCTGACAGCCTTTAAGACGAGTACATACCAAGGTCAGAGATTTATAAATACTTGAATTGATTTTTCTTCTTTTCTGAGACCTAATCTTCCATATGCGTTTTACCATTGTATCCATCTGTCTCTTCAGAGATTCATAAAGATGGGCTTGTATCAGTGTATACTTTTATGTATGTGAATTATGTATACATCGACGTATGGATGTCTACATGAACACATGATCGTGTATATATATATATATATATATATATATATATATATATATATATATATATATATATATGCCTGACGATTGCGTCTAGCATGAAACAGCCTGTCGCCTCGGACTGTTGACTTCAATGTTCACTTATATATATATATATATATATATATATATATATATATATATACACACACACACACACATATATGTATGTATGTATATATTTGTGAGTAAGTGTGTGTGTGTCTGTCAGTCTGTGTGTGTGCATATATGTATGTGAAGGAATGCCAATGAATATGTGGTTACACGCATATGTATATATATGTACGTATGTATTTCTATGTATGCATGTACGTGTATATCCTATTGTGGATGCGTGTACATGTCATAGTATGCATATATAGATCCAGAAGATTGAGAGGTGGTCGAGAGATCGTGACTGAAGCCAATGACGATTTTATTGAACAAATTTACTCTTTAGCATATCAAGATATTTCTGTGTCATTTTGGTAAATATATCAGTTAAAATGAGATGTTAGTATTTTTGTTTCCTTGTTGCATAATTTAGACGAAAATTTATTATTCATTGTACCCTTTATATATGTAGGATCATTGCAAAAGTGCGTGCCCGATTAGAAAATTGAATACACCGAAAATCGAACACACACTTTTTCAACGAACATTGCAGGTTCGAATCCTGTCAAAGGACGAATATTTTCTATGAAAATTTCTCGGACATTCAGGCCGGTAAATGTTTTTTAATACTGTTTATTATAAACAGAGCATTTACTTAAAATACTTGTATCTATAAAAAAAAAAAGAACGTTAAACATAAAAATATCTTTTAATAAATAAATTGTCGGACTTTGTCCATTTCTTAATATATGACGTCATTTGTTTACATTCGATACGCCAGAGCAGTTATGAATGTACGAGATTCATGGACGATTGAAGTTTATAAGCAGTAAATTCGACCTTGCCTACCAAACGCTCCTTTGTGGCCGATTGGTAAGGCACGTCAGCGTAAATGACGGTTCCGTATAGGATGCAGGTTCGAATCCTGTCAAAGGACGAATATTTTCTATGAAAATTTCTCGGACATTCAGGCCGGTAAATGTTATTTAATACTGTTTATTATAAACAGAGCATTTACTTAAAATACTTGTATCTATAAAAAAAAAAGAACGTTAAACATAAAAATATCTTTAATAAATAAATTGTCGGACTTTGTCCATTTCTTAATATATGACGTCATTTGTTTACATTCGATACGCCAGAGCAGTTATGAATGTACGAGATTCATGGAAGATTGAAGTTTATAAGCAGTAATTCGACCTTGCCTACCAAACGCTCCTTTGTGGCCGATTGGTAAGGCACGTCAGCGTAAATGACGGTTCCGTATAGGATGCAGGTTCGAATCCTGTCAAAGGACGAATATTTTCTATGAAAATTTCTCGGACATTCAGGCCGGTAAATGTTATTTAATACTGTTTATTATAAACAGAGCATTTACTTAAAATACTTGTATCTATAAAAAAAAAGAACGTTAAACATAAAAATATCTTTAATAAATAAATTGTCGGACTTTGTCCATTTCTTAATATATGACGTCATTTGTTTACATTCGATACGCCAGAGCAGTTATGAATGTACGAGATTCATGGAAGATTGAAGTTTATAAGCAGTAAATTCGACCTTGCCTACCAAACGCTCCTTTGTGGCCGATTGGTAAGGCACGTCAGCGTAAATGACGGTTCCGTATAGGATGCAGGTTCGAATCCTGTCAAAGGACGAATATTTTCTATGACATTCAGACCGGTAAATGTTATTTAATACTGTTTATTATAAACAGAGCATTTAGTTAAATACTTGTATCTATATATGTGTATATATATATATATATATATGTGTGTGTATATATATATATATGTATATATATATGTATATATATATATACATGTATATATGTATGTATATATATGTGTGTGTGTGTGTGTATATATATATATATGTGTGTGTGTATATGTATATATATATATATATATACACACACACATATATATATATATATATATATATATATATATGTGAGTGTGTGTGTTGTGTGTGCAGATGTGCCCATGTGTGTAAACAAGATTTCTTCGATCGTATACGAAGTAATCGACCTCATTTATAGATCTTACCTATGATGTGTTTTTGGTTGACTGGTGATTTTATCAAATTTATTTTTGCCTGCTTCTTTGACTATGTTGATTGAACTCAAAGAGACTTTAGAATAATCCAAATTCTGAGTATAAAAATAGACATCACTGTTTAGCGATCAATGTAGAGAAAAGTTCTTCCGCGAGGGAAATAAGTTCGATCTTTAACGTATGCCCTATCCTCGTAGCCCCAGGCCAGCGGCCGTAAATATATAATACTAAAATTTGAAAACATGCGCCATACAACACATTCGGATAGAGTGCTTGGTAGATATGGTATTTCTCACAGACTATTGAGATATTTTTGTTACTTTGGACATTTCAGATTGTTTAGGTGTCAATCTGAGGATAATGCAGAAGATTTGGAAAGAATTGAATGATATATCCAGTCAACATGATGGTGTTTGGGATGATCACTAGTGATGGTGACGTTATGCCTCCATTCATCTTTACACAGGGCCTCAGACTCAACACGGAGGACTACACAACGTGCCTTGATGAGTAGTGCTACCCTGCATGAAGAGAGTCGCAACAGGATTCTGCACCATTTCTGTGACCACATCAATCCTTACATCTGGCCACCTGACTCCCCAGACTGCAACCTCCTTAATTATTATGTGTGGGGCGTAAGACCAACAAAACTCCTTGTAACAACAACGATGAACTGAAGACAAGAATTTTGGCAGCATTCACGAACTTAAACGGGTATGTTGTGCAGAAGAGTTGCAGGAGATTCTGAAGTTGTCTGGAGGCTGTGGTTGAATCCAATGACGATTTTAATGAATAAATTTACTCTAGTATTTCAAGATACTTTTGTGTAATTTTTATAAATATATATGTTAAAATTACTGTTATTTTAATTTTTCGTAATTTAGACAACAGTTTATCCATCTCCCCTGTATATATATATATATATATATATATATATATATATATATATATATATATATTACAAAAAAAAAAAATTGCCTCAACATGAGGATAGTCTATTTCAAGTTGAAATAGACTATACTCATGTTGAGGTAAATTTGTTTTTTTATGTAAAAAATTATATGCTCTGTTATAATAAACACATTGAACTGCCTGTGGATCAGCTTTAATAATTGTTAATACTAGGATCCACTTGAATTTTATAACAACGGATCTATTCCCTGTACTATATATATATATATATATATATATATATATATATATATATATATATATAGGTTGCGGCAGAATTATCTCCCACATAATAGAAATACATTAATAGATATACCACCCACATTTTAAACTGTCACCTGTGTTTTACCAGGGAACTTACACAAGTGTATCTTCATCTGTCTAATGCTAATATATCTTAGCGTTATGTAGATGGTATTTCTAGAAGATATTGCAAAAAGGGAAATGTATTTTATAGTTCTGGTTTCTGGTGGTGACGAGTTGGAACAGAAACAAATTATAAGTTTTATTTTTTGGGTGAAATAAAATGTTCACTGGAAATTTAATTGTGAAAAACATTTGTTGTTCAGAGGACTGCAGATTTGGGCAGGTGACAACATTGTTTTGTCTGGTTTTGCGTAGAAGACGAATAGGTCAGGTTATTTGGAATGCAGATGGCCTTGAAGTTTGGCGATATTTAAAGTCTGGATAGGTTAAAAACAAACCAGAGGCAATGACCTTTTTGAACCCCTCTTTTGATGGAAGGATTGTGAGAAAACGCGTGGGTGGATGGGTCTTCATATATACAGCATTTTGGCGAATGGAGGCAAAGAGAAAGACTGGAAAATCGAGAGGAGAGACACGTCGAAGGTTGACTGATCAACACACATGCAATTCACACACGCCTGAAATTAACACGACGTTCGATTGTCTGATAAAAGTTTGAGAATACATTCTTTGGTTCCTAGTCGCTACTCCCTCCAGAGGTGTTAAGCTATATGAAACTTTTGGAAATATTCTATCTTTATTTACTATTCTTAAAACTGTAATTTTCAACCAATGTCAGGCTTTGTGCTTCTTCCGACAAGAGCAGGATTTTCTTTTCTTCAGCCCAGTCTTCATAGAAAATACCACGATTTACTAAATCCAGATTAAGGGTAATCTCCCTTTTCGTGTCAGCAACTCTAGACGATTGACAACCGAACTTGTGGCAACTCTTTGGCCAGTTTAAAACTGTATGTAACCAACCTGACCCCACAGCCATCCAAAGGTGAAGATATCTACGAGAGATGGGGTCCAAATAGTTAGGCTGCACGTCCTTTGGAAAAGGTTGTTTACACTATATATGGAAGGTATTTCTGCCTCACCCCATATATATATATATATATATATATATATATATATATATATATATATATATAGCTTTAAGGTGTGCTATATCTATGGGTTAATGTTGCCAATGTCAGACATAGAGTGTATGTAAATATAACAGTGGCCATTGAAGTCAACACTCAAAGACGACAGACTGTTTCATGCCTTTTGGCCTGACGATTGCGTAAAAGTATGAAACATACTCTTATATATATATATATATATATATATATATATATATACAGTGTGTCCTAAAAAAATTGACATCATTTCGCAGGCCAATAATTTTGGCATTTCTTGTTGAAATAACCTGAATGTATAGAAACAGACAAAGATTTTTATTTTATTTTTGTTATCTCAATGGGAATCTGCCAGAGAGATGGATCGGGCGTGGTGGAGATGAAGCCAGTTTTCTGATGAAATGGCCGCCAGAGTCACCGGACCAGTCCCCGTGTGATTTCGTTTTACGGGGATATGAGAAGAGACTGGTCTATGTCCCTCCTCTTCCTGCTAGGATTGATGAACTCAAGCAGAAAATCACTTTCGCACTGTATAATGTTACCGCAGACATGCTACAACGTGTTTGGCAAGAGCTTAACTACCAACTTGACATCTGCCGTGTCACAGGCGGTTCACATATTAAACTGTTATGAAATCGGTCCCATAATAAACTTATGATTTTCAACACCTAAACTGTTCAATTTCATTGAGCTAGACTTAGTAGTTTTCAAGATAATTGCTTTTAAAATGATGTCAATTTGGTGGGGGGCACCCTATATATATATATATATATATATCCCTGAGCCGCGCTAGGAAGTTTTTCTCCCCAGAGTCGATCCTCCAGATCCACAATTCGCCCTTGCATGAAGTATTGCTGCCATATATGGTCTGGTGCCCCTCGGGGTTCTTGATAGGCTCCAGAGGCGGATATGCAATGTAGTTGGCCCTGCTCTGGCGTTTCGTCTACAGTCACTTTCTCACAGACGCGCCGTCGCCTCCCTCTGTCTGTTCTACAAATACTTCCATGGAAATTTCTCCGAGGAGCTGCATTCGCTGGTTCCCAGACGTCACGAGTTCCAGCGCCTCACGAGGCTGGCATCCCTTTCTCACCCCTTCACTGTCGAAACTCCTAAATATAGCCGTCTCTTCTACTCTAATAGCTTCATGTCTCGCACCTCTCGCCTGTGGAATTCCCTTCCCTTTTCCTGTATCCCTGTGAGCTATAATTTCCAGCTATTCAAGTGTAATGTCAATCGACATCTCCAGTTGCCTTGATCTATCCACTACCCTCATCCTTTCTTCTATCACTCCTATCTGATCTTGCTCTAAATTTTCTGTAACCCCTTGCGTCCTACTGGCTTCCAGCCTTGCTTGGGGGTGAAATGCTTATATATATATATATATATATATATATATATATATATATATATATATATATTACTATTTTTGAGCGTACTGACCTTGTTCAAAACTACTGATCACGCGCCAGAATCTGCTGGTCTCTCACAGAAACTTTAACTAATATTTGCTCAGTACCCCTATAAACTACAGATTGTCTCTGTTGGTGTTGTAGAAGCACAAACGTGCCTGGACATCTATCAATAAAGGTGTTAGCCACTCATCCTAACAGACAGGGTTATTCTGAAACAAGTAACCAACCGCTGTCATATGACAGAGGGTCCATTAACTTAATTAATATCTTCTCAATGTAAAATAATTGTTAAAAAACTAGACGCGAAAATTATGCCCTTGTGCCAGACTTTCGTTAAGCTTAGTTTTGATTTTTTTTCTGTTTTTCTTTGTGTGTCTTTCAATGCGTCATATGTTTGTGCGTCTTTCAATGCATATGGAGATGTGTATGGGTATGACGCACTTTTGATGACACTTTATTTGTTATCGTTGGCTGAGTCTCACAGTGTAACGACGATTAATAAATACATATGAAATGATGCATTGTCTCCCCTCAACAGGTAATTCTAAATGCACAAGATTCTCGGCAGATGGTGACTAATTAAGATCCGACAAATTGAAGACATCGACAACGTAGCTGGCGATTATGAGATCCAATTTATGAAAAACGCGAGAAGATTGGCTTGAGGGACTGGTCACGAAGAGAAAGTGAATATTTTTCTCATTTGACATCCAATTGTAATAAAAATAATTGTTTGTTTTATTTTCCTACCCCTTCAGGATGTAGGCGATCATAGTTATCCTCATATTCCTTTTTCTTTTCTTTTTTTTTTTAACTGCAATTACTGTTTTACTGGGAAAATAATAGTGGTTCTCTGTTTCATCCTCAACGGTTTTTACTTCAGTGTTGTTCTTCTCATAGACTGGCATTCAACCAAGGCTAGAGAGTTCAATTTACCTTGCATTACAGGCAAGAGAATACGTGGTCGTACGATCACCGAGGTTAAGCAACGTATAGCCTGGTCTGTACCTAGATGGGTGACCGCTTGGGAATACCAGGGATTTTAAGCTTGTATGTGCGGTTGGTGTAATGGGTAATGATTCGGTAGTGTTAGTCGGATAGCCGAGTTCCAATTCAAGTTAGGATCGTTATATTCACTTACGTAAAAATATCCTTTGGAAATGTGGGAATCTAACTCTTCTCCTCCCGGCTATGGGTTAATTAGTAAGACATCATTATTATCTCCAAAAAAAACTTACAAACTAAAAATATTTTCTGGCTTTAAATAACCTGCAATGCGCTAATAAGCTGTACAAAACGAATCAATCAATCAAGAATATGTGGATTTTTTGCCTTTCCCAAGGGCATTTATGGTTTTACAGACGAAGACTATGAACAGAACACCTGTGCAATAAGGTTTGTTTTAGTCACGGCTTTGTAGCTTATTTAAAGTGGAAACATTTTTTTTTTTTTTGGTTTCACTATTTTTTTAGAATAATAATGATTTTTTTCAGATACAGGTCTTACTACTTAACTCTTAATTAATAGGAAAAGATGGATTCATGCCTTTCAGAAGGGTATTTGCACGTAAATGAATGTAACGAACCCAACCAGAATTCAAACTCGGCTCTGCAATTTCTCGTTCAGAGCCGATACTCATTACATCACCCGGAGCAACGAGTAAGTTCTAAAGAAAATGGTAACTAGAAAGACGTCCACAGATAAAAATCAGAAAGCGGTTTGAAATGTCTGGCATATTATGAAGAAAGAGGATTCGGAAAATTTAATACACCTGGGTTGTATTGAAAGAAGGCGTGGTTGAAGCAAACAGCGAGCAGCATTCAAAATTAATTTGTGTGAATGTCTGGAAGAGCAGGGACAAATAGGGGTGGTAAAGAATTAAACGTTGCTTAGAGCTAAAAGGGACAGGAAGATGTAGAGAGTCCTAGTCGCACACATCTAAAAGAGACTGTACATAAATAATAATGAGAATAGCACAAGACCGGAAGTTTCGGGTGCCAGCATTAATATTCTTCGAAAGTAACTTACTAACCATTATTTCACGATAGGGTGTTCTATATTGACTAAAATACCTTAAAAATAACAATTATCGTTCTGTTGCTGGGTACGATTACTCTTTACGTGAACAAATGAATACAAACAAGAAAGTCATTATAAACACCGTGTGTACGTCATTGCTGTAAGCCTTTTCTCTTATTGTGACGATATGCAATCGGAAAGCCTTCAGCTCTTACACGATAGAAACAGGCAATCAAGAAAGTAATTACTTTTTTTTCTATCCAAGATATGAGTTATTGCCTGGTAGATCGCTGGTCAAAGCATTGGATACAGGCACTGAACTCAGTTTGCGATGAACAACTGTTTGCTTAGTCCCAAGCTGTTTGATTAAATATCTTAATGTGCGTAGAATGAGAAGGAAATCAAATTATCAATATATATATATATATATATATATATATATATATATACAGTTCAAATTCAAATTTTGAAGCTACCCCCAGAATTAGCATGACATGAACTTGACAGAAAGATAAAATAAATAAAAAGAGTTCTTACAATCATTGAAAAAAAAAAAGAATGGAATCAATTATTAAACTTATACTTTGGCAAACTTTATTTAATGCCAAAAAAAAATTGTGCTGCAGTAATCATGGCTAAAGAAAGATATTTTGACGAGAGAAAAATTTTCTTTCTTTTTCTTTTTGTCATAATAAAATTTCTAATAAAAATTCATGTTTCACTTTTTTTTAAGCATGTTTGATAATTATTATTTTTTCTTATTTAAATTACAAAAAAAACTACTTTTGGGGCCAATTTAAAAATTACCAGTGGTGGACTCAAACTTTTGAGCTGTAGTGCATATATCTTTAGTTTACGCATACCATTAAAAATGACAGCACATTTTAAGACATTATTAATGCAGTCATTGCATGTATTTATTGTTATTGTTGTACTTTTTAGTATGCCTTTTATTAGCGAAGAATTGGGCAGGAAACTTGTTTAACATCGAAAGAAAATTAGAGAAACTAACATCTGTAACATCTTGGGCGTTTTACTGGTACATATTGACAATCTGTTGGACAAAAAAGGTCATAGCATAAAATGTAATAAAAAATAAAATAAAAATATGTATAAAAGTAGGTTAGTTTTACTTGCATAGCAAAAAAGAGCCTATTTTCCAGCAACCTTTTTATATATACCCTATATGCTCGTATATCTGCGATGTTTGAAGCCCTAATATTGAAGTTAATTTTAAGGGGGTCACGCGATATAAAATTAGTGTATGTACTGCTGGCCCTGGCTATTCCATTGACCAAACTATATATCCATTTACTGTAGTCAAATTAACTTCAAAATTAGGTCTTCAAAGGTCGCATGATACGCGAGTATATACGGTACATGTTTTAAAATAATTTAAAATTTAATAATCCCAAATTAAAATATTTGTATTTTTCAATGATGCTGTGATGATGAGTGATGTGATTTTTTACAGCTTACAAACCCTTTATGTGTTATTTAAAATAAAAACATATCTTTTTTAAATATTTGTCTATATTTCTGAGATGAGGTAATGTAACTATTTACAATATTTACATTGTTCGGATTGTCGTACTCTTCTTTACCTTCACATACACGACGTTTCGGCCGTTGTACGCTCCAGCCTTTTTCAGGTGATATTTATTGAAATTTCGAATTTAGTCCACGGATGTAGATTGTTCTAATTCCATGTACTATGCCTTTCGATATCTCAGTTTGAAAACTGTCCATGTTTTTGTTCTCTCCGTTTATGCCAGGGATTGAACTCACCACTCTTTGGGTCAAGTTACATTCATCAACCAATCCTTTTATACGCTTTTAGGCCATGTGTCGATATATATATATCCCCAAGGTCACATTTCTCATGGGATAATTTACGAAATTTGAGGAGTAACTCTACAGAATCTCAAGCAAAGAATTTTACTAAATAACAAAGACCACAACACTTGAAGACTTCCAACAGCAGTAACAACAAAAATGAATAGCGCATGTAACTAGAAGGGAAAATAATGATATAATCAAGATATTGACTTTCCACACTACTTTACATAAAAGGTTAGAAAGGCAACTCCTATCAATACTAAAAAGAACAATAACAGTGAACATTTTGAAGCCTATTTTCCTGAAAAAGCATTTTTAAGATACAGATTTTAACAATTTCAACCGATAGTAACGCTAACTGCTCGGTCAATGAATGCTGAATGTTTCCTTATAGGGAAACGGTTGTTTCCTCCATTATCATTATCATTCCAATGCGATACCAATTCCTATGCATGTGTTAGAATTATGGTACAAATTTTGTAATCATTTTTGTATATTTCCCAAAACAAAAGCATAAATAAATCCTCCTCCTCACTTTAACAACGCCTCGGCGTGTTTTACCTCCCGTTCCTTCCCTAGCGTGAATTAAGGTACCCTAGACGACACACCAGGCCCTTTCATTTTATTCTGTACTGTAGTTTCAACAAAAGATTTTTTGTTAGTTTTAAAATTAGCAATCTTACCCCAAGGCCAAATAAATTCTCCTTAAATAAATTTAACTCAATAGAATTAATGAACTGAAGCTTTTTTTTTTAATATTATGTCTCTTGAAGTTTTTATATCAATAACAGAGGCGATCGATGGTTTTTGGATGAGGAATCGAAGTTAGCATTGTCTGTGAAGAGTTTGCCGAGATACATTTAATTAACACGCATTCGGGCTTGTCATATGTTCTGTTGGCTGGAAAGGAGAGAAAAAAATCCTGGAAAACATGGCGCGAATGTGTCAGGAGCATAAAAAGAAATGGTTTGCAAGCAGAGGTAGAAAATCAAGTGAGATTAATGTCAACAACGACTTTCAATCATGACGATTAGGTTTAATTGGAACTTTTGAAGAAATTACTAATTAAGATTTGTTAATTACCTCTCGGCAACCTCGTAATAAAACTTATATGCCATATACGATTGTTCAAATTTAAATAAAAAGGAAAGATCACCTGAATCTAATACATGCACTAATCATCTCCTCGTTCTGGGTATGAAGATAAACAAAATTCGGGAGCAAAGCCTCTGATTGGGAGATTGGAGGTTTTGAGGACCGAGGACCTCTTAATTGCTGCTGTTCCCAGGTCCACCCTGACCCGAGATGAAAGCACCTGTTAGGTTCCCAGCTATGGGTAAATTATGACCCCACCAAACAGAAGTCAACAGTACATTTTTTTTATAATAAAATGAGCAACAATAAATTTTTATAACAAAATGACAATCAGTGCAACACTAAAAAAAATGTAAAAATACATTTTTATAGTAAAATTACCAACAGTATATTTTATGATCTACAAACTACATACCTCAAAACAACCTAACTTTATCCAAAAAAGCATAAAATGATGTACAAAATATGTATATTTCGGCATTAAATAACCCATAGAGGTATTGATATGCCACTAAACAAAATCAACGAACCAACAATCCGTATTTATAGCAAAATTGCCAACAATACCTACTTATAGTATAATTATCAAGAATACACTTTATCTGTAGTTGAAGGCATACAATTACGTTAAAAAATATTTAATTGAAGCCATAAAATTGTGTTAAAAATATTTCAGTTTCGGCATTAAATAACCCATAGAGGTGTTGATATGCCGCTAGACAAAATCAACCAACCAACTAATGATCTCCAAATAAGAACTCTTTCTTTTAACGATTTGAAGATTTTCCCTAATTATTTACTCAGCTTAGCTTAGTCTGGTACAGGGCCAGCCTAGCGGATCACTCAACCAAAAACAAATTCACTACACTAGCAACGATCTCGTGAGATTGGCTGAGTCTCCGTTTTTTTCCCTGATGCCCCCACCACATGAATTTAAGCGTACAACTAGATTGGCATGTAGTTCTCACCGTTTTACTGTTGAAATAGTTAAATGCAACCGCCACTTCTATTCCAGCAGTTTCCTTTCTCGCACTTCCAGCCTGTGGAAGTCACGTTTAATTGCTTCCCTGATAACTACAATCTTCAAACATTTAAATGCAACGTCAATCGCCATCTTTATCTTCTTGAATCCCGTTCATCTGTTGTCCTTTCCTCGATCCTCCTTATACTCAGTCTTTTCTCTCACTTTCACTCTCTGTAACCCCCTTGCGTATTAGTGGCATTCTCCCCTTGCTTGTGGTGAATGATAAAAAAAATGCTACTCTTAAATCAGCATCCTTTATTGATGCCTACCAAATTTAGTCTTAGACCATCAGTAAAGATGCTGGAAGGATATTCGGTTCCTTGTACCGCCCCAGAAAGTATCTGATTCCTTCTATCGTTCTCTGCCGTTACAAGAGTCAGATCGGACCAAAAATTAAGTACTGTCCCCATATCTCGGTTGCAGTTTCTCAACTCCCACTTCCCACATTTGGCAGAGCTAGAAAGCATTTATGCAGCTGTGTGGACGATGAATTATCCTCGACTCTACAAGCCTTTTCCCACAAACGGAAAGTCGTAAGCTTCTCGCTATTCTATCGCTATTTCCATGGCAAATGTTCTGGCGAATTACATTCTTTCGTTCTATCAGTGTAGACCTTTACAGCTAAAACCCACCACACCTCGTTGTACAGAGTCAAATAATCTTCATTCCCTTGTTATTCCATTGGTAAGGAGAAAGTTCCATTCGGACAGTTCGTTCCAAGGAACCCCTACTTTATGGAACAGATTCTTGAGAGGAGATTTGTCCGATCATTGCAACTTTATTTCTTCAAGGCTCGGATCAACCAAAATCTATTTTCAACAATCTCTTTCATTAACTCTCGAGCCCTGTATTTGATGAATAACAGTAAAAACAATAGACTAGCGCTGGATCAAAGTAGAGACTCACTCAGCAAGGATCCAACTAAATCCACTAGCTATAGTTCAGGGAAACTAGCTAACAATTACGCTATGGTACCCCTTATAATCATTTTCAAAACGTAGCATAGAGTAGCACAAGGTCATGTTGAACCCAAGAGATATAGTCGCTGGCCGTAATAATAGACACATTTCAAAATATTTAATAAGGAAGGCTAGCATGTGTCCGAATTAATGAAGCATTCTTGGAGACATTTAACTACGCGATCATTTGTTCTTAGGTGTATAAAGTGGTGTGAAAATTAACAATACTGACACCGTCATAACAATTTAATTATTATAAGGTCTCGCTCGCTCTACGCTGAGGCCTTACTAACGTGACGGGTAGTATCCTTCATTTGATGAAAAGGATGTGTTATTCTCATTTCTATAATTGACCAATCGGAGCTTCTTCCTCGGAAAAGACATCATCTGTTCCCTATCTGCCGCTTTATTGCGTTGGTCTATATTACTGCACTGTACGAATCAGAGAGTGAACTCAAACATGGATTAATTTCAATAGATTCTGCATCCGCAATACTTAAAACACTATATATATATATATATATATATATATATATATATATATATATATATATATATATATATTTTCGTAATTAGTGGCTCTTATAATAAGGTATAGAAAGTACACTGATTTCTTAAACTTCTACATGAGATTTACCTCCAGATTCAGCAAACATATCTGTTTTCATAAAAAGAAACATACTGTTGTTACAATATGGGATATTTACAAACAATTGTGATAAGAATATAAATAAAGTAGTAGAAAGCTGATTGAGGTCAACTAGGTTATGTAACTAGATACATCAAACGCCAGAAATGTTTAAATTCAAACAAGCGTCCCTGCAGCTATAGCGTTTCTCGACGTATAATTGTAACCGGTGTTCGTAGTACTTTGGCCCCAGTAACATAGATTCCGTCGATAAAGTCGTTATAAATCTGAAGAAATCATTTTGAAGAACTGAACACGTAATGTAGATTTTCTTTCCATTGTCTTTCAGTTACCCAATATATATATGTATATGGTCGGCCATTATATATATATATATATATATATATATATATATATATATATATATATATATATATAATGGCGGACCAGTAAATTTGGAAAATAACGAAAATAAGCAGTCCTTGAATTAAATAGATAGCAGTGCTTGGAATTAAAGAGATAGACCAGTAATAACAACTGCTAAAAATAAATGTTCAGTTCATCACTCCCTATTCGGAGTTTCGCGAATATGGTAACCACTCGACATGGGCCTTATTAGTAAAATTTAATTATTTATAGATATCAAGATGCAAGATTAAGCTCCGAATAGGGACAGAAAAGTTACACAATTAATTTCTCTCATTCTCTCTCTCTCTCTCTCTCTCTCTCTTTCTCTGTCTTTGTCTCTCTCTCTCTCTATCTCCCTTATCGGACGTCTAGCCACACTGATGAGCTGTGATACAGCGAAACAGTCTGTGGATGACAATATGTATGGTTCTGAAAAATTCATTTTCGGTTGAGCTCTCTGGGGAAGGAAATGTGAGTTTGTAAACAGTGACTATTATGGTTGATAATGCAAGACTCTTCGGTCAAAGCGAATCGAGTCCTCTCGGTCACTGTCTGTTTAACTAAAAATAAATACGCTTAAAATTCACCTTCTTCCCTGCCGTGTGCTTCGGAGTAAAATCTCCGACTGACGCCAATTCAGCCGGGTTTCGATCCTAGATAGAGGCAACCGAACGTCTAGCCACAATGATGAGCTGTGATACAGCGAAACAGTCTTTCTGTGGATGACAATATATATATATATATATATATATATATATATATATGTATGTATGTGTCGACAAAGATATCAACATAGCCTCGCGCCTCAATACGAATTTCAAAAGGTATATATACACTATACATATATATTTGACAATTATATATATATATATATATATATATATATATATGTGTGTGTGTGTGTTCGTGTGTATGCTGGATATATATATATATATATATATATATATATATATATATATATATATATATATGGACTATCCTATAGTGAACGACAAATGAGGGTCAGCATTGGATGGTGCCTTTTGTTTTACACCTATGCATGCTAGCAGGGCTATTGTGTAGAAAATCAGATAAGGAAAAAGACATATTCCATTTGTGCTTTTTTAAGTTCGATGATAGCCTAGCCATATAGTTTTAAGGTATGCTATATTTATGGGTTAAAATGGTCAATATCAGAGATAGAGCGCATATAAATATAAAAGTGAACATTGAATTCTACACTCAGAGGCGACAGACTGTTTCATGTTAAACGGAATCATCAGGACTGACTTCTCTAATATATATATATATATATATATATATATATATATATACAGGTCATAGTTCAAATCCCGAATTGAATCATTGCGTTCACTTTCGTAAGAATACCCTTGGTAAAGATATAACTCCATTTCTTTTACGTATATGGCATGGTAGACTTGGGTCTTTAGGTTTGGTTGGCAACCAGTCATGGAGAAAGAAAACCCAGAATTCAATCATTAGGAGGCTTGTTTCCTGGTTGGATCTATACAAACCGTTAACCCTAGAATCAAATCATGTGTGTCCTTTAGCGGTCCATTTCTAAAAAGAAACGTTTTAGAACACATATGCCGAAATCGATGGGTTAGTACACCATTTGAGGAGGAAAAAACTGCCTAGCACAACAAAGTGAATCAACATTTCCAGCTGTAGACCAATGCAATTGATTTAATGTAATCACTCTACTTCATATCAGTAGAAATCATGAGCCCATGAAGGTGCACAGTTTCTCTCCTGGAGGTTAGCATCAGCCATTGCTGATGGCAAGCAGAAAATGTTTGAGATTCTTAACAAGATTCAAAGAAGAGCCTGTAATGTAATCGATCCTGACACGATATCTCGATTCCTTTCGCTCTCTTAGCGATTTGACTCGGCTTCTCAATGTCTTTCTACAAATATTTACAATTGTTCTGATGCAACTTTTTCTCCTTGGTGCATCGACTGCATGAATTTGAGCGTGTTACTAGATTGGCAATTAGGTCTCACTGTTTGACTGTTGTCCTACATAGACACAATCGTCTGTTCTATTCTAATAGTTTCTTTT